>NW_004624824.1:6869059-6938153 GCF_000247695.1 Heterocephalus glaber
AAAATCTTTTTGAAATAAATTTGACAACTTCTAAGAAGTACCTTGAAAGACAAATTAATGAAACTAACTCTGGAGGAAATATAAAATTTGAATATCACCTACTAAAGAAAGTATAGTCCTAGCTTGAAAATCTACCTATATGACAACAACAGGCTCGTATGCATTTTAACTGATAAATTATATCAAACATTTAAAGCAGAAGAAAGAAGAAACTCTTCTCCCCTCATTTTAGGAAATCAACATTGTAAGCCTCTTATTTTGATTTATGTTTTTCCTTATATAAGTGTATATGTTTGTACAAGTTATCAAGCCATATACTTAAAATGTGTGGACCTTGCTATGTGAAACTTACACCTAAAAAAGGAAATTTTTAAAACATGTCACAATCACCTGGTACGCTTCCTTCTCATACAAAGGACAAACTCTTCTGTTTTCCTTGAAAGTTCCACAAATTTCTTTGGATTATTTTCACTGCCATACAGTGTAAGAAAAGTTGTAGCTGTGTTATACCCATTACTATAACTCATATTAAGAAAATTCTCTTAAATTTTTGTAGTAAGGAGGCCTAATTCCTTCAAATAACAGAAAAATGCAATTCAAAGAAATTTCAGTAAAGAACATCAAAATAATTTAATACCTACCATCCCATGAAGTATATTTTAATCTGGGAGTTTTCTTTCTCCTTCTCCCTCTCACACCACCCAAAGTAATTGAGCACCTAGCATGCCATACAATTTTGTAAGATGCTGAGCGGAAGATAATGTAAAAACACAAATATGGTCTCTGTCCTCAATGAGATTATAGTCTAGCAAGACAGCCAAGCATTAAACAAACAGTTTAAAAAGCTCTTGTTCCCTTTCTCAATTGAACATTTTCTTCCTATTTCACAATATCTATTATGTTTTGGTCCTTATTTATACTTTTGGTTTCTTACACCAGAGAAACCATGTGATATTTGAACATGTGTGTCCAGTTTATTTCACTTAAGGGTATGGTTCCAAGGTACACCCATTTACCTAGAAATGTCCCAAGTTTATCCTTCTTTATGGCACAGTATAGGAAACACATCTTCTTTATCCATTCTTTGGTTGATGGGCATTTGGGCTCTTTCTAAGATTTAGCTATTACAAAATCTGCTGTTATAAACATGGATGTGCATGTATTACTGTGGTATGATGCTTTTAATTCTTTCAGAAAGATACCACAAAGGGGGAATAGCTGGATCTAATGGAATCTCTAGTTTTAGTTTTTTGAGGAATCTCCACACTGATTTCCACACTGGTTGCCCCAGTCTACACTCCCACCAACAGTGGAGAAATGTTGCTTTTCCCCCACAGCTCTGTCAGCATTTGTTATTTGTTGATTACTTGATAATAGCCATTCTTTCTGGAGTGAGGTGGAATCTCAGTGTTATTTTAAATTTGCATCTCTAGAATGACCAGTGATATTGAATATTTTTTCATATATTTATTTGCTGTTTCTATTTCTTCATCTGAGAAGTGTCTATTCGTTTCAGATGCCCATTTTTGGATTGGGTCTTTAAATTTGAGGGTGTCTAATTTTTTGAGTTCTTTATATATTCTAGACATTAGTCCTTTGAGAAACAGCTAGTAAAAATTTTTCCCCACTCTGTGGGTTGTCTCTTCACTCTGTTGGTGGTTTCTTTTGCTGTGCAAAAGATTTTAAATAAGAAGAAATCCAAGTTGTTGATTCTTTGTGATATTTTGTGTGCCACTGGGGTTTTGTTCATAGTCTTTGTCTATACCTATGTCTTCAAGAGTTCTACTTATTTTATCTTCCAGCAGATTTAGTGCTTATGTTTTAATATTTAGATCTTTGCTTCATTTTGATTTTAGTTATTGTATGGTGAGAGATATACATCCAATTTTAATCTTTGGCATGTGGAAAGCCAGTTTTTCCAGCACCATTTATTAAAGAGGCTATCTTTCTTCTAGTGAAGGTGTTTGGCTCCTTTGTCAAAGATAAGGTGGCCAAGTGTGTTTGGAGTTGTTTCTGCATCTTCTATTCTCTTCCATTGATCCTTGGGTCTGGTTTTGTGTTTTTCTCTTTGTTTGTTTTTTTCCCACTACCATTCTGTTTTTGTCACTGTAGCTTTGTAGCATAATTTCAAGTCAGGGATTTTGATGGCCCCTGCCTTGCCTTTGTTGCCTAAAATTACTTTTGCTATTCTAGATTTCTTCTATTTCCAAATGTATTTTAGGATTATTTTATCTAATTCTGTGAGGTATGTTAATGGTATTTTGATTAGGATTGCATTAAATCTGTATAACAATTTTGGGAGTATGGCCATTTTCACTATATTGGTTCCTCCTAAGAACAGAGGATATCTTGCCATTTTCTGATATCCTCTTTGATCTCCTTTTTCAGAGTGTTGTAGTTTTTAATGTAAAGGTCTTTTATTTCCTTTGTTAGATTGATTTTAAGAATTTATCATTTTTTGAATGCTATTGTGAAAGGTGTGGTTTCCCTAATTTCTCTCTCAGAGAGTTTAAAACAGTAAAAAATTCTTAAACATAACATAAAGAAGTGACCACTCCAGTATCTTGCTCTAGTATTTTAAAAATTCTTTTCTCTATGTAGTTGGAACTAAAATGATACAAGTTTGCATTCTCACTGTTTTACTTGTCCATTGTTGAATAAGTATTTCCCTGTGATATCAAAAATATCAATAAACATAATTATACTGACTGTAAAATGAATTCATCATCTTAATGTACCCTCATTCATTTAACCAGTGCCATACTACTAGACAGTTGTGTTATGTCCTTTCCCAGTATTATAAATAATGCTATGCACACAACCTTGTGTTTCAAAATATTTCCTTAAGCTAGCTTCTGAAAGGAAATTTCAAGACTAAAGAGTTCGACGTTGTTAATGCTCTTCATGTATTTGCCAAGTTGAAGCTCACTTTTTGGCACTGCAGGTGAGGTCCTAGTTACACAGCTACTGTGAGAATTTAATGCAATTCCCAGGGGCTTGGAGGCAAGAGGGATGGAAGAAGGAGGCACTGGTGATGGGCTGATGGGTGAGGAATGTGAGAACCACTCTTAAATGGGAAGTACCACCGACTCTGAGGAATTTTACAAAAGTGTATCTTATTCAGGGCTTGATAATTTGCTGAAATTGACTTTTTCTCTGTGTCCTCCATGGCAGGGGTCTCAGCCCAAACAGACATGTCAGATTATTTTTGAGGTCATTTTTTTTTTGTTTCTGCTTGAATCTTTTTAAAAAAAATTCCTTTATTGGTACATTTTTGAATCTTTTGAAATTTTGTTTTTATTGACAAATTGTATAAATATATACAAACTGTATATAGGTACGGGGTACAATGTGATGGTTTGATGCAAGTATTATATACATTAGGGAATGAGCAAATTTGAATATATATATTATATATATTATATATTATATATATTTTATATATAATATGTATTATATATTATATATTATATACCTTATATATAATATATTATATATCTTATATATCTTATATATAATATATATCTTATATATAATATATAAAATATATAATGTATATTATATATTATATATAAGATATAAAAAATATATAATATATATCATATATAAGATACATATAATATATATTATATATAATATATCTTATATATAATATATATTATATATCTTATATAATATATATTATATATAATATATATTATATATATCTTATATATAATATATATTATATATATAATATATATTATATATCTTATGTATAATATATATAATATGTATTTTATATATTATATATATTATATATATATATATCTCCACAGCCTCACACACAAATTTCTTTGTGGTGAGAACATTTAGACTCCACTTGTTTGGCAGTTTTGAAACCTATACCTTGTTATTAACTATGATGTAGTTACCTTGCAGTGCAATAGATCACCACACCTTAATTCTCCTGTGTCTCTGAGAACTTGGCACTCTTGTGCAGCATCTCCCCCCACCCCCGTGCCCTAACCTCCAGCTGCTGATAACCACCATTCTACTTTTTTCCTTGTGTAAATTCCAATTTTAGATTTTGTACATAATGAGATCATATATTTTTATTTCTGTGCCGGGCTCATCTCACTCAGCATAACCTCTCCCTGGATTCATCCATGTTGTCTCAAATGACAGAATTTTATTCTTTCAAGTGATAGATAGTATTTCATTGTGTATATACCACATTTAAAAAAATTTTAATCTCTCTCTCTCTTTTTTTTAAAGACAAGGTCTTGCTATATAGTTCAGGCTGGTCTTGAACTCACCATGTAGACCAGGCTGGCTTCAAACTCATGGCAATCCTCCTGCCTCAGCCTCCTGAGTGCTGGGACTAAAGGCATGCACCACCATGCCCAGCAAAATTTCTTTATTTCTTAATGGGCACTTAGGCTGTTTTCAAGTCTTGGCTATTGTGAATAATACTGCAATGAACAAGGGAATGCAAAGATCTCTTTGACATAACAGTTTCACTTCTTTATCACCCAGAAATCCAGGTAATGACATAATCATCCCTTCCTTCTCTCTCTTTCATTCTTCTCTCCCTCCCTTATTCCTTTATTTCTATATTTGTTTCCAATAAATACCACAAACTGAATGCCTGAAATGGACCAGGCATTGTACATGACTCTTTGAAGCATTATTCACTTAGTCCTTATTGCAATAGTACCAGTGGTTGTAACCACCCTAATTTACATGACAGACAGCTGAAGTTTACTGGGGCCATCCAGTGTGTGATTGATGCATACCTGGCAAGAGAGACAGAGCTGGATCTGACTTCTGACTCAAGCTCATGTCTTTGCATCAAGTCTATTAACAGGGCAAATCACTGGTCAGATTGTACTGGTTTAGCTTAGCAAAGGCACCCCCTTCTCCCTTGTCCTGGTAACCTTGTATTCCCTATAGTATGCTGGAAGGGCTCTAGTCTGGTCTTCTTAAGAACAGAGGTTAGATGTTACCATGTCTGTATCGTCAGCGCCCAGCACTTTACAATTACATGTGAAATGAATCCTACTGAGGTATTCTGGGGATCTCTCACCTCACCTTTCAAAGCATGGCTATTTGTGCATAAAATCTAAAGCTTCCAATTCACCATGCCACATGGCAGCTTCTCAGAGGTTTTAAACTTTGCATCCATTACCAGAAATACCCAGGAGAGGTAAAGACCTGTCATTAGTGTGATTGTAGAAACACAGTAATGACAGCCACATTTCCATTCTCATGAATTACCACACTTTCTTTACCTAAAACAAAAAGACTCTGGAGTTGGATTAGCATGGGTGCACACATACAAAATCTTTCTATTTAGGGAGTCTGTAGCAGTTTGTGGTGTGTGAAACAATTATACAATGCTTTTAACTACTCTCCCTTTTCTTCTCTTCACAGGGGAGACACGAAGCTAATGGGTTGAGGTAGATCCCACATGTGCCTGATAGAAAGGGGCTGAAATGAGGTGAGTCCTGGCTCAGGTTAAGGGTTGGTCAGATGCCAGTGAGCCAAGGAAAGCTACCGGATCTTTCTAAGTTTCCCCCCATGTAACACAGGACAATAATTCATATCTGAAATTATTACTTTAGGGATCTGGCATAATACATGTGACAGAGGCTCTGATATCAACTGTTGATACTATTATTTTTTCATGAGATATATACCTTTGTGTTTCTGCTTACAGCATCCTTGTGGCTGGAAGTTTTCTGCAGAGGGGTAGCTTGTATCTGTCCATATCCACAGAAGAAAGTGGTTTTCTTTCCTCTCTCAATTCCTCCTGCTGGTATTAAAGACAGGGTTTCCTTTCTTCTCTTCATTCCTCTTGCTGGTAAATTCTTAGACAAAGTGGAGGGAGAAGGAGAAATATTTAGATTATGCAGTGTTGTAAGCTGTTAGCGCTACGCATGGAAAAAAATCAAGATATAGGGATGAAGAAGACAGAGGGCTGCATTTTAATAAAAGGATGGTGCTAGGGGTGCTTCTCAGAAGAGGTGGCATTTGACCAAGCAGTGACTTGAGTAAAGCACATAAGCCAGGTGCATGCACACATATGGGGCATCAAGCACAGGGTACTGGGATGCAAGTAGGGTTGGTGGGTTCCACAGCTATCCAGGGGGCAAGGTGGCTGAGGGGAGTGAGTAATGCAAGGTGATGACGGAAAGTCAGGTGGGTATTCAGACAGGGTCTTGGAAGATGTGGTAAAGACTTGATCCACAAGACGGGAGGAGTGGGTGGAGCACTCTGGGGCAGGGAGGGCTGGGATGGAGCCTTTCCTTTGTAAGCAGCATGTTAGCTGCTGAATGGGAAGCAGAACAGGACCATGGAGCCCTTCAAAAAGCTCATAGTGGGTCCAGGCAAAAGAGGTCAATTCACTTACACTGCAGTGTTGATGGGGCAATAGTAAGAAGTTGGTCAGGACAGGTGTGGTCTGGGTTGTCTTTGATGGATGTGTGTCCATGCTTTGATGTGTGTGTGTGTTTTATGGAGGGTTTCTGTACCTGCCATTAGCAGTGATGAGGCTTGCTCATGTGTTTATGTGAAAGAGAGGGAGAGATGTGGTGAGGCGGTTGCACTGGCAATCATATCACAGGAGAAGGCAGGAGCAAGGGAGAAGGGGCCTAGGTTGCCCCAGGAAGATTTGATATTCACGAATCCCAATAAACGAAGCAACTCATCAAAGTGCATCTTACTCAAAATGCAATATAAATTCAGCAAATGGATAAGCTGATGCTACTCTTATTTCTACCCAATGCAAAGACAATTACAGCTAAACACCTTGGAGAAAGTTACCCAGTCTCCAAGTTTGCTAATTCCATTTCTAAAATAGCTCTCAAGTCTTCACTTGCTCATAGCTGGGATAATTAAAACTAATGAAGTGAATTTCAGGGTGTGCATCAGAGACTGTGTGAGGAAATCTGATGGTGATTACAGATGCACTGTGGCTTCTTTGAAGGTAATTGTTGAGCAACCCTTCCTCATTTGTATTCATAGAGGTAAGGAGCCTCTTTCCCGAGGCTGGTGAACATTTCAGAGGAGCCATCCACATGCTATGTTTCAGTATGGAGTTCTTCATTATACCTTAAGAATGCTAGGGTTTTACCTACTAGTTACAGATGACTAAGCATGGGACATTGTGCATTTATATCCTTACTTTGGAAATACTTAATTTAAGAGATGAGAAGTTAGAGACAGGAAGGGAGAGAGGGAGGGATAAAGAATCTCACTTACATATAATACAAATATTTATTGAGCAGCTATTATGTCCCAGATTGTGTTTGAGATACTGAAGATACATGAACAAAATAGAGAGGATCTTGCTTTTCCTGGCACTGACAGTTTAGCTGGGGAAAAGAAACATAGGAAAAATATCAGGTGGTGATAAATGTTGTCCAAGAACAAAAACAGAAGATGGGTCAGAAGAAGATTGGATCAGAGGGAGATTGGGTGGTCAAGGGAGTCTTCTCAAATGTTGTGAGTTTTAAGCCGAGAGCCAATAACAAGAAGGAAACAGATCCCTAAAAATGAAACGTAGACCCTTGGAAGCTAAAAGATCAGTGAGTGCTAAGGCCTGATGGAGCCAAGAGGCCATGTGGCTGATGTGGAGTGAATTAGCACAAGATGGACACAGAGGCTGGGCTTTGTGAAAGAAGAAGTTAGATTTTAAATATAAATGGAGGCTATTAGGAGCCTTCTGGTTGGGTTGTAACAGATGTACTTTGTTCTCAGCTACTCTTTGCTATTGCATGGTGTATGACCTGTTGAGGGGTAACCGTGAATTAGGAAGGTGCTTGGGGAGCCCCAGAGCTATCCAGCTGAGGGAAGCTTGAACCAGGATGGTGGCCAAAGAGATGAAGAATTGTGAGTGGAGTCAATCACTAGGATTGCTATGGATTTGCTGATGAGACAAAGAAGAATCAACATGGCCCTACCAGGCCACAGCAGGTGGGTTGGATAAGGAAGGGAATATTCAGCAAGTTCTGCAAGTCTTTAGCTTCAGTGGCTCAGGGATGGTTTTGCTATGAGCCAGGCTAGGGAACTTCTGGGGGAAGAGTAGAAGATGGGCTGTGGGGGGCTAGGGTCCCTGAGTCTGGGTTTGGCTGTCTCTTTCTAAGTAGTATCTCAATTTCAGTGGGGACACTGAAATGAAATGATGATCATACAGAGAAATAGAGATGAATGGAGCGGAGAGGAAGCAGGCACCCGGGTGGTGACTCTCAGATTCTTCAGTCTCTTCTTTTGGCCCCAGGGACTTTTCTTCACACCCTAGAACCTAGGATAAAAACTCAAGATATGTCCTCAAATATCCTGTCCTCATTGCCTTCAAGAAACTGTAGCTTCTTCCTACTGAAGTTCAGTCCCAAGCATGGCTACGTCATCATTCGGACATCATTCAGAGTTCAGATGGTGGAGTTGCCACTTACTGGGTGTAGGGCTTTGGCCAAGGAACACAACCTATCAGAGACTTAGTTTCTTCATCTTTAAGGTGAGAATAGTAAGTATTCCTGCCTTCTGGTGTTACTGAGATAATAATAAGTAGCCTTTCTAGAGCATCTATCTATCTATCTATCTATCTATCTATCTATCTATCTATCTATCTATCTATCTATCTATCTGTCATTGCATTGTATCTTCAACACAGCCCTTCACAGTATATATGTTCCCATACTAAGATGAGGAAACTGAGGCTCAGAGAGATTCCTCAAGTAATCCAAAACTCCATGTCTAGAGGATAATGAGAGAGAAAAGCACTCTCCAAGAATGAATCCCCACTGAACGACTGAGGAGGTCTTCATTCTGGGAAGAACCTCTACTTCTCCTTTTTAGCACTGTATTTTTTGTTTTGTTTTTTGAGACAAGTTTTTGCCTATGCAGTTTAGGCTGTCCCTGAACTTTCTATGTAGCCCAGGATGGACTCAAACTACTGTCTCAGCCTCTGAGTGCCATGACTACAGGCATGGGCCACCATGCCTGTGTAGCACTATATTTTACACATAATAAGGGGCCAAAAAATGAGAGCTGCTATGGTCCCTATTATCATGTCCTATTAGAATATCTATTTCTCAGTTTTCTTCCACGTCAGACTCACTACTTCCTCCAAAGCAGAGCCAGTAACTTAGTCACAGCTGTGCCACCCTTCCCCAATACAGAGCACTGCTCCTAGAAGGTATGCAATGGATGTGGCCTTCGTGGACGCTCACCTGCAGAAGAATCTGCTGGATTTCCTCTATCTGTGTGATCCTTCCCATGGAGCACATTTCCTCTGTATTTAGCTCCCTCTTCTCTCAAGTGGAGAAGCTGTCCCTGCCCACAGGAGGCAAGAGACAATGGAATCAGTATTCCATCAAGTTGCCCCCAGTGAAGAAAGCATCTCATCAAAACAGGAATTAAAGCAACAAGTTGTATTTGGCACCAGCCAGGTGCCCACACAGGCACTAAACATAGCACAGGGAGAAGAAAGAGTCTGAGGCAGAACAGGAAACTTCTCCTAATTCATTGTGCTTCCAGTGTGTGAGACAGCGAGTGTGTTGTGGGCAGGACAATTAAATTGAAATATAGTTCATCTAAGCACAAGAGTTGTTCTAATGGGAAGATCAAGAAATCCAACAGCAAACCTTTCAGGGAGGTGGGTGAATTGAGTGAGGTCCACAAAGCGAGGTCAATTATCTTTGCTGTGTCCATTTCAGAGCTGGGAACTGGCCTAAGAAAAACCCCCACATCCTCAGGCCCTAGTGAGATGGGTATTTAATAACAAGAGGAATAGGCAGGAGCCATTTTGTAATAGCTTTGCAATCAGTACATGCCCTGAGACTGCACATCATTTCGTAGGAAAATGATGGAGTGTGTCCGTCTGCACCTTTTGGATTGCAAACACCCACGAGGATTGTGCTGGTTGTGGGAGAGGAAGGGAGGGTGATGCTGTGGCAGTCTCCTTTTCTACATTTTCTTAGATCCCTCAGGCACTTCAGTGAGGAGGATGCTGCTCTGAAATCAGGAAGAAACAGCGTGGTGAAGGACTGCTGGTTCTTAGGGGGTGGGAGCACAGAGCTGCCTGGGAGGAGGCATAAAGCTTAATGACGTTCCTACTCTTACTTAGAATGAAAGGGCGAGTTGTCTCAAGGGTCATTTGAGGAGAATCAGCCAACATGGATGTAGCACACTCTGGAATCATTGTCCCTTAGTATGAATCTTAAACTCCTAAGTCAGCTGTCTTTTCTTTCTCCACCCCCCTGAACTCCTCCTGGGGCCAAATGTGGGTGGAAAGAGGAGAAGTGAGAGCAATCTCAGATTATGCCTTAGGGGGACCCTAAATTCACTGGGCCTAGATTCTAACCCCCTTTTCTGGTTTATTCATCACCTGTTTCCTATTTCACCTACCAACGCCACTGGCTTAAGAACCATTCTGTGCTATTGAAGAATTTTAGGGGATCTAAGGACTCTAGAGTTTGGTGCAAGTTTCCATCAAGCCTAGGAGCCTTCTTCCTACTGTGCCCTGAGGTGGGTGTTTTTACTCTTTTTGACTAATTCTAAGGCAGGGATTCTCAATAAGGGGAGATTTTTTTTCCCTTTACCCCTTAGGACATATGGTGACATGGGGACATGGTTTTCATTACCTGGGGAAAGTTGCTACTGGCATCTTGTGGAGAGTCCAGGGCAGTCCTAGCCAGCAAAGAATCATCTAGCCCAAGTGTCAGTAATGCTGAAAGTGAGAAATGCTCCTTCAGGGATGGGGAACTCATCATCTACCCACAGAACCATGAGCGCTATTGACAATGACATTGAAGAAATTCCTACGAGTGACACCAACATTCTGGAATAAGATTACCTGAAGTTATTTCCCACCCAAATATCCAAATTTCACAGAATCGCTGGGACCACAGCTGGTTCCAAAGGTTGGAAATTAATATCTAAAATCAGGAATGCAGTGGACATTAGAATAAAAAAACCAGACATGGAGAAATACAAATGAGAAAGCATGATGAAAGACATACAATGAAATACCACATAAATCATCAAAAACCATGGTTTTGGGGTGGAGGCTGATGATTAAGTGCTGGGGAATGGAAATGAGCTGCACTGTAGCCAGATTCCCAATTTATCACGTGTTGAGTGTCTCTGGCAATCCTTCATTCTCTCTCCCAGTTGCTGTCTTTATTGTTGTGTTTAGGTATGTGTAAAATTTTATTAGCAGCAAGATGAGGCTGTGAGGGAGTGGGACTGTTTAGTAAGAGAATCCAAAGATGAGGTTACCCTAGCATGATCGAGACAACTGTACTATGCTCAGAGAGAAAGTCAGCGTTACGTAAGAAGGATGCATTCGGAAAAAGACTGGTACAAATTACTTCTTAAAAAGAAAGTATCTTTGCTTATAGATCAGAGGCCTCCAAAGTCTTCTGATTGTGTAGCCAGTTAGAAGTTTTTGAGCATTCCTCCACTGTATACATGTTTTAAAAAATAAATTTGCAACCATGTACTACTGTGTTTATATTTTATGTACATAACAAAACAGGTATGAGGTAGAAATAAAAAGGCAATGATAGCATACATTTTTTTTTGCTTAAATTCTCTTATTGGTACATTTTAGGTATACAATACATTTACATTTACTATTGGGTGCTTGTACCTGTACATCATATATCTTGGTTCTTATTTTTTTCCTATTACCTGTGTGCCCTTCACCCCTCCACCCTTCCCTATTTACATACTTCATTTCCATTTTTTTTGCTTTTCTCATAATTTTTCCTTTCCATTCTTTCCTTTCCCCATCTCCTCCCACCATCCCTACCCCTTTGGACCTTTTCCTATTTCAAAGTATCAATTATTAGATATTAATCCTTTTAATCCTTATTTACACTCTCAGTTTCTCACACTAGAGAAACTATAGCATACATTTTTATGCACCACAGTGGATGGTCCTGGTCAACATAGGCCACTAGTGTGATTGTTCATCTCTCAGTAAAAAGAGATAATATATGTTGTACCTACCACATGCCAGACACTGTTTTCAAAATCTGCAAATATGGGTTCATGTCACCACCAAAACATCTCCAAGAGATGTAAACAATTGTAACTCCCACTTCACAGATAAAGAGGCGTAAGCACAGGGAGGCTAAGTTACTTTCTCAAGGTCACATAGCTAAGCAGTAGAAGTTAGGGATTCAAACCTAAGCAGGCTGGATCCTGAATGTCTCTTCTAACCACTGCACTGTACTGTCTCTCCTCTGTGGAAAATGAAAAGCTCGAAGCCTCTACTGTAATAGAAGAATGAATTAGGTATGGTAGTCACAAGCCAAAAGCTATGTGGGTGGATTTCACTCACTGATAGATATTCCTCCCTTGCAGAGGAATAGAAGAGATCAAAGGAATGAGGGTAAGAGAAGAAAGAGGCTGGAAGATGAGACTCCCAGAGCTGGACTCTGCTTTGATTGCAAGGAGTGTTGAAGGCAGAGGCAAGGGGAATCCTTATACCCTCTGCCACCCTTCTTGTGTGGTCAGCACTGTGTGTGGAATGTTTCCTTTCTCTGCCAGGTGCACCACTTTTTGGATTCTGGGAAAGATGGAGGACCTGGAATTACAATGTTCTTCATGAGTTTGTACATAACCTTAATTCCCTGACCTATTTTTATTTGTCACAAAGTTTTAATGTCCTCTACCAATGTCCACTCTCACGGAGAATTCCAAACACCAAACCCTCAATCTAGGAGTGGGATCACTCTTGCCTTGTATACAAACTTATATTTTGTAATAAAGACTTTGCATATGTTTGCAGTGTATTGAGCAATCATATAGGCAGTATTATAGTAGTCCAGCCCATTCCTTCTAACTGAGGATCAGGGAGGGCACGAGGCAACAATGATACCTAGACCTCTGGCTCTATACATGCTGAAAGATTAGGCTGGAAAAATATCCTTTAGGTCAAACAATTTGCAGGAGTAAATTCAGCTCACAGCTAGTGGGAGGATAAAGTTTCATTTTCTTATAAATAATTGGGAAGCTTGATTAAACTAGTGTGAATATCCTGAGGGCTTCATTATATCTCTCCAACATTCGTATGTTGAATCCATAAACTCCAGTACCTTAGTGTATAATGTTTAGAGACAGGATCTTTAAAGAGGTGACTAAGTCAAAGTGAAGGCTGTGAGGGCAAGCCCTAATCCAGTGTGGCTGGTGTCCCTGTGAGAAGAGGAAATTTGGACACACAGAGAGACACCAGAAGTGCATGCACCCAGAAGAAAGACCAAGTGAGGATGCAGTGAAAAAGCAGCCATCTACAAGCCATGGAAAGAGGCTTCAAAATGAAGTGAACTCTGCTGACATCTTGATCTCGAACTTCCAGCCTCCAAAACCATGATAAAACACATTTATGTTGTTTAAGCCACTCAGTCTGTGGTATTTTATTATGGCAACTCTAGCAAACTAAGTCAATCCATTTCCTTTCTTTTAGTAGTAGTATCTATGAGTAGCTAATCATGATCTTTGAATGAATTTCTCACTTAGTCTTGGTAAAAATATATGATGGAGATACAATCATTTGCTTCATTTTACACATGAAGCAACAGAGGCTAATAGAAGTTAGGATTAAGCTGAGCCTGTAGTTCCAGAGTCATGCTCTTAATTACTACTGTGGTTGCTACAGTAACAACTGAGTTGGGTGGTCCAAAATGCTAAGAATAGGCAGACACTTCCATGTCACTTCCTGTTTTACAGGAAGTGGAGGAGAGCTGTAGAGGGAAGCCAGATATGCTGCCTAAAGTGGGGGTTATCAGTCTCATACCTGCCAACTGTCTCCTTTTAAATCATTAGTAAATTCAAGAAATACGTTTAGCTCCTGCTCTGTACTAGGCACGAAGCTCTGGACCTGGCTCCTGCAGCAGACATAACAGACACGGCTGCCCTTACAATCAGGGAGCTCCTGGTCTAAGAGCACTGTCAGTTCCTGAATCCCCTGTCTCAAACTATCTCCTTTCATTAAAGGAAAGGAAAGGAAATGAGACAGCAAGCTGCTTCTTTGAGTGTTTTTCTTTGTTTCCATCTTCTGACAGCCATGCTTCAAGTCTGACAGGGGAAATGAGTCTTCTTGACAATGATAAATTTATGAGTTGTGACTGTTTGTGAAGTTCTCTAATTAATTCTTTATAGATTTCTATTGGCAACTAAATTTATGTTTTGAGTTAAGATGGGTGTTCAGATGAATTACCATTAAACATTCTGCTCCCTTTGGAGTGCTCACACTCCATGCTCTTCTTGCTAATCTCCCTGCTTACCAAGCAAGCAACAGTGGCATTTGTCTTGCAGTGACGCACGGCAGGTGGTTACCATGGCATAAGACAGTAGTGCCAGCGCTGGCCCTGTCATCACAGAGCCCGCGGGCCATCTCCCGAGCAACCTGGCAGGGATTTGAAAACCACTTATACCTCTCCGCACATAGGAGTTAGTTTTTAATTTCTTTTTGTGGGTGGCTTGACATTTATACTTGATCAAAAGCTTGATATGGCTAAACGAATTTAGGAGAGGAAGCCTGCATATCTCTGTCCAGAGTGGGAGAGAGAGACCAAAGGGAGAGGGAGAGGGAGAAGGAGAGAGGGGGAGTGAGGGGGAGAGATACAGAGATACAGGGATCAAAAGTGACAGGTACAGTAGATAACAGTAACAGTCAATATTGATCAAGTTTTTGTTCAATGCCAGATATCATGTTGGGTGTCCCAGCTGCCATCTCATTTATCTCTTGTGATGACCCGATGGGTTAAAGACTGGTATTTTCCTTACTTTTCAAGTGCAAAAATGAGCTCAGAGAGACTAAACAAAGGTCTAAAACCACAGTTCTTAAGATGTGGAGACAGTCTGTAAATTCAGACAGATGGGTCCAGAGGGTACACTTTTCCTTACTGTGGTTAAGTGAAGGGTACAAAAAATAGAAAGGAAGATGGAGAGGATTGACATATACACAGGGTAGGAGACAAACAGAGAGTGGGGAGGGGGAGAGAATGTGACATAAAGAGAGTGTAAGACATGGGAAAGTCTTTGAAAATTCAGAGAGTTTGAAAGAAATGGACAGAGACAGATAATTGACACACACTGAGAGAAAACAGGGTGGGGGGGAGGAAGAGAAAGAGAGAGGGAAGGAGAGAGAGGGAGAGAGAGAGAGGGAGAGACTTTTGTAAAGAAAACACTATCTTATGTAAGACTAAAATGCTAAAATGTCTGGAAGAACAACAGCATGGGCTATGTCATTATCGTGGGCAGTCATTTTTAAAAACTTAGTTCACATTGTCATTCACATAGCAGAAATGTTGAAGCAGACTACACAACCTACAGTGGGAGACACAGGTTTTGGAGCTGCAAGACTCTGGATTCAGACATTGCAGGAAGTGTTCTTCCTTGGTAGGGAGAGGGAGGAGCACCACTTCACAAGGGCGTGAGATGGGTGCAGGAGAGGAAGGAGAAATGGATGGTCGAGGTTGTCTGAATTCCTTTTACCCTTACAGAGGCCAACCCCAGTTGCACATTTTTCTTGGACCTTCCCAGTGGCTGGTAACTAGAGAGCTCAGGGGAGCAATGCAGTCATGGGAGTCAAGATTCTTACTTGTCCTATTAATCACTTTCCCATCACTGAAACAAAATACCCAAAACATGCACCTTATTTTGGCTTATAGTTTCAGTGGGTTCAGTCCATGGTTGGCTGTATCCAAGGCAGAAACCGAATGGCAATTGGTATTGTAGAGAAAAGCTGCTCACTGCACAGTGGCCAGGAAACAGAGAGAGAAGGGAAGACCCAGGGATGAGAATACACTCTTCTTTTGGTCAGGACCCACCTCTGAATGTGAGATGTTGGCCATAATATCTGTCTCACACATGACATTTTCTTTATTTCTTACAGCTGGCCTGTGGACTTGGGACAATATCCTTGTTATGCTCATAGGGGTCTGGGACATGGATAACCTAACCATGCAAGTACATATAGCTTACATAGATAGTATAGTGGAACTGGGTCTAGAACCCAAGTGGCACATATCAAGAGCCCTTGTTCATAATCTCACTCTCAGGTCAAAGAGGGGCCGGCACTGAACATGGGCAGACCTTGCAGCAGAAGAAGGAACTTCATATTCAAGAGGATTCCATGACCCCAAAGGCTGGAGACTACACAACATGGGATGTCTGTCATGTGAACAGGCAAAATGTCCATAGATTTAGTAAAGAAAATGAGTCTAAATTAACTGAGACACAAACATCAGGAACCTTATAATTCCACATTGTATGTGACCAAACAATGCCAATTCAACCATAGGTTTTTGTCTATCATCATCCTTGACATCATATGCAATCGATTTGGCAGCCCTGGACAGTTTCTGCTTTGATTCTTCAGCACTGGAGCCACAATACTGCAGCTGAGAATGGCATGAATCCATGTACTTGACTTGAGTCAGACGCAATCAAAAGACCCCTTTAGAGATTAACAGGGGTTTGGAAACAGGAACATTGGTAACAACATTAATGAGTGGGTTTGAAGAGCATAATTTGAAGCTTTGTAAATAGATGAAAATGCTCTAGGGGGGAGGATGAAGTAGAAGTTGAGAGCTTGGGCTGTAGAGTCAGACAGACTTGTTTTTTAAGCTTATTGAGCTCTGCCACTTATTAGCTGTGTGATCTCGGGCACATGACAATACTTCTCTGACATGCAATTCAACTTCGAATATAGTGCTTTTACCATCCCATGAAACAGAGAAGCTACTTAAACACAGTCTTTCCTGCAGAGCAAACAATGATTATCTGTGTTGATGAGAAGGATATCAGAACTAGCCCCAAAGCTTAGGAAAAGTGGTTGGGGACAAAGTGGTCAGGAAGGGCTTTCAGAATGAGGCAGGATTTGAGCTGTGATCAGGATTGTCATCATCACTATTGACATTAACTACCACCTCTTGGGCCAGCATGATGCCAAAGGATTCACACGTTGTACTTTTATTTCTCAGAGGCTCCTTAATTATTTATCTTGGATTATACAAGTGCAGCCTGAAGCTAACTCCAGGATGCAAGGTAACCTGGTCAAAGTCAGAGAGCTGGAAAAGAACCTTGATTCAAGTTTGCACCCACCGGACTGCAAAGTCAAAGTAGACCCTGGGAAAGGCACATCTTTATTACTTTATGCTACAGCCAAATTTCTAAAATGTCTGTAGGATTTTCCCTTTAAAATAGACTTGTACTTTACTACTGGCTTCTAACACAATTTCAGAGATAATTCATCTTCATCATTGATATATCTTCATTGATACCGACTTTTACTATCTCCCTTTAGTTATTTGTAGTCATAGTGCTCTCTGAGTTGCTCTGTCAAGTAGTTAATAGTGTATAAACATGCTTAAGTGCACCCAGGGACCTTGATGCTAGATTTTCCTCTGGTAGAGTGATACTTTCCATCGATCTGCGAGTATGGGTCCCTGAATTATCAGAAAAATATGTCTATCCATTGAAAATGCATTTAATTGACATCAACACACTTCTACTACTCCACTGAAGAGCATCTTCCTGTTTTCAGGAACTAAAGACTTTAATGGAGCGGTCCATTTGTATTCATTAATGAGGTATGTTTTGTTTTGTTTTGAATAACAAAGCTCAAGTTGAGTTAGCTTGAGCAAGAAGAAATTTGTTGGAAGGGTATAGGGGCACCTCAGAGAATACAAGGAAATTCTGAACCAAGACCAAACAAAAAAACCCCAAATACCCCCAAGTTAAATAAAAATGGGCTGCTGCAAGTAACTAATGAGTTCTGCAATAGATCTAAACTTGGTCAGGCTGGCTTCTCCTCTAGACCTTTGTCCACTGACCTGTGCTACTTAGCTTCACTCATGTGCTGGAACTTTTGGAAGATGATACTACTCCATTGGTAACTTAAAATCAGCCACATTAGGAGTTATTACACCAAGGAAATTAGCAAGAGCTACAAATTAGGTCTTTATTTTTATTGAAGAGGTGGCTTACCAGCACACCCCTGCTATAGACTATACATACTTTAACTGCCTAATTATGATTAAAAATACAAATTTTGATGGGTTGATGTCTCGGTACTACTTTCTTGCTTTGTGATCTTGCAAGTATTTTAGCCTATCTGAACATCAGCTTTCTCATATGTGAGATAAAGATAATAATTCCACAAATAGTGTTTGGTATGAAGATCAATGGAATTACTCTATGGTGTTTGGTCCATGGAAAGCACTAGATGCATGTTAGCTGTTTTCAATATTGCTTTGGAATTGCTCACTATTTATTTACTATACATACCATGGGGCCTCACATCCTGCGAAGCTCTTGACAATAGTAAGGTACTTAAATTCTTGATGATGGAAGGAGGGACTTGAGGAAGGAAGGCAGAGACGGAGAATAGTGGGGTCATAGGGAACATGCCTATTTTAGTTCAGCAGTGTGTCCTCAGCTTTGAGACCTCTATCGGACACATAGCTGGTACTCAGTGAGTAGTTTTTTTAAGTGAACTAATGATAAATAAATGCTAAATACATTTTTACATCATGTAAGCGTGTTCTTCTTTCTGATGTCAAGCTGATATCTTCCTCTGATGTAAATTTATCCCAGTATTTATGTGACATGGATCAGGTACTCTCCAGTCTTTATATGATAATCTTTTACATATTTGAAATAATATTTTTCTATGGTTTCACCTCTCTGAAGTGCAATTTTCCAAAGGGTCAATTCAGAGGGGATGTGTCAACCAACAAGGGATGCCCAGAGAGTGGTAACACACTATTTCTGGGTGTGTCTGTGATGGTGCTGCTGGAAGATAGTTAGCATTTGGATCAGTGGACTGAGTAAAGAAGATCTGCCCTCACCAACAGAGTGGGCATCTGAGGCTTGGATAGAGCACAAAGGGAGAGAATGGTCAAATTCTCTTTCTCTTCTGGAGTGGAGACATTCATTTTCTCCTGCTGCTTCACTGCACAGTTCCTAGGTCTCAAGCCTCCAAACTCTAAGACTTTCACCAGTGCTCCCCTGCTTCGCAGGCCTTTGGACTTAGACCAATTTATATCACGGGCTTCACTGGTTCTCCAGCTTGCAGATGAACAAGATGGGATATCTTGGCCTCCATAACTGTGTGAGGTAACTCCCATAATAAGCGCCCCACCCTGGGCATTGGTTTTCCTTCTCTTGAGAACCTGCATAATACAGGGTTGAGAGGAAATGTCTTTCCAGATCAGCCTTAGTGATGGTGTCCTCACTGCCTCATTGACCAGGCCTTCCAATTTCACATCTCTAGATCCTCAGTCTTTTTATTTTCCCACATGCATCACTTTCCCCAAGGGGACTCAAAGGGTCGGGGTGGAGGAATCTATAGAGATTTCTGACCTCAGCCACCCTCTGCTCTTGGCATTGGACACGCAGCCCCCACACCCTTTGTGCTCCAGCAGGGAGGGCTGGGCAGTGGATCTTGACAAAGCTAAGCAGGAGAGATTTTTCAGAAAGCATAAGCCAGAAATGATGGGGATAAGACAAGATAATTGCTAGTGGAGAGAAAGTTCATGAGCTCCCAGACCTTGATAAGCCAGTACCTTTCCTCCCTTTGAGTGACCTCTCAAGGGTCCCTAGAAACTGAAGAGACCACAACAAAGGTGGTTCAGACATCTTGAGGAACTTTAATGTCCTCTTTAAGTCTCTGGAGACAGCCACGCACTGTTGTTAAGGAGGACACTTAGAATCAGGCTTACAGGATGTGGAAGCCATTGAAGCACAACACTGGGGATTCAGAGGCCATCTCAGCAGTTGTATTTGCTTTGTGTCACCCATGATATATACATATTTCCTGGTGGTTTCTATGCTTATGGGGTCAGGAGAGGCCTTTAGCACTGGAAGATCATAAAATAAAATCCTGGTCTATAAAACAAATCTATTACAGATCAAGAAGCAAGCTTGGTCTTTATCAGGACCATACAATGCTATAACCAGAAAGTATTTTGAAGATTATTAGGGTTATCCTGAAACCATTAGGAGGGAACAAAAGGAAGTCTGTTGCAGGTCTTCGGATCTTCAAGCCAGAATCTCCTTTTAATTTAAAAGACTTTAATTCTTAACTAAAAAAATTAGGTGATTTTCTAATCCCTGGTGAAGAATAGTCCACGAGTGGCTCAAGCTGGACTAGGAATCTCCACTCCTACTTATTTTTTTCTGTCTAGTGACTCATGATCCTTGTTTGGTTAATATTGCTGTTTCCACCCTACATATCAGGAAACTGAGGTATAGATCACTTACATAACTTTTCAAGGATATATAGCCACCATGTGACCGAGCCAGAATTTGAACCAACCTTGTCTGTCTAATGGCAAATTCCAAGTTCTAAGTTCTTTCACTTCTTGGCTGCTTCTCTGTGATTTATACACAATCCATGTTCCAGAGACTTGCTTGATTCTTCAATGAAGACTAGTGGGAGAATCTATAGGAAAAAAGAAATATTTAACTTTAGAATTCAGAGCTTTATGCTCCAGGGAGACCAGTGTTCTTGGCTGAGTCTTTTTGTGTGTGTGCGTGAAGGGAATTTCTCCGGAGAATCGAGAGACAAAGATTTGCGGCCATTTTACAAAGCCAAACATATTATGTCAATCTTGTGGGGAATAGCTGTATTTAGGTGGTAAGACCCATATTTCTAGAAATGTCTTTAAGAGAAGCCTCCTCCATTTCCAGAATGCAACCTGGAAGAAACGGAAATAAAGCCACTGGAGATCTGCCTTCTCACAGCATTCAGGGATAGCAAAGATGCTGTGCATGCTCACTTGAGTGTCTGATGGGGCTTTGGGGTACACCAGGGTGGAAGGAAAAGTGCCTGACAAGGAGAAGATGGAATAATTCATCTTTGCCTCTGGGTAAGGGATTGGAATGGAGAGACGAGAGTAGGGAGGCCTCCGCTCACTCAAGAGCAGGATGAGCACATGATTAATGCTCATTAAGTTAACTCAGCATAGAGCGTCATGCTAATTACATAAGGGCTTCGGGTCTCACACAGCTTGATGGGGTGGACCCCGGTGTGCCTTTGCTGGCCTGCAGCTAAGGTGGCTAATTTGATGCACATCTTGCATGGTGTGTCTGGGGGGAGAGATCGTCTGTAAGCTATGCACTGGCCCAGACATATCATCCTGCTGCTAATATTTATTTTTGAGTTATTTGCTAGAAACCGTCAGCCTAAGGAAGGGAGGATATTATTTTCTTCCCAAAAAGAACATATGGGCAGTTAGGGAGGCTACAAAGCTAATGTCAGCCTGAGCTAATTTTCTGGATATTGTATCTAGAGTTTACTGTTTCAGGTTATATAAGCTGAGCTGCACAGTTCAAGCCAGAACACAGATTTGTGGGTGGATATCAAACCTTAGGGATGAAAAGTAACACACTGTCCATCTTAGCTCATGCTGCTGTTGTTTTTCAATGTCTCAAGATTTCATGGGATTTACTCATTTGCTGAAGCTCTGTCTTGTTTTGAAATGGACTGGGAGGGACCTCTGTGTGCTGTTAGAATCTGCTCACACCATCTTAGAAGCTCCAACTGTTATATGATCAGGAATTTTGTGTCAGGTGTTGAACCCTTTCTAGTTTCAAATTTGCCACTGTGAGAAATAGCTTCGTATTTACACCATGAGAATTTGCAAATGCTACAAATTAAAGCTTTTAAATTTTTCTTGGAAGGGTGGTTTACCAACATACCCCACCATAGCATTATGCATACCCTACCCACAGTCATGTTAAAAATATGAACTCTGAGGTAAATGTGGTGGCACGTGCCTCTTATCTCAACACTGATGGAGGCTGAGGCAGGAAGATTGCAAGTTTGAGTCCTTCCTGGGCAACTTAGTGAGATTATGTCTCAAAAAATGAAAAGTGCTGGGAATGTAGCTCAGTGTGAAGGCCCAGGGTTTGATCCCCTGTTACACCCATTCCCTCCCAAAAAAAATATGAGCTCTGGAATCAGAATCTTGTGTTCTGGGTACATAGCTTCAGAGTAATTTGATAACCATATGACCTTAGGAAAAACAATTAACCCTTCCAGATTTTAGTTTCCTTAACTGTGAAGAGGATGTAGAGACTTCCAGGGGCTGTGAGAGGCCAGAAGATGACCGCCCAGGGATTCTTTTGTGTGTCGGGTCCAGCTCCTGGTTCTTGAAGAATGCCCAAGTATATCTGGGTCTTGGGAGATGGCTTCTATGCTAAGAAGGATTTAAATCGCATATCCCGTGGCTTCAGGAACAGAGCTATAGTTGATTAGTGATGTCTGTCATACATATGGGGGCAGGACGTGTGAAGAAAGATAGAATGGTGGTCCAGGCAGCAAGAGCAGTGTGGACAAAGGCATGACAATAATAATACATATTTAGCAGGCCTTCAACACCCTGAGGTGTCAGATGCTCTTCTAAGTCTTTTATACTATGTAATATTAACTTGGTTAATTTTTGTAGGAATCCAAATTAGGCAGTGGTTCTCAAGTAGGGGTGATTATGTCTTCTAAGATATTTGGCAAACTCTGGAGACATTTTTAGTTGTCATGATGGGGTGGATGGGTGCTACTGGTGTATAGGGGGTGGGCATCAAGGATGCTGCTAAATAAATATCCTGCAATGCAGAGGATAACTTCCCCCTCCAAGAATTACTTGGCTCCAAGTGTCAATAATTCCCAGGCTGAGAAAATCCACATGATAGAATGGCATACTATTATCCCCATTATACTGAGGGAGAAAGTGAGGCACAGACAACCATAGATACTTCCTCTAGGTTATTCAGGGAGCAAATCACTGGAATTGGATTCAGGCCCAAAGCTCATACTTTTACCATCTGCAGCTACAGAGATTCTTGTGCTTAAAAAACTGTGACAAGGAGAACGGGGAGGAAATACAGGAGTTCAGTGTAGTAGCTGTAGCTACAGGAAGTTATTATTTTATTTTGCTTTGCTAGCACTGAAAATGGGATTTCTCTCCCTTTCTCCTCCCAGGGCTGCTCCTCACAGCCCCTGCTGTGCAAGTTCACTTCCTTCTCAGCTTTCCTCTGGCATCAGCAGTCTCTTTCCAGCTACTCCCTGATCTCTGCTCTGGTCCAGTGCTGGCAGGTGAGTGTGGTTGGCTGTGATAAGCCACTGCTGCCCACTTTTCCTGGGAAAGGGAAGCTGGGAGTTCCCACAACTTCTTGTACACAAAAGACTATCTTTGTGCTTCCCACTGAGGAGGGCAAGGCTGATGCCACCTCTGGGACAGTTTGTAAATTAGCAGAGTCCGGAAGTAGCTCCTGTGGTCTCCAGTACTTTGTGGGCTGGCTAGCTGTCCAGTGCCAAGTGCATGGCTCACCTTGAGCTTTGGAAGCAGAAAGCAATAGTAAGCCATCCCTTGGGGCTGCCGTGAGGGTGTGAGCCCTTTTATTTCACCCACGCTGCTAGATGCGTAGAGAATTAGGGACAGTTTTCTGTTTTTAAAATAGAGGAGAAGGAGGAAGAAGAGGATGAGGAGGAGGGGGAGGAGGGGAGAGGAGGAGGAGGAAGAGGAGGAGGAAGGATGGTATAAAACTTGGATTGTGGAATCATCTTTGGTAGCTGTGCAGTCTGAGCATGCTGGTGAACTTCTCTGAGCTTCCCTGGTCAGCCATACATAAAGTGGGGCCACCCTAGGAGGAGCTGTTAGCATTACAACGTGTTAGATACAGATGTGAATGCAAATATTGCCAAGACCCAAGAAACCAACTGGTTTCCTTTCTTGGGAATGAAGCCAATTCCATCATTTCCTTGACAGCCGCTGTGTGAGAAGAATTCAGAGGTCAGGCCCAGGCTCATCAGGAAAGAGTGCCTGACTGATTAGTGATGTCTGTCCTGGACACAGGCATGTGGAGGAAAGGTTTGTGCACCTAGTCTCTGTTTCCAGGCTTGGCTGCAGAGTAAGTAGTCTGTGGCAACTGTATTATGGCTATTGTTGCTTGTTTAAGTAACTGTGAAGACAAAATGAGGAATATTTCATTGTTTGAGAAAGGCTAGAAAAATCAATGTAGAAAGAATTGATTTCCTTTAAATTGGTGGCTCTGTGGCTGTGTGCTGAAAGTGTTGCGGCTGGAAGCCAAGGGATTAGCTGCCCTTGTCACCTTTGCTTGACACCTGCTCTTTGTGTGTAGCGTGGGATAAATGCAGATGCTGAGGGATGGAGGCCAGATGTCCTCCAGAGTGGAGGTGAAGGTTGGATTTGGAATGGGCAAAGCCAGGAAGAAGGATGAACTGAGCAGCTGGTCCGTGTAAGCCTGTGTCAGCAGCTATCTTACAAGGAATGAAGTTACTATTAAGGGGAAAATGAAAGCTGTAGTTAGTGGTCATGGATTGGTTCTTCTGCATACCCAGGCTCCCTTTTTCAGGTGTAAGCTTCTCATGTCTCTTCTGGGGACTCCCTGTCTCCCACTCCACGTGAGGGCTGTGGGCTCAGGTCTGACAAATCAGAACAGTTCCTCCTGGCCACAGAGATAGATTAAGGGCTGGTTACATGATCATTCACTCTGACAAGGTCCAGGAATTTTTCCTGGAACTCTGGAAAAATAGATACTTTCTTTTCATTAGTCTTGCTTACTGGGCACTATCTTAGCTCAGGGTTGCTGAAGATCATTTTTGTCAGTTCAGGGGGGCAGCATGCCTGCAAATGCAGCCAAAACAGAGCCAAGGGAAGATGAGAGATGTCAGAAAGTAGACTCTTGACAGCATCATGTGAACATCTGGATCCAGCTATGCCTATAGCTATTAACACCTGGACTTCTATATACTTCTGCCTGTACCAATTTATGATAATTTTTCGTTGAAAAAAAAAGAGGCCTAATAAGTTCTAGCTAATGCTGTATCTGTCTGAGATTTTCAGTATCATCTCAAAGTCAAGTCAAATTTCCTTCAATTGTTGGTAGACATAGGGAGAAAATTCAACACAAAGAAAGGAGACAGAGTAATTCTAATAAACTAACCAAGGTACAATAACTTACATTCACTAACTGAATACCACTAAATAGGCTTGAGTGAGAAGTTTCTGTGAGGTATCGCTGATGTCAACAATGTTCCAACAGTGTGGCTCTGTTTGCCAACTGAAGAAATTAAGAATTAAAGAACTGATGTGCCATGCTCAAGAAACAATAGCTGGATAAACTGTGGAGCTTAGATTTGAATCCAGTTCTGTCTGATGCTAAGATCTAGGCTTTTCATTGCAAGCTGCATGGCTCACAGAGAACATGCTAAGGTAGAAGAGAAGAGCAGAGAGCTGTGCTTATTATGAACCAGGCATAGTGTCGCACATTATCTTTCAAGCAAAGTAACATTCAAGCCACAGAGATTGAGAAAATAGACGAATAAGACATGGAAAATCTGTAGGTAAGAAGTACAAAAGCAGATGCATGAAGCTTCTTACACAACTTAGATTAAAATAATTGATCAAATGCATATTATCAGCTGCAGGAATAGAGTGATAATGGCTGTCTGTGCTTCACCACTTAATCTTGAGCCTCCAAAAGGAACTCCAAGGGAATCTATGAAGGATGTTATTATTATATTTTTTCACTCAACCATACCTGGGGAGACTGAAGGGGAGGGGAGCCAGAGAGTCACATTTCAAGCAGATTTTGATATTGGTGGAAAAATTTTTCCACGGACCGTAGTAGCTGATAATCTCCCTAGCTATAGACTGGCTGGAGATTCTCTCTCTACTCCACAAAATGTCTCTCAGCATTCAGTATTGATAGCTCCTTGCTAGTGAACACACCCCTCATTAGCAAGCCATGTGTCCTGGGCTCCAATGAAAGCCAGTGTTTCTTCCTTTGAGACCTTAACTACACACGGAAAACTAGTCTTACACTGCATTAGGGGGGCATTTTTTGCTTGTAGCATCATTAATAATTTAAAATGTTCAACAATTAGAAAATATCATCTGGTTCGATGATTGTCTTTTGCTGTTTCTATTTCTCACCTGTCTGTAGATTAAATTCAGTAGAGATGGTTAATGAGGAGGAGGATGAGGAGCAGCAGGAGGAAGATAAGGCTGCGGATGAGATGAGGGCTGATGAATGAGCACTGAGAATGTACCTGAAATCTTGTTGTCATCTACAGACATCACTGCTTCACCTTTCGGTGCATTTGCTCCTGTGTGTCCCTCTCCTTGGAGTTTTTCCTTCTAATGCTTTGAATTTCCTCATTCTGCATTTCTACTGAATTTGCTTCTATTCTTTCAAATTCCAGTGTGCTCATCCCAGTCAAGATCTCCTGTTACACAGTTTTCTTATTTCCTGGTATTACTCCTAAATAGAAGTTTCATTTTCTTATAACATACTTGTGATTATGTAGTTTTAAAAATAACTGCTTTTGTGGTTATTTGAATGATATCCCAATCATATTAGAAGGTAAGTTCCCTAAGAATAGCCGCTGTGTCATTTTTGGTCAGTTTTCTTCCTAGGACTTATCAAAGGGCCTGCTATCTAGCAAATCCTCCATAAATATTTTACAACTATTCTATGAAACAGATAGATGTCACTAGCCAAAGAGACCGAGGCACATACAGAGTTAAGTAAACTGCTTGGACTTGAATCCTGTTTCAGGCAAGCTCTGCCCTGAACCATTATGTTACTCTGATGTCTTCAAGAAACTGACTTTCTGGTTGGCAGAGATCAAAGGACTAAGTAAGGGATCAGTGGTCCCCGAAGTCTGTTTTAATCAGTCTGAAAGTTTAATGCTTTTTCTTGGGTCATGGATCACTGATGTCTGGGTTCTACGCCAACAGTTTTGATGTAATTGATGTTGGGTGGGAACTGGGCCTTGTATTTTTTAACGCTCTACGGGTGGTTCCAATGTGTAGTCAGGGTGAGGAGCACCGATCTGGTTCTCACCAACTTCACTGGCTGCATCTCCTGGCATCTGGCACATCACCATAGTCGCTGTTTGTGGTATCAGCAATTGGACCCACAACCTCACAAATGCCAGGCAAATGCTCTATCACTGAGCTATACTCCAAGCCTTTTAAAATTTTACTTTGAGATAAGGTCTGGCTAAGTTGTGAGACTGGGCTTGAATTTGAGAATTTTTTTGGCTCAGGCTCCCAGATAGCTGGGATTAGAGATGTGCTACCACAGCCAGCATATCTATTATGGCTTATTTCTAGGTATTCCCCCAAAGCCTTGTGCACTCACAGGTGTGGCTTTTGGGAGTAACTGGATCATGGGTATGTGATACTGGATTAGTTCACTGGATGCTTTAGCATAGTTCTGGGTGCGGATGATGGGTTTACTGAAGAGGAAAGATCTACCCTCCATGTAATTGAAACCAATCAATAGGGTTGTAGTCTGGATGGAAGAAAAAGTGAAAGGAGAAGGAATTCTCTTTGGTTCCTGCCTGCCTTTCTGACTGTTTCTCCTCTGCCATGCTGCCCTGCCTTGGAGCCAGCTAACTATAGACTGAAACCTCTGCAAACTGTGAACTAAAATAAACCTTTCCTTCTTTAACTCATGGGTGTTGGGAATTTTGTCCCAGGAACATGAGACAATATCACTCTTCCATCTTTATTTCAACCTTCTTCTCTTACATGGTAGCTTCTTATGAGGCTGTATTTGCAGATAGAAAGGCATCACATGTTTTCTCTCATATGTGTAACCTAGAATTATAACAAGAGATGACCTTAAAGTAGTACAGGGGTTATTAGGGAAGGGGGCTGTGAGGGGGTGCAGAAGGAAAGGAAAGAGAGGAAGTGGGGAGGGAAGATATGCTCAAATCACAATATATGCGTGTATGAAATGTCATGGTGAAACCTCCAATTAATACATGTTAATCATTATTTTTAAAAGGAGGCTATGTTTACTTTTTCCCATCCATGACTACCACTTTTCTCTCACACTGCCCACTGATACTTGTGCCTGTTATTTCATGACACTGATCACACTGTGTTCTATTCTAACGTATCACTTTATTGTTCCAATTTAGTTTTCTTGGTGTTTCCTAAGTGGATTGGGATTTTCTTGAGGCCACAGGCTGAGTCCTAGCCATTCCTATACCCAAAGGCCCTAAATGTTGGTCAGATGAAAAATATGTTAAGGATTTAATAAATAAATGTGATGTAGGAATGACTTCATATATTTTGTATTTCTTATTTCCCATTTGTAATACATTTCCCGGGAGTCAAGGACTATTTCTAGGGACATGGAGATAAAAGATTTTAGTGGAACAGATCTGTCTACTTATTTGTTCAATAGTAAAATGTCATCAGTTATTGGACAGACTTGTAGTGTCAGGTGGGGGTCTGGGAAGCTAGGGATCTTTCTGTGAAAAGGCCCTGCACCTTTACGGGCCTGTGCCTTCACTCCACTGAGGAATGCAGAAGTGGGATGAGGCTGACTCAGAGCTGAAGATCCCTCAAGATGAGAATGAGGAAGTCAGAGATGAAAATAGTGTGAAGCTGAAGTTTATTTGTAAGATGAAGAAAGCAGAGACAAAGCTACTGAGCTAGCAAGCTGTATGGCAGGAAGTGCTTGAAAGAGGTTCTCAGTGTGGTGTATTTGCTCTGCCCATACTTACAGGGGTAAAGTGGTCTGGGGTGAGTTTAGGATTAGGGAGTCTTCACTGATTGGTGTGCTTGAGGCCAATCAGGGTCTTAGTCTTTGTTGCTAGGATGAGCTGTTGCTGGGGTGAGCTGAGGGTCATGGAGTCTAGGGGCTTCCAGTAAATGCATCCAAGCTGATCCTTAAAAATAATTGCTCTACATCTACATGGGTTTCACAAAGGGCAATTTCTAGTAAGCAGGTGGTCATTTCATAATCATCTGCCACGTCAGCCTTGCAATGTTAGCCACTTCATGCCCTACGACCCCCTTTAAGTGTCTCTACAGACTCTTTGGGGCTATATAATATTTTTTAAAAACTATCCTAGAGACATAATCAAATCCAGTGGTTTTCAAACTGGCTGTCTATTGGAATCATCTGGCAATGAGAGTGTTTGCTATCTAATCAACTGTGGTCCACATCCACCACAAGCCTACTGTGTGGTATGAATGGAGACATCTACTATATTTCATGGATCAGCAGAGGAATTTCTCACCACATAAATCCAGAACTTCTGGGCTCTCACCATAAATTCTCCTTTTTCTTATCACACATCATACTGCACACACAACTTAGAAAATGCAGTTGACTTTCATTGCGAAAATTAAAAAAAAAATCCAACACTAAAAAACACTGTTTTTTTTTTTTTAGTTTTCCAATTGGTTCTTTCTTATCTCCATATGGTAAACACATTCATTATGCCTTTCACTAAAGAGCAAGAAAGAGAAGAATTTTTTTAATTGACTTTTTCAATTGCAGTCTGGCACGAATGTTTTAATGTTGTTGTTTGGAGGATAAAAATAAAAGCTGAGTGTGGAAATCTATTATTGATTCCTGCCTGTTCTTCAGGCACATGCACTATTGATTAAAGCCCTCCACAGCCTAACCTTTGCTCTCTCATCCCAAGGGAGCAAATTTGTAGAGCTTCCAAGAACCAACTCCGGCATAGAGATTTTGATACTTGGTGAGCCAGGCAGGCTGAAGAAGTTCAGGAAGTTCTTCTCAGTAATATGAGAGGCCATCCACTGGGAGATATAAGGAGAGTAGACTGAGCTAACAGCAGGTCTTGGATGCTAATGAAGCACTTTCAAATTCAAGGACTACATCATCTTTTCCTCTCCATGTATTTCCATATCTGGGCTGGAGTGGTAGTGTGGTTACATAATTGAACAACTAGTACTCCTCAATGGCAAGAGATAGACACTCAACACTGACTAGCAGAGGCAGAATTGGTTGGGGCCCTCTTGCCTTCATGACTGGGAATGGCAGAGGTAAAGTTTTTGATTTTAAGGACAACTGTATCTATGAGTTTGAAGACCTTCAAAATTTTTCTCATTTTCTCTGTATTTTTATTTAATTTTCAATTTGAAACTTATTTTCCAAAACCAGACAGGCTTCTCCTATTATGGTTCTTTTTTTCACAAGACTTTCAGATTTAATCCATCACTCTCCTTTCTTTCAATTGCCCCTCCTTCAAGTCTTCAGTACCTCACAACTTACTGGTAACAATACCTTTTAAATTAGAGAGTCTGGATCCCACCCTCCTTCTTAGGAGAGGAAATGGAAGAACAATCTCAGGCTCTAGCTCTGACCTGGTCATTCATGATCTTAGCCACTGAGAGAACTGTTTACGTGGATGAGTCTTCCCATTCACATGGCTCCAGTGAGGATCCAATGGCAACATCTATGTGGTGGTCAGTGTGTAGTGATGAAAACAGGATAACTCCCATGCTGTCCCAAGTACTAACCTGAATGAAACCAATACACAATGGATCAGAGCAGAGGTAGATAGCAAAGAAGGAGCTCACATGTCTAGATTGGATAAGGACTTAGCTGAAATTATTCATAGCTAAAGGTGATGTGCCTGTCAAAAGATACATTGGTCAGAAAAAAAAATGCAAAGTATAAGGAGGAAATCAATGCCAGCAAAGCTAATTGAGGCAGAGAAGGCCCTCATCAGCTGACTTGAGTATTTGGGCCCCGTGGGGGGGCTCCCTGGTGTGAAAATGAATGCAGTCACTGTAGCAGACATTGACGCTATTAGTCTAATAGACCTGTAAACACTTGTCCTTGACCTTCTGTTAATGCTCCGTCTTTGTCAGGTTGAGATGAAATGAACATTCTCAGGGGTGACTGGTGTGTGCACTCTGGGACATCTTTTGCAGGGGTACAATTTGCAGTCTGTATCAAGGGACTTAAGATGTTTCTGCCTTAGCAGGAAGTGGTGGCCTATGCCTGTAATCTTAGCTACTCAGGAGGCTGAAGCAAGAGGGTTGCAAATTCGAAGCTTGCCTGGGTAACCTAGGACAACTCTTTAAACATCACAAAATAAAAAGGGATGGGGATGTACCCTGGTGTTCTTTGGATTCCATCTCTGATTCTGAAAAAAGAATAAAGTTCCTGCCATGTGAACCAATTGTTTCACCAAGAAAATGATTACAGATGAGGGATGAAGTTTTATATAAATGAAGTTTATCGCAGAATTATTTATAATAGCAAGAAGTTGAGATTATCTAATGTCTGACCATAGGGGATTGGATATATTCATTCCAGGGCAGTCTTTACATCAAATAGTATAATTTTGGAGACAACAAAATGGCATAAGGAAATACTCATAAACTATGTTATCTAGAGATATCTTGTATAATTTTTAATCCAAAAACCCAAGTAACCATAACATCAAGTGAATACAAATAAGACATAATACTTTTTATATAGTATGTTCCAGAATTTATTTTATTTTATTTTAGAGTAGAGTAGAAAAAATTTACTGGGAGAAAGAAAGCTTCTGCCTAAGAGAGACAGAAGGGAGACCGGAAAGTTGCCCAGGGTTGCCCCTGTTCCAAAATTTAGTAGGTGATTTCCTCTGGGGATATTTATACTGTTTGGTTCTGACCCACTTCTAGGGCCAGACGCCAGTATGTTTGTGTGAATATATATACATAAAAATGGAAGGAAATAATAACGTACATTTTGTATTTGCCAAAATTTTCATAATGTATTTGTGTAACTTTCACAATAAAAATGCATTGTTTTAAATTGTGTCATTTCCCTAATTACAAAGCTCTCTGTGATAACCAATTAAGGCTCATGATTATTTGTAAATCTCAGACTAATGTATTCTGTCTACAATGGAGTGCCCTCCATCTAGCTATTTTCCCATCCACCATCCTCAAAAATTCCCAGATTCAGTTGGGCTTGCCACCATTTGATCTTCTACATACACCCTTTGTAGAAACTATTCTTCCTTTTCTGAGATCTGCCTTCAGTCTCAGCGGTTGGTTTCCTGACAACCATGTTTAAAGTTTGTGATCTCAGCCCCTGGGGAAGCTCACTGGACTACCCGATGAGATTGTGGACCATTGGCTCAATCTGAGTTACTCACTTTCACTCATTTGTAATCTTGGAGTTGAATTGATAGGCAGCCATTTTCCACCCTGTAGAACGAGAAGCAATGGAAGCTTGTCTGCTAAGATATAATGACATAAAGAGGAAAGGTGCAGGATGTTTTGAGTCCCAGATTCCAGTTTATGCCTGATTTCCTGGTATACTGTCATCTTGGATTTTGCATTCTCAAATTTGGAAGCACTTTTTAGTTTAAATTGGCTTGTTTTGTTGGTGTTTCACATAAAGGACCCCAAATAGTTAGTTCCCAGTGCTCACAATTTTCTAGGTCTCTTAGTCACTTTTTTGTTGCTGAGATAAGATATCAGACACACCCACACCTTAAAAGAAGGAGAGTTTATTTTGACCCATGATTTCAGAGGGTTGAGTCCATGGTCATTGGACTCTAAGGCAGAAATGACATGACATCTGGTGGAGGAAAGCTGCCCAATTCATAACAACTAGGAAGTAGAGAATCAGGGAAGAGCCAGAGTGAGAGAAACACCCTTCAAGGCATATCCCCAATGACCCACCCTCTTCAACTGGGCCCTGCCTCTTAACAGCACATTTATCTATGAACTCATCCATGGATTGCGTATAGCAACCCTGTGATACAATCACCATCTGAAAACTCCACCTCTGATGAGACTTTGGGGGAACATTTTAGATATGGACTATACAACACCAGAAAAAGTATAGTCTAAGGAGGTCCCCTTGAGCCTATCTAAATTCCGCTCTTCCTCCAGCCCATGTTTTCAGGGAAATCTTCCTTCTGGTTTACACTTGCCTTCCTATTGTTCATGATTCCTTCCGTCTTTCCACATATCACCTACTTCTTTTTGTGTTGGTATCTGTTATATCATAACTGTGTACTTTGCAAGCACCCTGAGAGCTGAAAATTTGTCTTTTCTGTTTTGCTTAATCCTCACAACACCTACTAATCTAATGGCAGAAATTGATTTCCTGAATGAGAATAAAACTTTAGGACAATTGTTGGGGAAAGTGGTAGGGTAGATTTCAACTCATTCTGACAGTCCTGCATAAGTACTCTTTGACTACCTGAGCACATATTCTGAAAGTGGTCCTTAGCTGGTGCTTCTGCATGCAGGTTGATTCTGCAAGCACAGGGGTGTATTAATGTGAGACAAAGGCAAGAAGGAACCCTTAAAGGTGAGGCAGATTTCCCTCTTTCCCAGCTGTGTGACTGGAGACAAGCTAACTTCACTGAGGCTCAGTTTTTAATTTTTAAAATGTAAAATATGGATAATGATAGCCTTTACTTCAGGGTTTTGAAATAATGAAATAGTGTATTGTTGAATAGCACAATACTTCTGAATGTGGATTCTGGAGTCAAGACTATCTGGTTTGAAATCCCATCCCTGCCACATGGTGACTACTCACTCCTAGGTGACATGGCTTCTCTACGCCCGATGGAGGCAGTGATGGTTCCCATGTGTTCATGCCTCTCTCTACCCATATGCCTGTGAAGTCCCCTCCTGCAGTGTCCCTGGAATTCGTCACGTGACTTGTTTAGTCAATAGGACAATAGCAAAGATGATGCCAAGAGAGACTTAAAAGCATCTCTGGGGCTTATCCTCTTTCACCACTTTGGAACAATGTTGCCATTTTCAGAATCCCAGGCCAGCTGGCTGGATGAGAAGAGAGACAGGTGGTCTTGTACCCTGGCCAACAGCCTTTCAGCTTCCAGAGAGGTGAAGAAGGCCATCCTAGATCATTCAGCTGCGAACTTAGCCACAAGTGGACAAAAGTACATGAGAATGCTTAACCAAGATCAGTGGAACCAGCTCAGGTCAGAAAATTCTCAATCAATTCTCAAAGTCATAAACCAAATACATACTTGATTTTTAAATTTTTATTTTTAATAGACAAATAACAATTGTATGTATTTACAGGGCCCAATGTAATGTGGTAATATATGTATACTTGTGGATCAGGTTAAATCATAATTAACATTTTTATCACCTCGTGTACTTATTTTTTTGTAATGAAGATAATTAAAACCTACATTTTCAAAAGCAATTTTGAAATACATACTACATTATTATTTTTAATTAATTATTTTTTTGAGACAAGGTCTCGCTTTGTATTTCAGGCTGGCTCTGAACTCACTGTGTTGCTCAGGCTGGCCTCAAACTCTCAGCAATCCTCCTGCCTCAGCCTCCCGAGTGCTGGGATTACAGGTGTGGGCCACCACCCCTGACTCATGATAGTCCCCATACTGAATGATAGATTTCTAAAGTGTGTTCCTAACTGACACTTTACCCTGGGGAAGAAAAATAGTGATCACCAGAGGCTGGAAACCTGAAGTGGAGAATGGGAAAATGCTTGATTTGTTTTAAGCTATTAAAATTTGGGGATATTCATTAGCTGAAGTAGAAAATTGATACACTTTATGCTCCACTTTTTCTTATTTAAAAATAATATTTATTGTATAAGAATTTTGTGAGAATTATTGTGTGCACAGAACTTATAACAGGACTGGACATGTGGTGCAGAAAGTGTGTTAGCATTGTACGAAATCACACACCGTGTGTGGTACACAGTAGGCAGTAGTTAGTCCCTCTTCGTGAAGAATGTGCTCAGTGATGAATGGAACAGAAGTTCAGGTTAAACTCCAGGCTGATTTTCTGGGGCTCCTCTTAGTCCTCTCAGAGAATTTCGTGGGATGTTCACCAACGTTTAAAGTGATCTGCAAGTGACCCTCATCTCTTGACAAGACCCTTGCGTCAGGCTGTTGAAGAGCCACTGGGTGGTAAACACCCACCTAGCTCTTTCTTTCAGAGGCAGCTGAGTGATTTGTGCACAATCACCTTGAACATGTGGGCAGCCGGCCTTGGAGACAAGAACCAGGGACCTGTCACTCCTCTGCTAAAAGCCTGGCTATGTTGGGAGAGCACTCACAGTGAACAAGAAGAATCTTTTTTTAAACAAAAGATAAGGCAAGATACGCATCTTAAAAGCAAAGGGAATGACAGGCAGGAAACACAGTTTGCTTCACCTGGACAGGTCTGGGTGCAGGCAGCAGGAAGTGACCACAGGGAAATCCTGATGGATGCAAAAGGACTTCTCAGCTGGCGCATGAAGGAAGATTTACATCTCCTGTTTATTTGGTAGCTGTAAAACAGCTCTGCTTCTGTGATTTAGAGTCACCCTTTTCAATTTGCCAAGCAGTTCTTTTTTCCAGTGAGGTGTGACGAAGTCTCCTACAGGGAAATAAAACAACATCCTGTTCATAAACCGACTGCCAAAGGGTGGTGTGAGGAAGAGGACAAAGCTCATTGTCGTGCTGCTGGGAAGCACAATCTCTGATCTAACTCAGTTGGGCACCTGAGAGGCAGACAGCCTGGAGGTTAAGAAGATTGTCTGTGATTCCTGCCAAACCTAGATGGAGGACCGGCTCTGCCTTCACTAGTTTTATGACCTCATGATAATTATTTAAGAACTGGAAGCCTTAGTCTCTACCTTTGTAGAGGAGGGAAAGAAGAAATTCTAACAACCGTGATGCTGTACAGATTCAGTGAAATGAGAAGTGTTTTGCATAACTCCTGGAAAACAATGTTCACTAAATGGCATCTACTGCCATTGCTGTTGTACCAGTTACTGCATGTCTGTTGTATACCAGGGTGAAACATTGAGGGAAAGACAGAGACAAGGTACACCCTCCATCCTAGAGAAGGATGTTGGCAGATGTTTTCTGTAAAGGACCAGAGAGCAAATATTTCAGAGTCTCCCTTACAACGACACAGCTGTGCCTTGTATGAGGAGAGCAGCCATGGTGACAAACAAATGACCTGGCTGTGTCCCAATAAATCTTTGCTTACAAAAGCAGGTGGTAGGCTGGATTTGTCCTGTGAGCTGACATTTGTCAGCCCCTGTCTTCAAGAACTGCAGTTAGCAGAGTCTTAGGCTACACCTGTGGAAAACACCATGGCATGAAGTTGCGGGGTGGCAGCTATTTGTGTTTGGCCAGTGACCCAAAGATGCCAAGGAGGAAATAATTTTCATGGGTTTCTTCATATTTCCTTCATGGTTGTCAACCTCATCACATCTGTAGTAAAGACAGGAAAGAAGGAGAGAAAGGTCAGGGCCAGGGGAGGCATTTGGATTACTAGGCAAGCAAAGGCTTCCCCAGGTGCCCTTGAAGATTTCTGCTAGAGTTCAAGGACTGTAGCAAGGACATGTCACATGGGCCCTCCATGCTGCAATGACGGCTGGGGGCAAGGTGGGTACTTGTCATCTCTATCATTTATTGTGGAGGTAGGCGGAGAAGAAGAGGTTAGGAATGGGTGTTAGCTCATTCAGTAACACCACTGGGTAATGTCACACCATTGACAGAGACACAGCATTACCAGAATTCTAAGTCATTTGGTCCACACACTCTCTCATATGCACACACACACACACACACACTCACACTCACACACACAGTATAATGGGAACTGGGAAGGGAAATTTAATTCCTCGTTAGAGTTCAGAACATAATAATAACACATGGATTATTAAGACTATTTGAACAAGAAAATATAGGTATCTAAATTGATTTTGAGGAGGAAAATAAATTAGAACAACATTTGAGCATTATTTTAGTACCTCAATTATTGCTTAAAAATCCACTTCCTCTTCTTGCCCTCCCACCTCCATGTTTACTAGACCCAGTCGACTTGAAATTGGCTGTGTAGCTTTTGACGTCATGACAGGCCATGTGCACTTTTATGCTTCTTGGCTTGGGCTCAGCCATATGACTTAGCCAAGGTAGCAGTCCTGATCCAAGCAGAGACACTTGAAATACTCTCTAGAGATGAGCTTCTCCTTGATAGCTTTTGGCCCATCCACCTGGGCTTCAGAGTAAATACACTTCAGTCCATCTTAGCCAAGCCCTCTGCATAGCCAAGCCCAGGTGGATCCAGGCTTGAAGCAGAGATCCTCGGCTGAGCATAGCAAACTCCTGCCCAACCTACAGGTGTATGAGCAGGAAGGAATGTTTATTACTTTAAATGACAAGAGTTCTGGGGTGGTTTGTTACATAGCAATACCTAACTGGTACAACTGTATCTAGTAAAAGTGCATGAATTCAAAATCTACAAATTCAGAACCCATGTTAATATAGATTGGTGATTTTTATTTTTGTGCACACATGACATCCTAGATCCGCTGCTACACTCCAAGGATACTGAGACAGATGAGATCTGATTAGTTTCAGTGCAGTGCGGTATGTTTGAAAACACAAATGGGAGCAGAGCATGGAGCCAAGAAAGGAGAGAGGATTGTTAATTCTGTGGAGAAGAGGAGAAAGCAAACAGGGAGAGAAGACTTCTGGAAGTGGAGGAGCATCTGATTTGTCATCTAGGAATTGAGTGGAGAATGATGAGGCAGATAGAACTGGAGTGACATTTGAGAGGAGGGCATTCAGCATTATGCGCAGTGTGGAGGAAAAAAGGGCACACTGGATGCGGTGAATCATAACAATTTAATATTCCCAGAAAGTCAGGGGTGAAGGAGAAGGTGTCTTGAATCCCTGGAGAGGGTGTGCTATGAAAGGCCAATGACCTTTTGGCTAATTATGAGGACAATGAAGGGTGCTGATATATATTAATTTATTCAAATGAGCAATAACAACTAACATTTCTCGGAGGTTTACCATGTACTGGGCTGTGCACATGCATTTCTCCCAAGAACACTGAAAGGTAGGTGTTAACATTCCCACTTAACAGATGAGGAAACTGAGGCTCAGAGAGGTAAAGTGTCTTGTTCAAAGTCATAGAGTGACTGCTAGAGTGAGGCTTGGACCAGAGCTGTTCACCTCAGAATTCTTTCTCTGTAGCTGTTGCTGTTCCTGCTTCTCTATACAGTGGATTTGTGGGGTGGTAACCAGTCACCTAAGAAATTGTCACCGCATATTGGAACACATATCCCTTGTCTGCAATTTTGATGTCCTTCATTGGCTCTTGCTACATGAGTTGTTGTGTTTATCGGTGAAAAATTAAGGCTAAACAGGATTTGATTCTTGGCTTTAATAAATTTAGTAAAAAAACCACAAAACCCAGTGCTTACTTAGTACCAACAATTTTTATCTACTTATTAAGGTGATTTTCTTCAGGCTGTGCCTTCTGAGCACGCTGGATCAAAGCACCTGGGAAAGGGACTTCCCCCCAGTATAAAGGTTTTAGGTGCCAAGCCAGATCAACTGGGTAAGAACCTCTGAGGTGTGGGTCTTGGAGACTCCTCTTGCTTGCTCCTTGCTCTTTCTCTCTTTGCACTTCTCAGATGGTTCTGCAGTCCCAGTGAGGGTCACATCAGCACTTCCTGTAGGTTCTTCTCAGACTCCCCAAAATGCTGCCTTGTATTCACCAGTTTATGGTTTGTGCTCAGCCAGTCAGCTGCTTCCTCTGGGATTAGCGAGGCCTAGAAGCTAATTCTAATTCAGAGCTCCCTGCTAAATTCTAAGAAATGCCAATCTCTACCCTCACTCCCGGACCACTTCTTTGAAGATGCCCATTTGCCTCCAGCCACTGTCAACCTCACTGTGCAACATCCAGCATGATGTCCAGTCTTCCTGGACTCAGCAGTGCCTCCTCCGACCTCTTTGGGTCCTAAATGTTCACCAGAGGTAGGATAATGGCAGACATTGCATCTAAGGTGAAACGAACAAGTGGATTGATTTGTGTTCAAACTGAGGTTTGCGAAAACTTATTGTTCCAAAAGAACCAGCTCTCTATGGATGAGGCAAGAGACACTCACACTGTAATTCCCATTACCATTCTGGAGAGAAAGAAACAAAACATTACTCATGTATATTTTCTGTTCAGGCCTGCAATACATGTATGATTATATTTTCTTTTAATAATAGTAAATGTTTCAGCTTTGAAACTGATCAGCATTATCTAAAATAGTCCTAAACGATGCAAGCTAGCATTTCTTTAGAAGCAATCTTAGCTTTCCTTTCATTTCAGAAGAATCCCTGTCCAAAAAGGTGGAATTGAAGATGTTTTCCTATTGTGCTACTAGTTTATGGACTAGAGGACCTATAGTCCTCACCCTTATGCATACACCCACATCCTAATCCATGGAACTTGTAACATACAAATGTGATCTTATTTGAAAGAAGGTTCTTTGCAGACACCATTGAGTTAAGGACTTGAGGATGGAGCTTGTCCTAGATCATCCAGGCGGTCTCCAAACTCACTGGTAAGTGTCCTTATACAAGTGAGACAGAAGGACATAGATAGGCAGAGGAGGAGAAGCCCCATCACTACAGAGGCAGAGAGTAGAGAGTCATAGTCAAAAGCCAAGGACTACTTGTAGCTACCAGAAATGGAAAAGGCAAAGAATGGGTGCTTTCTTAGAGCCCTGAAGGAATCGTGGCCCCACTGACACTGTGATTTTTGGACTTCTCGCTTCCAGAACTGTGAGAGATCAAAATTTCTGCTGGGTTAACATTCTCACTGAGTGATAATTTCTTCCTGCACCAGAAGAAACCATTCTAAAGTCCCTTACTCTGAGTACAAACCAGGGAGGGCTGACTTTGGATGAGTAGAGTGTGGACTGAGAATGGCCCACTTGGTGGTGGCTAGATTGGGAGGGCAACTGATGCCTGGATGCATAAGGTAGACCCCTGCATAGGATATGAGCCCAGGAGCTGTCCCGGACTTGCCCCTTGAAGTCATTCATTTACTAACTCTGGGAGCATCCTTGTTGCTTTCTCAAATAGGAATGCAAGTAAGGCAATCTGACTCTGCCTCGATATTTACATCCACAGTTAGGCTTGATTTCTGCTGAGGCAATGAAACATCTCTGAAAGGATGCACATCTGTATCTGTGGGAGGATGATTTAGCTTAGGCTCAAGTGCTGGGGCCTGTGTTCGTAAAGTCTAACATAACTTTGCTGAGTGCCTGTTTTATTCCAGTCCCTGTACTGAGCCCTTCCTGGGGCTAATAAGGTGAAGAAGACAGTTTTCCAACCTAAGGAGCTAACAATTCAATGACTAAAATGATAATTGAGTGTAACAGTGTATTTTAAGCACATTTTTGGATATATGATATATATGCAGTTATGTTTGTCATCAGTGTGTGTTTGCATGCATGTGTGTGTGTACCTGTGTGGGTATACATGCTTACATGTACACGTATCTATTAATACAGAGGCGCACACATTCCGGACTATATGAATGTGTGTATAATTGGTGTGCAGATATATGTGTGTTTGCTTTTGCCCACACAAGTGTGTCTGAATCTATGTACAATTTACATGTGCATTTTCCAAGTTGAATGTTTTATCTGTCTTTAAAAAAGATTTTGCACAAAGACTTATTGCCCCCCCCCCCCCATTAGCATGGTCACAGTCTGTTCTAACTGGTTTAGAACGCTAAATGCTACCCAGTACATCTTTGGTTAGTATTACATGCACAGAATGTAGCGAGAAGTCACTGGATGTACTCATGGGTTGTCCCCTGGGTCAGCATCCTTTTGTCATATCCTCGACCCCTCTTCACCTCGTACTCTTGTTCAAAGGTTCAAATGCTTCATCTTGCTCCATTCTTTCTGCTGTACCACAGATAGACTCAATGTCTTTCCCTTTTGAGAGCTTTGCTACTAGTCCCCAGGTAGGAGTCGATGAACAACCTTCCACTGAGTCCAGAGAAGTTATGTCTTTTGAGGAAGCAACACTGAGCTGTAAGTTTGGTTGTGAGATGAAAGTGAGGGGTGGATTTTAAAGCACCCAAATAAGGTTCCTAAGGTCATTCGGAGGAAATAGCTTGGGGCAGAGAAAGCAATAAATTGAGCAGCATCTTGCTGAGAAGTCTGTCCTCACCTCTGCCTTGCCTGCCTGTGCTGAATGGCCTGGGGCTGATGACCGCCCTCCAGGAGTCTTTGAGGGCTTGGGTAAGACTGGCTAAGCGTTAGAAATGCCCAATGTCCTGGTTAAAAACCACATCCGGTCACCACTCCAGACATACTGAGTCAGAGTCTCCAGTGGTGGGGTCCAGGAGTCCACATTTTTAATGAGCTTTCCATATGATTCTTTTGGCCTCTGGAGTTCGGAACTGTTGGACAAGTCAGAGTCTGAAGTTCTTTTTCAGATACTGAGACTATTATTCTGGGAGAGAAAATATTGACAGAAAACAGGTGGGATTTTCTCAAGAAAAAGAAATGAAAACTCTACATCTTGCAAGAAATAGAAAAAAAAATAGTATTTGAAGAAGCACATCAAGCTAGGAGGAGAGAGCCCGGGGCTGGGTACCTGACCCAGAATGTTTCAAACAGGCTGTTGGGGATCCAGGATGAAGGACACTGTGCCAGCCTTTCTGCATCCCTTCATGTCCCCAGCTCCCAGGATCAGGGAGTGTGCTGTGCTAGCAAGTGCTTAGCCACTATAAATCAGAAGCACTGCAGTTTCATAAGGAGCTGAATTGCCCAATCTTGTGCAGGACACTGAACTATCATTTTGCAATTGTTTGTTGGCAGACTGGTTCACACAGGTGAGCCAGTCCCTTCATATTGTAAATGTTAGAAATAATAAGAACAACGACAACATTATATGCGTAGCCTTATATGGGAATTAAACTACTTGCAATAATTCTCTGAATAGGTGCTATGATCTTTACATCAAAGATGAGAAAGCCAGGGACCATAGGGGTTAAGTAACTTGCCCAATGCAATACGGCATCTGCTACCTTATAAGAACTAATGTGAAAATCAGAAAAAGTGCTCCTTTTCAAATTAGAACAAAATGTCCTTTTGGGGCAGATACAATTTGGCAAGCAGCTCCCATCTGTAAGGAAGAGGCAGCCCCTTTCTCCCGACGAAGCGAACCCCAAGTCGTATCATATAGCCTGGAGAATGCAGATCTGTCTGTATTTCAACCTCTAATCATATCCTCATCTGGGTGTTTGTGTGCAGTGTATAATGTCCCAAACTGTGCCACACCAGCGGTGCCCTGTGGCCACTAAAAAGTAGGGAGACTGGGATTGGATTCTAATCTGTCTGACTCTAGAGCCTGTGCTTTTGTCCAGAACAAATTTTAGCCCTTGACAATAAGTAAAAATAATACAGACTTTTCTTTCTTTTCTGATAAAAGGAAGATGTATGTAAGCCCACCAGGAGTGATCAGGTGGGAGGACTCACAGCTTGGTCACCAGGGACAGAACGCTCTGCTCTGCCTTGTTGGCTGCCAGAGACCTCTGCAGTCTAAATGAATTTTTTCTCAAGCCGAGATTGTAATGACACGCCCACAAGAGATTGTTGCTTTAAAATAGGCTATAAAAGGGATCCTGAGGTTGGACTACACATCACAGAGAAGAATGATAATTCTGCAAATGAGTCATGAGAAGGTCTGCACCCATTTCTGTAGGCAAAGTCCATCTGATCAGAATTCTTATTAAGCACATCTGGTATCCTAAAATGAATGCTAAAAAGAGAAACTTTTATTAAGAACTCTAAAAACCCAACAGTAAGAAAACAAACAATCCAGTTAGAAAATAGGCAAAAGATACAAAGAAACATTTCAAGGAGGAGGATATACAGATGGCAAATCAGCACATGAAAAAAATGCTAAACATTGTGAGGTAGTAAGGAAATGCATGTTAAAATCACAATGAGATGAAGACCTCCTTGGGGGAGCAAAGGCATACCATTTAGAGTCAACAAAGATAATTTAAAGAATAATAAACTCTGTATGTAATATGCATATGTATATAGTTGTTTATAAAAAACTGATATTATAAAAACTGATACTACACATATGCTATAGTTTTACATAAGAAAAAGAGGAAAACACATAAGTACATGTATGTTTATATAAATGAAGAGAAAAGTCAGCTGGAGAAGTGTAACCCAAACTAATAGTATCTGTTCTGTGATTAGGTTTATTGTCTGCCAAGTACCTAGCCACTTTACGAACATTATTTGACTCAATCTCACAACAAACCCAAGAAGTAAGAACTACTATCATAAAATTCCTTTTTCCAATATGGCGGCCTAGAGTTGGGCAGTAACTTGTTCAAAGCCACACATCTGAGTTAGGATTTTACTTAGTCTGCCAGATTGCAAAGCCCATGAAAGTACCTCTCCACCATGCTGAACTTGAACCCTCCAGTGGGTCCACAAAGAATGGTGTTATGTATGGTTTGGGTCTGGACATCATATGGTCCTAGGTGGCTTTTTCAGAGGTGGCTGAATCTAGAGTGTGTGATGCTGGGATTGAGGGTGTGTGATTCCTAAACCAGTCCACTGATTGGTTTGGCACTGCCCTAATCCCAGTAGCCTGTGTAAGATAAAAGGGGCAGAAAGATGCTGCTAAGGTTCCCTTGTTGTTTTGCTACCTCCTCTCAGCCACCATGAACTATTGCTCCTCTGCCATGTGCCATCCTGCCTTGGAGCCAGCCAATTATGGACTGAAACCTCCACAAACTGTGAGCTAAATAAACCCTTCCCCCTTTAACTTTGAGTATCAGGTATTTTGTCTCAGCAATGAGAGAAAAGTAACTAAGACAAATGGGAGTGTGAGAGAGGATGACTCGCTGCTGGAGACTGTAGCCAGTGATGAAGCAGAGATGAGCCGGAAGAGGAATGCTTTGATGGAGAGCAAGTGGGTCCCAGCTCACACACAGCCAAAGCCTGACCCCAGGCTGTGGAACATCTGTCTGCTCTGTGAAGATAGATGACAACAGAGAGCTGTCACTTTCAAATATCTCAGCCATGACTGTGACACAGATGATAATCCCTTACAGGAGGAGAGGGAACCCCTAGTCATCTCCTCTCTGAAACATGCCTCTCTCTTGGAGGGAAGTATCTGCGTTGGGGGAGGTGAGAAAAATTGGGAGGAGAAATGGGAGGTCTGTCTTGGATGCTGCAGTGGAAGTACCCCGGCCTGGACCTTGGAATTTGATGAGAAATGGTGGATGGAAGAGGAAAGGACATTAACATTGGCTTTGGGTCCCTCTGTCAGCCCTTATTTCCTTCTAAAGCAGAGAAGCCAGAACATCATAGAGGTCAGGTGATTTTGCTATTAGAGTTTTAAAAGAACCCCTAAAGAACCTCTTATTCTTGTTTTTCTGCCTCAGTTTCATGATTGTCTCCCTTGGAGGTCTCTCCCAATCTCTGTAGTAAGAACAGATTTCTCTGTGACAGGCTATCTCAGCACTATGACTTTCCCTCCCTAGCACTCCCCTACCTGGAATCATCAGGCAGTAATTAGTGCAGTTAGTGATTTGATCTTTTTCACCCCTGTGGAAAATGAGCTTCATGAAGGTAGAGGCCAAATTTGTGCTAATGAATGAATCTGTTATCTAGCCCAACACCCTGCACATAGCAGATGCCCAGAAAACATGGTAAATGGAGTGAATATTAAAAACAAAAAAAGTCTTCATGGTTTTACAACTATAATGAATACAATACAATATTTGGTAATTCAAGATCTTGCTTCATTTATTCCTACAACTATGTTTTTTTCTTATTTATCCCCTATGACATACAAGGCTTTTACTAAAGACCTAAGAACACAGCAGTGATGGAACTTAGACATCATCTAACAAAGTTCATTACCTCTGGTGGAGGGATTCATAATGGAGCCAGTGGCTGAGACCTTGTATGAATGTTGTACAAGGTGGGTCTGTGAGGCTGACTCCTCACTCAGCATCCATGTATAACCTCACTGAAGTCCCCAAAGGCACCTAGGAAGCCTCTGTGTGTCTTCCACCTCTCTCCCAGTCACAGGGCACTTCACTGAAGCCTCAGGGTCTCCTTCGATGAAGCTTGTCTGGCACCACAGGAAAAAAAAATCCTCAAATTGAAATAAAAAAATAATTGAGTTTCTGTTCAGCCTCCCATTTTAGAGCTATATGACCTTGGGAAGTCATATAGACCATTGAAGTTTTTATTTCTTCACTAGCAACAGGATAATCCCTGATTTAGATGGCTTGTGTGATGATTAATTAAGACAGTGCACATTGTGAGCAGATTCAGGCTGAGCCCATGCATGGAACGTACTCCATGGAGTGAGGCCAGCTTCACCTCTCTCTTCTTCCCTAAGGACCCTTGTGCATTGTGGGGCCTCAGGGAGAACCTTGGGCATCCTGTTGCCCCCAAGGCAGATAAGGGAACTCAAGCATAATGAAGCTTCTGGGATTTCCAGTAGAGTTCAGTTCTTGATCAACACTCACCTGGTCTTTAAACAGACAAAGTCAATGCATTCATCAGATTGTCACCTCATTATCCTCCCATGCCTGCCAGTGGGGTACCTTTTTTCTTAAAGATGAAGAATCACTTTGCCACTTGAATGTTTTAAAATGGCGTTTGTCTCCCTCTCTCCTACCCTCCCTCCCTCCTCCTTCCTCCCTCCTTTACCTCCTTCCTCTCTTCCTTCCTTGCACCCTTCCTTCTATCAGCCTTTTCTTTTGTTCCTTTGTGTATTTCCTCTTTCTGAGATCTTCCCTATATTCTGTCTCATTATTGCAGTGTCATTATTGTCATGGTCATCATCATCGTCATTGCGTGACTTTCCATTAGATACATTTTCCAGGGAGTTATGTGACATAATTTGATACTCTTTACAAAGACACATGCAAAATAGGGGACAGGAGCTAAATAAACCTGCCAGTGTATTTTAAAACTTCTCTCTTTGTATTTACAACCAGAGGACAACTTGCAGCTAAGAACCAAAGGAAATGAACCTGAGAATCTGTGATTTCTAGACCCACGGACAGCGATGCCCACCTGACTAATGGCACCTCAGATATGACCAGACCACCACACATGCTCCCTCATGACCCTCCTATCTCTCATGATGCTCCCTCCTTCCAGTTTCTTGGATTCCACTTTGATTTCCTTCTTTTCTTTCACACTTCACATTCAGTCTGTCAGTTGTTATCTCTATTTTCAAGGACACATCTAGGCCAAATGACTTCTACTGTTTCCACTGCTCCCACCATGTTCTCACCCACTGCTGTCTCTCACCTGGCCTCCTACAAATCTTCCCCAAAGTTCTCCCTGCTTCCTTCTTGTTCCTTATCTTTGTAGTCTAGTCTCAATAACCTCAGATAAGTCAAATCATATTGTTCTTAATATCTTTTCTTTGCTTAAAACCTTGGTTCCCTAGTTCAGTCATCATAAAAGTCTAGTTTCTTATACTATCTGGTGCCTCATATTCTCCTTCATCTCCTGACCTCTCTCTCCCTCTCTCGTTCTCTAAGCTCCTGCCATAGTGGCTTCCTTGAACAGACCAGATATGCTTTCATGGGACCTGTGCCTGATTGTCTGGAATGCTCTTCCCCCAAATATTACTTGGCTCATCCCTACACTCTTGAGTTTTCCAAATGTCACCATGATGAAATGTACCCTTTCTACCTAGATCAAACTACCAACTCCCTCCCTGGCTGGTGCTCCTCATCCTTCTAGACCTTTTCTTATATCTAAAGTACTTATCAACTTACTAACTAATTTGGTTAACTTGTGTGTGTTTATCTACCTTAAATTTACCTGTCAGAATTCAAGTTGATGAAGGGGAGTCTTTGTTTTTCTTTTTAATGTATATGGAATACCATTAAAGAAAATGTCTAGCTATCTACACATACTAAACTCTCTCTGTCTCTCTGTCTTGTCTTTCTGTCTCTGTCTCTCTCACTGTCTCTCTCTTGAATAAAATTATGCCTCATTGAATACAGGAGTTGAAATATTGGAAATGGATTATTCTTTCATTTAATACTCAGCTATGATTTTCTACTGTGTCAGGCACTGTGCTAGCTGCTGCTGTTTTAATTGTTGGCAAAATAAGATATAATTTTTGTCTTCATGAAATAGACATAGTAACATAATCACTGGGGAATATAAGTTGGGACTAGTGTTGTTAAGGAGAGGTCCACATGTTGGAGGCTTGATCAAGGGCTTTGGGCTTGGTGTCAGGAGCATAACTGTTTCCTTTTAAACAGACAAGTGATGCTACAATTGAGCTGTGAAGGAAGTGGGGGAGTTAACCAAAGGACAGATGGGGGTCTGAGGCAGCAGACATTCTGGGCAGAGTGGAATGGCAATGGCTTTGTAATGCCAAGAAACATGGTAGATGAAAGAAGAGAGAGGAGGTCAGAGTGGCTGAGGAGAATAAGGTAGTCAGAATGAGGCTGGACATATGGCAGAGTCTGAATTATGTTGGGTCTTCAGGGCTATGGCAGAAATTAGATATCTGTCATGGAAGCAACATACATTCTTGAAGGGTTTTAAGTGAGTTAGATGAGATAAGAAGAGTTATGTGGTGCAAAGACCCCCGTGGGTCTGGTGGAGGAGAGGTTGGGGTTAAGTATGGCATGGAGATTTATCCAGAATGCTTTTGGAGCTACCTTAATGTGAGCTGTGAGAGTTAGGACTGGGGTGATGGAAAAGAGGTGAAGGAAAGCACATGATCTCACCCGGAAGACAATCTGCACCATCCAGTCAGCTCCACCCAAGCTCCACAGCTGAGCCTTCTTCACAAAGTGGGCAAAGGCCAAGAGAAAATCTCAAGATCTCTCTAGAGAAGAGACTGAGATGACACACCTGGGGGATGCAAAGGTGTGCTGCTGGAATCAGGAAAGCTGGCCTCGCAGCTTGTGTCTGCTGCAGCAATTACACTGCTTGGAGCTCCTCTCTCCTTACTGTGCAGCCACACCCTGACCATGGTGGTTTCTCTGCTCTGACAACACTAAAGTTCCTTTTCTTCCCAGTACACATTCTCAGGCTCTCATATAGGCTGTAACCCCCCTGGCATGACTTCCCCTTTCTCCCCTCCACAAATTCTTACCCTTCAAAACCAGTCAGCACTCCATAAAGCCTTCACACATATCCCCAGGTAGAATTTCTCCTTGTCCTCTGTGTTCCTTTAAGTTTTGATAATTATACGATTATTACTAACCTGTAGTGTAATAATTTACTTACAGCTTGTCTTTTCATTGGACTTTTTAATATCTAATTTAGTATCTTATATAAAGAAGTCATAATAGTAATATCTAAAGGTTATCACTTGATTATTATGTGACAAACGATAAGGTTTTACATGCATTGTTCTCTCAGCTCCAGAAAAATTCCACAGAAAGAGGGTACTAATATCATCCCAATTTTACAGATGAGAAAACCGAGTCACAGAGTGATTGAGTGGCTGGCTTATGATCTCCTCGGAATAATGGGCCAAGATTCACACCCACATACTATTGTGTCACCCACTATTTTTAGTACTCACTAGTGAATCATTCCCACAGCAATTATTGTTTTGGTATATAAAGTATAAATTTTTAACTCCAGATTTTCCACTCTCATTTGTGTGACTTTCTACATGCCGCTTTACCTTTCCTCATCCCAATTCTCCATGAGTAAAATAGGATTAATAATAATACTAGAATTGATTCTGTCATGAGGGTTAAATGAAATAGCATTAGAAAAATATCTGCCACATCCTAGGTACACTTTGTTTATACCAGGTTCTTGTTGGCTCCATGTTTCCCCCAAAGGAAAGGTGAAATTATATGTTCATTTAAGAGACGAGACTCTAAAAAGAACATTGTTCTGGTCCCAGCTGCCAGAGTGCAGAGAGATTTCAAGACTCCCAGCAACACTGAGTGCTCCCAAACTGCTGGAAGCTGCAAGTTCCTTCTTACATCTTTGACAGAGGACATTTGGTACTTCCTGTACATTTATTGCAATACACATTTTCTATGGGGCATATCAATTATGCATTCACTTGCTTCCATTAATATTTCAGGCTTCATATGCATACATAAAACATACATTAATTAGAAGTTTGCAATCAGATGTATTTCCCCATCTTTTCTCTTCTCCAGCCTTATTTCTGAAGCTGAGCATTAGGGTATAGGGTCCAGAGCCATGAATCATTCAGTACCATTCTTCCTGGGCAGGATGTGGCCCCTGCTAGGTCAGAACAATTGGTTGAAAGAACCTTAGTGTGCCGTCACTGAGCAACAACAGTGACCAAGTTCTTTTGTTTTTCCTTTCTGGAAGAAATTAAATGAGGACCAAAATATATAATAAATACTGTGAAATAGGAAGAAAATTTTCAAATGGGAAGGGGCACAGGGAGGGGAAGAGGGAAAGGAAGGAGGGGAAAAGAAAAGATAAAATGGAAACAAAGCTTTGTAAGGAAGGGAAAGAGGGATAGAAAGGAAGAGAGGGGAATGGGAAAAAATACGACTCAAGATATATCATGTACATGTACAAATTCCATACGATGAATGTGATCATTATGTATATCTAAATTGTACCAATAAACTTAATTAATGATAAAAAACAAAAAGAAAACCAAATAAATTATAATTATTCATGAGGTGCTGCTCAGCTGAACACTTGGATCTTTTCCCCCACTGTGGGGACAAATTTCCTGGCCAGAGCTTTCTGCTGAAGAATTTAACATTGCTTAGAAGTAAGCATCTCCTCTGAGGGAGGCCATTAATACACTTAATGTTCGGGGTGTCTTGCCATTCCCTGCTGCGGGGCTGCCAAACAAATTCCATTAGGTAGATACTCCTGCACATGATGGGATTCACAGGTGGCCCAAATATATGGAGCCTCTTTATTCACTCAGGTCCATTTGAAGTCCAAGTGTGCATCTTTGTATCTTCAAAACACGTGCTGACCAGCACCTTCTGCAGGTCCTTTCACAGCACCCTTGCCAGCCCCCCAGTGCAGTGGAACTGGGGTATGTTTCTTGCTTTCCCTGAGAAACTGGGTGTCTGGGTGCTCAGAGTCATTTCTCCCAGTGAATGGACTTGGTAAAGGACAGGAAGAAGGCCAATCCTTGGACTGCTTTCTGGGTTCCCTGATGCCAGAGTCATGAACTCAAATGGCATTGGTCATACAATGTGAATGAGCAATGTGGGCAGCCAGGGAATTTAAGAATGAGAAATCTGAGTAAGACAGAGCAGCCAGGATACAAGGCCCCTTAAATGAGGGAGGTAGAATTTGAACACAGGTGATTCCCAAGGTTTGAAAAGCCCTTTTGTGAATGACCAGATTGTGAGATAAAGCAAAGAAGAGCTTCCTGAGTCAATACAGGGCCAGGAGTTTCTGTTGTGAATCATGTCATGTTGCCAGTGTTCCATGGACAGATGTGTTGTCTCCTCACCATTCTAGAAGGAGAAGACAGTGGGTGTGGAATTCTACCCATGTTCTTTTCTGGTTTTCCTGCTCTTTTATAGCATGCTGCTCTGGGAATTCAAACAAAGGCAAATCTACCGCCTGCCACGTGGTGTCCTTTATGGCACTTGGTTTTAGAACACTTGGCTTCTCTCCTTTGTGCATAGACCTCAGAGTCACTAATTCCCACACCAGGGGGATGCTGGTTCCTTCAGGCTTTAAGGGTTGCCCATCTAACCACTAATGCTTCTGCACACACTGCTGAAGGCAGTCTTTAAAATTATTTTTATATTTATAATCAACAAATAATCATTATACATATTTATGGGCTAACATGTGAAAGGTAATATAGTACATGTGTAAAGTGTGTAATGCCCAAACCAGGGTAATTAGCACTTCTATCATTTTAAAGATTAGTGAGAAGTTTGAAGCCTTCTTTTCTAGTCCTTTATAAAATATGTAACAAATTGTCAAAAACTAAAGTCATCCAAATGTGCTATAAAGCACTAGGCCTTTTTCCTCCTATCTAACCGAATTTGGTACCCATATCCAACCTCTCTCTATGCCCACTCCCCGCTCCCATCTTAGCCCAGCCACTATTCTACTCACTGCTTCTAGGAAATCAATCCTTCATCTTCCATGTACGAGTGGCAATGTGTAGTGTTTGTCTTTTTTTAGAAGGCAGAGTCTTTCAACAATTGCCATACACCCGGCACTTTCATCAAAGGTAATCTAAATAGGAATCCTTTATTAGTCCACAAGCCACTCAAGTTCATTTGCCACACCATTCCTGTTTTTTTGGCTCCTTTGTTCAGCATCATTTGCAAGTTGGCAAGGATCTGGTTAAAACCTTTTATAAAATAGAAGCTTTCATAAATGGGTACGAAGATTGGTGTGACCCTTTAGGGCAAAGGTGGGAATGTAAGTCAATAGCTCAATAGCTCCATGTGCTTTTACTCAATGATGTGACTTCTTGAACCCTAGGAATCCTCCTTATACCAGCTACCTGGCACATTCTCCCTGCCAGAATATGTGCTACATAGTTTTCATAAATATCCCTTGCATACCTTTGACACTGCTATGAAGCACATGTAAATATCAAACTTATTTAAAGACAAAGAAACTTTGGTTCAGAGAGGTTGAGTCACTAGTGCAAGTTTTTCAGCTGCTAGGCAAGAAAGGATCCAGGTTTCAGAACAATGCATTTCTCCTTGAGACAAATTATGCACACAGTTGGCTACCCTCCATAGCAATGCTATTTAGGAAGCTCCATTTAATAAGTTAAAATGAATTTTATGGGTAGCTGAGTAATTATCTGACTTGGACCCAATTAAAAATTGAGACCATTCTGTCTGAATGTGAGTGCTTCCTTTGATTAATGCTGGACAAATGGATTCCTCTTTTTAACCAGGACTCTGGGATCCAGCTGGCCAGGCTGGTTTCTGTACAGAGCACCCACAAAGAGGCTTGCAAGCAGGTCCACATATGTCCATGTGTCCCCATCACTACTAAGTGGCATGTGTGTGAACCAACCAGGGAATGGACTGCCAGTTCCTACAACCAGACATTTGGTTTGCATCCTCTGCAGCCAAGAGGTTTAATTGAACCATTTCCTTTTAGAAGCCCAGGCAGATGAGAGACGTGGGCTTTAGAATTCTAGATCTGAGCTCAAAAACTGTCTTTGCTGCTTAGTAGCTGTGACCTAGGGGAAGTCACTACACTGTGGCAGCATCCTTTTATCTGTAAGTCACGGGAGGAATGGTCAGGGCTTGGGTTGTAGGTAGACAGAAGCTATGCCTGAGCATCACTCCAGAGGGCCAGAGCTATGCAGGCAGCATCAGCTCTCCAATCTCCAAGCAGAGATGGGATGGTCCTGCCTGCCCACCCAAAAGCAGGACCACTTAGTGCACAGCCCTGGACATTGATTGTCCTGTTAGCCCAGTGGCCCTTCATGCCAGAAACATTGGAAGAAGCTGCCGTGAACACTATCATCCTTTTTTTCCAGTCCTGGGGATTGAACACAGGGCCTTTGCACTGGGCTACTACTGGGCTCTTTTATTTTTATTTTTTATTTTGAGATAGTTTCTCATTTAGTTGCTAAGTTGTCCAGGCTGGACTTGAACTTGTGATCCTCCCGCCTCAGCCTCTCAAAGTGCTGGGATTACAGATGTGCACCACCATACCTGGCCAATCTTCCACTTTAAATGAATTTCACTTGTCTCATTTTCTGGTTCTCATAACCCCCGCTCCTCTCTGGAGTAGGCTCACATGACTGGCAGAACCTGGCAGTTGTGGCAGCCTGTGAAAGGGGGGATTTTGTTTCTTCATCTTCTCTAGCCGGAGGTGGGCTCTGTGTCCAAAGCTGGAGAGAATGATCCTGCTGGAGGAAGTGTTTCAGGTGCTGGGTAATCAAAAACAGAGTGACAAACATGTACTACACATTATATATGTATTTCTCATCCATTCATATATTCTATGCATGTTTCTTATCTATTTATTCTACAGGTATTTTTTTTGGCATCTATTATGGTCTAGGAACTGTGCTAAGTCTGGAGATACAGGCATTGAACACAGATCTTCTGTGAGGATTCACATTGCTCATAACAGCATCACTGGCAGGGACTTCCAGTTTTGAACTTGAGGTCTGTGCCAGGTGTGGCACTAGGCACCTGATGTCTGTTCTTCTCTCCAGTCTGCTAACAAAATGTTACCTCCTAAAGATCATGACTCAGAGTCTGTACAGTAGCCCCCAATAACAGGTGTCCAACAGAAGTGAATTCTCTCTCTTCATGCCAGCAGGTGCAAATTCTGATCTCAAGAGATTAGGTTCTCTCACTTTTATTTTAGACATCAGTAAGTTTAAAATTCAAAACACAGAAACCTGACGATTTCCCCTAGATGTGTGATGTCAGCTGCTCCTGCTCCATTGAAGGGTTGACAGCTGTCAAGCAGGGGACAAATGGAATGAAGGGCACCTGTGGCATTGATGCACAGCTTGAGAAGGCTCAGCACATGGAGATTTAGATCATCTGCCACCCTGTGCTGAGCTAACTGACATAATTACGGGTATGTTTCCCTTTGCAAAGTGATGGACCGATCTGTCTCTCAGGCTGCAACACCTGTCGTCCAAGTCTTTCACCATCTTGCAGCTACTGAGACCAGGGTCTCCTAGGTTCAGTCACCAAGCCTGAGAACAGAGTGGAGCCCAAATTGCAGAACTGGACATCAGAGTCCCCTGGTACAAAGAGGGGTGGAATGGAAAAGGCATTTTTGTCAAAGGGGACGGGGAAATAAAACCTGGGCATGTCCCAGTGAGATTCTTGGGTAGGCAGAGTATGGGGGCAGGAATCATGGGCCTGGTTACCTCCAGGGCTGGCAGGATGCTCTGGTGACGATGTGGTTTGGGACTTGGATTCTGAGCATTGGTTTATCTCTAAGTCCATAATGTCAAAGCACGATACCCAGTCCTGTGGTGGATGAGAGATTAAATGAGAGAACGCTCCTAAAGTGCTGGTTGATGATTTTGGCAATTGGTAGTAGCTGCTAGCCATCATCATCACCACTGCTACCACTGCCAGCACCACCACTACTACGGCTCCAGTTTTGCCACTTGATTTTTGGCAAGTCACTTACCCTGCCCGTGCCTCAGCTTCCTCCTCATTCAGCAAAGACGCCTCTCCTGGTCCATCTCACAGAGACAGTAACAGGACAAGCAGAGAAGGCAGATAAGCCGATATTTAAAGAAATTACTTTATGGTTGTGGAGCTACTCTTTTGCGTGATAAAGTGTGTATCTACTCCAAAGCCCAAGCACCTCTTTCTCATCTGTAGGATGGGCTCCCCACCTGCCTCTTCACAGTTGCACGAAGACCAGTTAAGGGAATGAATCAGGAACTTCCATAAACTACTGGCTGCCGCCCCAAGGGAGACAGGGTGGGCTCTGTTCCAGAGCAGCAGTCCCCAGAAGGAGCAGTGAGCACCTTTGCCGTCTTCTCAGGCCTCCCAGCACCTGGCTGTGAGAATCTGGCTACTGACTGCCTCTAAAATCCCACTCATTCGCTACTGCTGTTCTTGCTTGGTCAACTCCCCAAATCCCTGACTCCATGTGGAGACCAAGTGGCTTCCCTGAATACCTTGTGTCTGTTTTCCCGTTGGATTGGCTCCCCCACTAGAAACTCTTTGCCCTTGGTGGTTTCCATTGCACCCTGAGTCTTCCCTGTCCCTGCCCATGACTTTCTGAGCCGACATGTAGTAGGGGACACAAATGCAGGAAGATGGGGTGCTCGACCTTAGAGGAAATGTGGTATCTTGGAACAGTCAGAAAGTCAGCAATCAGAAAGTGAGCAAGTCAGGACCCTGAGGAAGGATCACTGATAGGTCTCCCACTACCTCAGCAGCTATTATGTACAGTAGCTGCCCTCTTCCTATGGTGCCTAGCCCCCTCCCCTGTGTGACATCACGCCAAGACGGCTGCTCCCACCAAAGAATAAACCCTTCTTCCCAGCATGCCCCTGTTCCCACCTAGAAAGTAACCTAATACTCGCTCACCTCCTACCACCTAGTGACATCACCGGCTCCTCCATTCCCTAGTCACTGCCTCACTCAACCCCAGCTCAGCCCCTACAAACCCCACCCCAGTCTCTATAAATGACTCTCCCTGCCCCAGCTATATTGCTTTTGGCTCTCCTTTGTTCAGAGACAGCCCGGCAGATCTATTCCCCTAATAAAGGCTTGCTGTGGCCTGGTCTGGTCTTGGTCTTTGGCACTTTTACCTGACAATCACCACACAGCCTAGGGTGCAGACAGGAACCCCCTGGACACTGGCTATGTGCTAAGGTGGAACAGATGAGACAGTGCTAGCAAGAAGCAGGAGAAGGATGCAGGTGATGAGGGCAGGAAAACAGCAGCTGCTTGTGTCAGGCTGGTCAGTTACCATTTCCTTTATTGCGAAAAAAATAATAAGCTTGTTTTTATTGATTTTTCTTTTAAATGCTAACACCATCAATATGATAAGAATTCTGATATTTAGTGGACAAAGTCATTTTTGAAAAAAAGGATTTAGGCCAGAGCAAGTATTTAACAGATCTGACTCTTCCCACCTCACCTGCGTTGCACTGGATTGCAGGATGGATCCAAAGATACCTGATCCGTGGAATCTATACCTGTGATCTTATTTGGGAAAACAGTGTATTCGGGTGTCATTAAATTAAGGATCCTGTGATAAGGGATTCCTGAATTACCCAGGTGGGCCCTGAATATAGTCATGCATGTCCTCGACAGAGAGAAGCAGAGGGAAGATACCACAGTCATGCAGGAGAGGAGGAGACAACGTGACCACTGAGGCAGAGAGAGATTTGAGGACATTGACACTGAAAATTACAGTGATGCAGTCACAGGCCACAGAGCACCAGCAACCCCCAGAAGCTGGAAGAGGACGGAGGTAAGAAGGATTCTTCTATGGAGCCTCTGTAGGAACCATGGCTCCACTCAGCCCAGTGAGAGTGAGTGCAGACTTCTAGCTTCTTACACTGTGAATGAGTGCATTTCTATAGTTTCTAGCTGCCCAGCTTGTAGTAATTTGTCATAGCAGCTACAGAAAAAGATCCCAAGCCTATTGTCTGCAGCTCTCCCACTCTTCATTGCAGCAAAGGTGTCTAATAAGGGTACTTGCAACGAGGAAGGGAATTCTTGGCCTCCTGGGAGTGAGTGCATGGCAGAGGACAATGCTTAATCTGAAGAGGGAAACCTTTCTAACTGAGCCATTCACACTTTAGAGGAAAGGCTCATGGCCACACACAGCTGTGTCGCTCGCTCGGAGGCAAATGGAGCTTCCACAAAGGTTTCATGGGCTGAATGGTATTCAGGCAGCACAACCATCTGAGTGATGCAGAGGCATCACCAAGAGGAAGTTGAAGTTGTCCGTGGAATCCAGCAGTTCAGGTCCAACCTGAGGTAAGGGTAGAAGGGAGCAAGTTATAATGCATAAGTCATCACCAGCCAATGTGGAACACGTGGCCATATGCAGGGCATTGCTCCAAGAAACTGTGTGCCCCATGTCATCTCTTCTGAGTGCTCGGAGGTAAGATCATTGTGCACATTTATATTGGATTCTTTTTTTTTTTTTTTTTTGGTACTGGAGATCGAACTCGGGACCTTGCGCTTTCGAGGCAGGCAGGGGAACCACTGAGCTAAATCCCCGGCCCCATTGCGCACATTTAGAATCTCGGGCTCAATGACTGCCCAAGGTCACAGAGCTGGGAAGGGCAGTGCAGGAATTCTCCTCCAGGTCTTTAAGATCTCAATTATGTCCAAACAACAGGGAGGGCATTTCAGGTGTGATTGTTTGGGCCCCAATTTCAAATGTCCCACACTTCGTACTTTGTAGACCTGCTTGCTGTGCAGTGCCTAATTTTAATGCTAGTATTTCCCAATGTTTCTTAGGTGAATTCATGCCAACTCAGATGCCCGATTATTTTTTTCTGGAAATCTGCTTGGGTTCATTCACTAGATTTGAACTGAGGAGGGTGAGTGTGTGTGTGAGGTGTGTGTGTGTGTGTGTGTGTGTGTCTGTGTATGCACACACTCATTTGGTCTTGGCAGCTCCCTTGTCTGGACTGTGCTAAACTACTGTGATTTGGTAAAGAACAAAGCTACTTGGTGTCAAGCTGATTAGTTCTTGTTGCAGCTATGATGAAAAAACAAACCACATTTTTGTTCCAACCTTGTTACATTCAGCATTTTCTGTGATGTTTTTTCTTTATCTAGCTTCACAATCTTAACAGCTGGTTTGATCTTCCAGAGACTCCATAGGACTTTCTTATATGACTTACTCTGAAGAAATGGAAAAACAATCACATTTCTCTGGCTTCTCATAAATTCTTGGAGGTTGTACACAGAGCCCTAAATCGTGAGTGATTGAAAAGCTTATGTTATCACAACTTTTCTGAATCTTGAGTCTAATTCTGGCAGCTCCAAACACATATCATAGAAAAGATTGATACAACGAATACAGAACATACATGCGCCAGTTTCTGGTTACTGTTCTATGCATTTCACATGTGTTAATTCATTTACACTATATCACAACTTGTTGAGGTAGGTGCTGTTATTATCTCCATAATAAAAAGGATGCAAATGAGGCTCAGAGAGGTTAAGAATGCTTTCCAAGACAATGCAGGTATTCATGCCAGGATTTGTATTCAGGCAGCCTGGCTCAGGAATCTGTTCTCTTAGCCACTCTGTTGTGTCCTAATGTACTCCAAGGCTATTTGGTTAAATCATAAAATTGCTAACATTAGTTGAGTTCTTACAATGGACCAGATATTTTTCAGGGTGCCTTACATGCATTTTTGAGTGGTTCCCAAACCTTGCTGGCTATCACAATTATTTGAGAACTTAACAAAATTCAGATTACTTAGGATTCACCTCGGATCTCCTCAGTCAGTTATGTAGAAGTGAGACCTGGAATCTACATTCAAGACATGATCAGGCCCTTAGGAGAGGGAATAAGATTATCTTCTCTCCTTCTGTTCTTGGACCAATGATCACAGAGCCACACCCCCTCTACAGGGCAAAAACAACAAGAAGATTTGGGCATCTCTCATTGTGTTTTATGTGTATCTATTTATTTCCCTGGCAACCCATCCATAGAAGTATTATAATTATCATCATCCCATTCTACAAATGAGGAAACTGAGATATGAGGATAAGTGACATATATCAAGGTCATGAAGCAGATTTTAAAAAGCCAAGGGAAGAGTGAAGTGGGATAACAGATGGCTGAGTTAGGAACCACATGCCTGGACTGGGCCCCAGGACCTGTGCTGCTTCACTCTGGGCCTGGTTCCCCAAGTCACTCATCCCTCTTCCCTCTTCACTGAGGAAGGAGGAGAAGGAGACTGCTGCTCATTTCTGCAACGTACTCATAAGGAGGCCAGATACTGAAGTACAGTTGACAAAGAAATGTGCAAAAAATTCACATCTGTCCATATTCATTTTCTTCTTGCTAGAATGATGGCAGTAGCCTGCTAAACCCTCTTCTCAGAGTTCCCACAGGCCAACCTCTAATCTGTTCTCCATGGAGCAGCCAGAGCATCTATGTGTGAGTCAGTTTTCCTGTTGCTGGAACAAAATACCCAATACTCACAATTCAAAGGAGGAGAGGTTTAATTGGACTCACAGTTTTGGGGGATTCAGTTCTCGGTTGACTGGCTCCAAGGCAGAAATGGCATGGTGGGAGGGTGTTGGAGAGGAAAGCTGCTCACCTCATGGCAGCCAGGAAGTAGAGAGAGAGTGAGACAAGAGGAAGCAGGGACAAGAATACATCCTTCCAGGTCACACCCACAGAGACCCATCTCTTCCAACCAGGCCTCACCTGGTAATAGCACATTCATCTAGGGACTTATCAGTAGATCAATCACTAATCAATGCAGAGCCCCCTAGATCCAATCACCTTCCAAAGCCCCACCTTTGAACAGGAGATGTTTAGGGAACATTTTAGGCCTATGCCATAACAGATTACAAATGTAGATAAACTCAAATTCTGTACTCTGCTTATAGTGGCAGTAGTGCTAATGTCAATATCTTGGTTATGTAAGACATACGATGTCACCACTGGGGAGGCAGAGTGAAGGGTTCACTGGACTCTATGCACCATTATAGACTTCCTGTGAGTCTATACTTATTTAAAATTAAATGTAAATGAGGCCAGCCTGGACAACTTAGTGAGACCATGTTTCAAAGAATTAAAAAGGGCTGGGGGTAGCTCAGGGGTAGAGCACTTGCTTAGCATCTGTAAGCCCTTGGGGTTTAATCCCTATCACTGAAAACAAACAAATCAAATCAGAGTATCAAATCAGTCTACCTATCTATCTACCTATCTATCCATCATTTTCTATTTATCTATGTATCTATGTATATATTTTTATCTGTCTGAGGGTACAACATTTAAATGGATAGATAGACAGGCATTTTCAGAGTTCAGAATTCATTTCTCCCCATTACTACTCAACCAAGAGTGTACCTTCTGGCCCTCTCTACTTCTTTAGCATCTTGTATAATGTACCACCTTCCCCTCCACTATTATTCCCCAGCAACACTGGCCTTTCTACCGTAGGGCTCTATTCCTAGACCATGAAGGTTAAGTTAGTCCCATGTCTTGCTCCTGCTTCTTCAGGTTTGAGCTTCAATGTTGTATCCTGACTATGTATTCATTTCTTTGTTTCCTTCTCTACCCTTCTAGGGATAAGTAAATTTTTGTTAAGGGTCAAACAGTATTTCAGGCTTCGTGGAATACCTAAGACTTCTGTTGCACATAATTGTGTATGGTTACCATCCTTTAACAATGTAAAATTCATTCTTCACTAATAACGCACTAAGCCCTGCTTTAGACTCTTCCAGCATCTGCCTCGTATTTGATTCAGCATAATCTAAGATTACTTCCCCAAGGGTTTGTTATACTCTGCTTCCTGTCTTCCCTACTCAACTGTGGGCTCCACTAAAGGAGGAATGTTCCCTCCACTATCATACCTAGGACTTGGCCCACTCTCTCCCTGCAGCAGATGCTTTACATGTATTAGTTAATAAAGGGAAGGCTGAGGGAAGATCGCCTGCCTGTGTCCTTATCCATGGAGGAAGCTTAAGGCTTCTGAATTCTGAGGATCAGGATTCCTGGAACCTCTCTTCTGCCCATTTCTTTCCATACCAAGGGCATTGGAACACTAATAATTAATAGGTTCCCAGAACTTGGCCCCACAGAAAGCTGCTTTCCATCAATTCAGGCAGAAGTGAAAGGTGAGCATAGGCACAGTCCACCTGCATATCAGCTAAAGGCTTGGAGGTGGCAAGGACAGTGTTCACATAACTTCCACTTCCATCTGTTAGATGGTCCAATAACCTATCACAAACTTCCCAGCTAGCTTCCTACAGTGATGACCACTAGGTACAGACATGAGCCCTGCCACAAGTGTGGGAGAACAAGCATGCCAGCCTGGCCACTACCTGACTGTGTTCGTGAGGATGAGGAAAATGTTTTCTCTTGGAGATGAACATAACTTTTTTTTCTATTCTATAGATGATTTGTAGAAATTTTAGAAGCTTCAAGTCATAGAGGAAAGAATAAGAAGGCAACAAGAACCTTAACTCATCCAAATTCCCATCAGCTCTAAGTAATTAGTTAATCACATTCAATATTTTAAAGACCATTTTCCCATATCCCTCTACTGCTTAAAGAAACACACCACTATGTAATTTATGTAAGTTGGATTATAGAGTATGAAATGTTCTGAAATTTGCCCTTTTGCTCAGATAATAGTGATTTAATGAATGAATAAAGCAGAAGCAGAATAGGTAAAATATGTCCTTTATCAAAGTGACAAATGCAAGCTTGGGCTTCTTGGCCTAAATGTATGAGCTGACCTCCGGGATCCACATGAGAAGTAAATGAATCCATGCAAATACCCAAGAACTTACAGAAACATTTGCCCCGATTTTTTTCCGACCAATTGGCTGAGTTCCAACAAAATTGCACATAGCTGCTCTCTCCCCCGGCCAGTCAGGCCTGAATACTGTTTACCTGTTGTAAGCACTGATCCTTTTCTTATCAGGGCAAACAGTTTCCAGAATTGCTCCAGGTCACTGAAGCCTGGAATCAGGGATAAATAGAAGAGCTGGTGGGTGACCATCTGACTAGGTGCAGGATCCGCATATAGCATCATTTCAAAGCTTAGATATGAAAGGTCAAATACCATCAGGGAGGGCCAGTCATCTAGGTCAGCTTCTGGATTTTTCTATCTGGAGGAATTCTCCGCACGTCATTACCTCATTTCCATAAAAACAGTTTGGAAGTCTTGCTTGTGCTTTAGGAAGCAGGCACTTTTCCCAACTCAGGAAGGTCATGTGGTGAGAATCTGAATGAGTAAATACTGCCAATCACCAGGCGTCAGCTACTTAGGAAGCCTCGTGCATCTCATACTCAGGATGCCCTGTGGGGTAGGTGCTCTCATTAGCTTCATGGATGAAGTCAGAGGCTTGGAGCAGGCAGGTAACTTTCCCAGGTCACTCAGCTAGCAAATAGAAAAGCAAGGAACTGGATCATGCGGGTCTGAGTCATAGCTGCCCTCACAATTGCTGTGTTGGCACACAGTAGGTCCACTGCTGAGAGATTTTCTATTCTCTTCCTCATGCCACAGGTGGCCCTCTAGGTATTGTCCTAGGCATTGCAGACAGAACAAGGGACCAAACAAAGCTACCTCCTTTGATTCCCTCATGGCACTTACTCTGCAGTGTGGGGAAATAGACAACTGAAAAACAGAGGTAAGTATGTACTATGTCAGGAATTGGGGGGGGAGGGTAAAAACAGAACAGGGGAGGTAGAGTGGTGGTGCAGTTTATTTCAATAGTGTGTGAGGGAAGGGCTTTCTGAAAACAGTCAAGTAGAGCCTTAAAGAGACAAGAAAGCAAAACCTGCAAGTATTAGAGAGAGACATTCCAGGGAAGGGGATGCTCAAAGGCTGTGAGACAGGCACATGCTTAGGTGCCAAGGGAATGCAGTGGAGGATGAGCTTAGAGAGGAACTGGAGCAGTTGGCTGTAGTCAGATCAACTAGGACTCTGTGGGTCACTGTGAGGGACTTGGGATTTATCCTGACTGAGGTGAGTTTTGAGCAAATGAGTGATAGAAACTGATTATGTCTCACCAGGACCATTCTGGTCACTATTGTGTTAGGGGAGTGGGGCAAGGATAGAAGCAGATGGACCACTAGGGAGGTCACGTGATGATCAGGTGACAGACAAAAGGGGTGGGGGCCAGAGTGTGCACACTGGAAGTGGTAAGAAGTGGCTGAATTCTCTTATACTTTGTAAGAAGAGTCAATGGGGAGTTTTGATAAATTGGATATGGAAAGAGATAAAGACACAAGAATGACACAGCCCTTCATTGCTACAATGCTCTTTGGCATTGAGGCACAAGTAATAAGAGAGCAGTTTGAGACCCTCAAGTGTGTTACTTACACACTTTGCCTTCCTCATCCTCTTCAGAGTATATAGCACTGGCTCAAATCCATGCCTATCAGTGGTGTAACCCCAGGCGAGGATCTTGACCTCTCCAAATCACTCTTCACCTGTTAAAGTGGAGCAATACTATGAACAATGCCTCCATGACAGCATCTTGGTTTGGATTACCCGAGGTGACTCATACCTAGCATGGGGACTTGCGTGTAATGGGTGTGGATGATGTGTTAGCCCTAATTCTTCTCTGCAGTCACACAGGCCTACACTTTGGCTGTAAGATTGGTACCATTCCCTTGCAGTCATGCAACCCTTGAGAAAGTGTTTATCTAGCACTGTGGTTAAGAGCAGAGATTCAGTACTCCATTAAAAGGACGGCACGGTCATGGTCACTCTACCACGTGGTCAAATGCTTCTATGCTTCAGTTTGCTCACCTGTGAAATGTGAAGAGTAAAATCTTCCTGGCAGGGTGTTGGGGAGGGTGTCAGAATGAGGCACCAGGTATCCTGGGCACAGAACACACCTCGGTTGTGCTCACTGCCTTCTCCTCTCTTCTGCCGTGTGCCTGTCCTGGGGTTTGTCTTTGTGCTTCGTGTGTGCTCTCGATCACAGAAAATTATGTTGCTGTCCTTGTGCATCCAGAGCCTCAGCGAGTTCTGGGGCTGGAGATTTGTCACCTCTGCATACTGCCCAGTTCTGACATTTAAACTTTCTCCATGTGGCTTCCGAAGTTCCACGGGATCCTTAAAAATGCCCAGTTACATCACGGTTGTCTTGAAACATTACCCTTCTCCCTCTCTGGTTCAGTCATACTGGCCTGTGCTTTGTAACTTCACTTTGCACTTCTTCTTCCACCAAATGTCCTCTCCACCTGCTGTTCTCCCTGCCAGTGGGGGTACATTGAGGAATGAGGGCGTAAGAGCCTACTGCAGACCATAGAGGATAGGTATGGTATCCAGAAGCCCAAGGTCTGACACTGTCACACTGCTTCCACATGAAATTTAGAATAAAATAATTCAATTTCTTTGAAATCACATTTACATAATACTGAAAATTTATTCTTTGCTTGCTCTCAATCTCTTCATTAATACTTTCTTGTTTATTCTGTTTTATCCATAGTCTCTCTTTATTTTCCAATTGGGAAGTTCAGAAATTGGAGACAAGGATGGAACTTTTAGAAAAAAAGTGAATTGAAATAAGTCAGAGCTAGAAGTATTCAAAAAAGGCAGGAGGCCTCCTGAATGACACCTCAATTATCATTATCATTTAAAAAATAGTATCCATAATGGTAAAACTATCTATGTATTGGCATATACAACAAACCAGGCACTTCAGAGAATCCTTCCTAGAACTCTTTAAGGAAGTATTGTTATGCTTATTTTAAGTAAGTAAAGCTAAGACTCAGAGAGGTTATGCTGTTCTCTGTTATGGACTGAAGTTTTGTATATTCCACTCTCCATTCCCAGTTCATATGTTGAAGACTGAACCCTACTGTAGCTGTATTTGGAGAAAGGGCCTATGAGGATGTGATAATATTAAGTGAGGTCGTCATATTAATGAGGACGCTAATCTTGTAGGGTTGGCTCCTAGGAGAAAGGAAGGAATGTGGCTGTGAACCATGATATGACAACTTGAATAGATTTAAATGCCTTGAAGATTAATAAAACACAATTCTGGGCATGTCTGTGGATGATTGACAGGTCTGCCAACTGGGGGGTGAAGACTCAGCATAGTTGTGGGTGGCACCAACAAACTGGCTTGTAGCCTGGATGGAATAAAACAAGAAAGGAGGAAGTGTGCCCATTTTTGAAGAGCCCCAGTCTTCCAGAGTGGGTGCACCATGTGCTGCCATTGCTTTTGGGAAGTTCTCCAGGCCTCCGGTTTTTTCAACCTTCTAACACAGACTCACACCAGCAGCTCTCCAGTAAACTCCCAGGCCTTTGACCTGGACTGGTGCTGTAACCTTGGCCCCTCTTGTTCTGCAGCTTCCCTCTTCTTGGGCTGAGCAGCTGCTAAATCCTCTGCCTCTCCAGCACACAGACAGCCATTGTGGACTCTCCTGCCTCTGATCTTGTAAGCTGATCTAGTAAATACCCTTGTCTAATTGTGCATGTATTTTGTATTGATTTTTTCCTCTGGAGAAACCCCTTAATTAAAACAATGAGGACACCTTAAGAAAGCACATGTTTGCGAGACAAGCAGAGACCCTCAGAAGAAACTGAATCATCCAGGACCCGGATCTTGGACTTTTAGCCTCCAGAATTGTGAGAAAATAAATATATGTTGTTTAAGCCACACTATGTATGCCATTTTGTCATGGCAACCTGTGTAGACTAATATACTGTTCAAGTCACCCATCAGCTAAAGATAAATTTATACTCAGGTCACCAAACCCCAAGCCTGAGCTCACTCCAAACCTTGCCTCATTCTGCGCATTTGGATCTTGAATCCAGGAGATCCCCATAATATTACACTATACATGAAGGCTTCTAGGAGAAGCTGTCAAATTGAGGCCTGATAATGCCCAGCCATGATGGATTCTCCTCCCCTACCCCCCAAAGCAAGACAGACACTGGGACCTCCATCCTCAGTTTGTAAGGGTAGGACAATCCCAGCCACCATATCTGAACTGATGGCCTTGCATACTGCTAAACAGTAATGGGTGTTGTTCCGGACAAACTGCAGCATACCAGGGATGTTTCAGTTTCCTGGAGCTGCCATGACAAATCATCACAAATATAATGGCTAAAAATGATGGAAATTTATTCCCTCACAGTTCTGGAAGCTGGAGGTCTGAAATCACGGTATTGACAAGATTGTTTCCTTCTGGAGGCTCAGGGAAGATTCTGCTCCCTGCCACACTCCCAAATTTCAGTGGCTTCTGGAATCCTTCATGTTCCTTGCCTTTCGGAACCATTGCTCTAACCTTTGCTCCCTGTGTGTTTCTGTGTACAAATTTCCTCTTCTGAGTACCAGTGATTGGATTGGGGGCTATGCTAACCCAGTATGAGCTCTTCATAACCTGATTACATCTGCAAAGATCCTATTTCTAAGAAAGGTCACATTTCTATACATTAGGGACCAGGAAAGAAACATATCTTTTTGGGGGGCACAAATGAATCTACAACAAGGCTAATGGGGATGACTTTAGCATCACCCCAAGCCATGTGACCATGCAACATAAGTGACAGCCACCAGAACTGCTACACAATTGCAAGTACAGCTTCAAAGCAACACTCCACCTCTTTGTAATAAGGTGGCCATCCAAAGCCCTTCTCTGTAGAAATTCCAGAGGCTCCAGAAGAAGGGAGAGATTTTAGATAGTTTTGGGGCACTCTTGATGTCATAAAATGTAAGACAAATAAAGGCATAGAAGAAGTTATGGGAACATCTTTGAGCCTCAAGAATATGCTGTGCACCTTTGGCTCATCCATAGTGATCATTTTGAGGTTCTATTTCCTTGGGATGCACTTGTCCAGTACTCAGAAGGGTGGGGAACCAGTGCCAGGACTTCTGATTGACACGGAATTCCTCCAGTAGGAATTCACCCTGGCAGATGATAGTCCTGACCCTTCTTCCTGTGATATTCTGCCTGCATCCAAGATACTGCTGGGACTCCTGAGCTCTTGCTCTGATCCATAGAACACATATTTCATGTCACACCATTTCTGTCATTTAGATATGTGTTTACTTGTGAGTGATACATGGTTCACAGATAAGGGCCTATTTTTCTTTGGGGACATCTAGCAGGAAACAGCTCACATTACCCTCCTGCCCCTTCTCTCCTTGAAGATCTTCCCAACCAGTACTTTCCTTCACCCCGCCCCTCAGGAGTCAGATCCACATCATGGGCTGCAGTCTCTACCCACCTGCTTCTGCTCCTTTCCCTTTTAGGCTTCATAGCCATTTCTCCTACTAAATCTCTTACATGTTTAATTCCACCTGGGCATCTACTTCTCTGAGGACTCAAATGGATACGAACAAAAAATGAGTAGGAGGACATACAGATGCAGCCCCTTTGAAACCCCTGATAACTCAGGAACCCTAGTCTTTGTGCTTCTTATAGTGAGGGAGGAGGTGAGGCTTCTCATTGCATGTGAAGGCTATCAAAGATGGCCTGGGGATTAACTAGCTGATGGGCTATTCTATAGATCTTGCCAGGCCCTTGTCTCTTTCTACTTTAGAGCCTGGAAAGCCACATATTCCCTTCCCAGCCTGTTTGCATTGAAAACTGCTTTCCTGATAGAGAGGATTGGAGGAAGCTGACACCATACCTGCCTTTTCTGTGGCTTGAACATGGACAAGATGCCTAGATCTTGACAGCCATGGGAAAACACAAAATAGCAATCTTCAGTGAAGACTTAGAGAATCACCATGACACCAGCTCTGATATCATCAAGCTACTGAATGAGCAGTGGCAGCTGCTTTCCTCTAGGTGTTTCCTAGGGAAAACAGGCTCTTGCCTGTGTAACTAGCTTCCAGATCACTTGTATCACTTGCAGGTAAAAACATATAAATGACAGAGATGATCTTGCTTGAAATACGAGCTGTGTGGATCAAGGCAAGGGCTCAGGAGTCCCAGCAGCATCTTGGGTGCAGGCACAATATCACAGACAGAGGATCAGTGCTATGATGTGGATGCTGAATATCCCCCCAAAAGCCTGTGTTGAAGCTTGTTCCCCAGCCTTTGGTCCTACTGGGAAGTGGTGGAACCTTCAGGAGGCAGGGCTTAGCAGGAGGTCTTCAGGGCACTGGGGCATGTTCTTGATGGGGATAAAGGGACCCACCCCTTCCTCTCTTCTTTTTTGCTTGTAGTCATGAAGTAAATGGTTTTGCACACACTCCAGCCAGGATGTACTGCCTCACCACAGGCCTTAAAACAAGGCCAATGAATCAGGGACTAGAATCTCCAAAACTGAAGCAAAGAAAACTCTTTCTCTTTATAAGTTGATTGTTTCGAGTGTTTGTTAGAGCAATGGGAAGCTGAATAACACAGTCAGTGATGCCCAGATCAATGGGGGCCAGTACTTGGTCTGGAAGCTCCTGGATCCATCACCTTATTGAGAAATACTCCTTTGCTAACTATACCCTGCCTATTTTTATCAGGGCCTAAGTGAGAAATTTAGGTTTATTTAATCCTTTTCTTTTTGTATTTGAATAGCAGAAGAAGATTGTCACAGTGAAAATTCTTAGAAAGGAACATGAAATATGACTTATCCAGGTGAGAATGGATGGGACATGGAAGGGAAATAGTCTTGGGATAAATCTCTCCAAGGGAAGATGCTAAGGGCAACAGGGTCCAACTACTCATGTATTGTTAAGGAGTTAATTTTTTCCTGTTTAAAAAAATCAAGTCCACCTTCCATATCCCCCCAAAGCCTGTATCTCTACCAGCTGAATGTGAATCACCCCTACACCCTGAGCACAATCAGGCGTCATGTTCTGTACTTAACATCAGCACTAGCATCACCGGGACTCTAAAAAAGCCCAACTAATTATAAGTCTGCTTTCTCTGCTATTATTATTTGCATGTAACAAAGGCACCTGCCATGTTAATTATGCGTTTTTAATAAACATCTCCAGCCAACCAACCAAAAATGAGTTTTGTGGGGAGGGTTGTGCAAGGAGAGGGAAGTTTTTCCTCCAAATCTTCTGATTTTCCTTGAGTTCAGTGATATGTTCATTCATATGAGGGCTCCACAACCTTTATTCAGATCATCAGGAAAGAGGATTTGTTGAACTTAGAAAAATAGAATAAAATAGATAAAACTAAGAATTCTTGGAGAAGGGGAACTTAGAAGGAAGTCAACCAAACCTGCCTGTGCCAAAGTCACAATATTATATTGAGAATGAGATTTCCTGAAGAAAAATAGAAAAAGAAATGTGCACATCACAGCTGTGCCATCTAAGCATTGTGACATATTCCCTGACTTGTTTTTTTCTATTTATACAGAGAGGCACAACACAGGCAAGAGCAGGCTTCTGAAGTACTTGGCTTTAATTTTCTTGAGTTTTTTAATTGTGGTAAAGTACACATAATCTCAAATTTGCCATTTTAACCACTTAAAATTTTTATTAGCATATATTTGTGATACATAATGAATATATTCATCATGGCAAATTGGAGCATCTATGTATCACATCTTGATCCTTTTTACTTCCTCTTCCCCTCCCTACCCTCCTGTCTACCCCATTCCCAGACTCCCTTCCCATCTCCACAAGGTCTACCTCTCTGTTTCCTATCATCTTTCTTTTATTTTGCTCTTTAAGTTATTTATACTTTGGGTTTCTCCTATGAGAGGAACCATGTGATATTTAACATTCTTTATCTGATTTATTTCACTTAGCATAGGGACTCAAGATACATCCATTTCCCTACAAGTGACTCAAATTTAGGGTTCTTTTAACCAGTTTTAAATATAAAATTCAAGGACATTAGTTATAATCACAATGTTGTTCAACATCACTACTGCTTTTCCAAAATATTTCATCATTCCAAATGGAAACTCTGTAAACATCACAGCTTTATTAACTTTCACACACATCCACAAATTGTATCTGAAATTCAGACCAATAAATACAGCATATCTGATTTCCATTGGGCTCCTTTGCTCACTGGAAGAGGGAAGCCCCATTCCAAATTTTTAAAGAAAATTTATATATTAATTGGTACATTTTAGGTATACAATACATTTACACTTATCATTGGGTGTTTGTACCTGAACATGATGTATCTTAGTTCTTAATTTTTTCCCCATTACCTATGCCCCCTTCACCCCCACCACCCTTCCCTATTTACATAGATTTCGTTTCCATTTACTTTTTCTTTCTCATCATTTTTCCTTTCCTTTCTTCTCTTTCCCCTTCCCCTCCAGCCACCCCTCCACCTTTGGACCTTTTCCTATTTCAAATTATTAATTATTCACTTTAATCATTTTAATCCTTATTTACAGTTTCAGTTTCTCACACTAGAGATACTATTCGGTATTTACACATGTGTG
>NW_004624824.1:6943273-6968831 GCF_000247695.1 Heterocephalus glaber
GTGTGTGTGTGTGTGTGTGTGTGGAATTGGGACTTGCAGGCGCCCGCGCGGGCGGAGCACCGGATGAAGGCAAGGCTCCAAGCTGCTCCCGGGACCTCACCGTGCTGTGGACAGGAACCGGAACACAGCCGAGGAGCCTCAGGCTGCTTGGCTGACCCTCAGAGAGAAGCTCCGGATGAAGGCGGGGCTCCAAGCCCCTCCTGGGATCTCACTGTGCTATGGACAGGAACCGGAACACACCCATTCCAACTTTTAGCATGTGGATTAGTTAAAAATTACAGATGAAATCAAACGATATGTGTTCTCTTCTGTCTGGTTTATTTCTTGTGACAATGCCCATGAGATTCATCCATTGTGTTGCATGTATTAGAAATTTTTTTTTTCATTTCTACCTAGTATTTCTTTATGTGAACATAATCACAATTCATTTCCTTTCTCTATGAATTCCCCTGTTAGTGGACATTTAGGCTGTTTCCAGTTTGAGACTATTATAAATAAAACTGCCGTGAATTTAATTGTATGTCTTTTAGTGAACATGGGCACTTCTTTCTCTTGACCATTGTATTAGTTTTCCAGAGCTGCCACAAGCAAGTACTAGAAATTTGGCAAGTTAAAAATAAATGGAAATTTATTTTCTCATAGTTCAGGGGTTAGAGGTCCAAGATCAAAGTATCATGAGAGGCAGTTGCTTCTGAGGCCTCTCTCTTTGGCTTGTAGATGACCACCTTTCTTTGATATCCTCACATAATCTTATCTCTGTGTCATAATACCTTCTTCCTACAAGGACTCCAGTCACATCATATTGAGACCCAACTCATGACCTCATGTAGCTTAATTACATCTCTTTAAAACGTCATATCTGCAACTGTAGTCACATCCTGCGATACTGGGAGTTAGAACTTCAATATGTGCATTTTGTGGGGTGTGGGAAGGCAGACATGATTGAGTCTCTAATGGCCATGTACTTAGGAGTAGGAACTTGGTTCTAGGCATGTGTTTGGTGTCAACAGATACTGGAGGTTTCCCAAAGTAATTGTGCCAATCCATATTTTTTAGTCACACCCTGGAGGCTGCTGAGTTTACACAGTTTCCTGTAGCACATCAGTCTGTAAGTCTGCGAGGCGATCTTCACCCCTGGACAGAGGAAATTATGGGTGATCTAATTTTACATCTTTATATGGATATGAAAATTTTCAAATATTCTTCAATTATTGTCTGTTGCTATTCAAAACAAATGTTTTATTTTTAAAAAATCAGAAAAGGGCTGGGGATTTAGCTCAGCAGTGCTGCCACCTGCCTCACAAGTACAAGGTCCTGAGTTCAATCCTCAGTACCAAAAATAAATAAATAAATAAATCAGAAAACTCATTTGCCTGTGTGTTCATTGTAGGATTTCCAGAGAGATGATTCTGGGTTGCAGTTGATAGTGTGCTTTTCGGTTGCATTCATTTTTCAAACAACTCAGCCATGAGAGAATTGGGATCACTCACATGCTGTTGGGGAATCTTCAAGAAGACGGAAGAAGACTAGACTTGATTGTCTGAGATGCAGATGTATACATACATGTGGATATATGCTTGGTATACATATACTTAATATTCTTTGAATGACCCATACCAGATGGTGTGCTGGGAATTTTCTCAGTAATCTTTGTAGCATTTTAATTTGACTGGTGGTAGCATACCAACAGCAGCAACAATAATATTAAAATAATAGCTATATATATTGATCTTCCGAGAGGTTAAATGATGACACGGCTTGTAAATGCAGACCTGGGGCTGAGAACACAGATCCAGCTGACTCTTGCCTGTTGACATTTTGCTGCTCCCATGATGTGTTCAGACCTTTTGCTTGCTTTACTTAATGGATCTCATGATGTTACAAGGTGGGTGCCACTTAGGCCCATTTTACAGATGGCACTTGTCCAAGTCATTCGGTGAATTGACAGGAGCCAGGATTCAAACCCAGTTGATATGATCCCTAACTCCTTGGATCCTATTATTGTTCTTGTTGTTTCAACCTGACTTAGTATCACTGTTAAGGGAGGGGTCCATCTGCCAGAAAGTTCTGCTTTGCATTGAGCATGGAAATTGGCCTTCTGGCAACTTCAGCCAATTGCTTCCAGTCCACAGCTCAGTATTTAGCACTTAATTACATCTTGTCTTCTATTATGCACTAATTGTCTCTTGTGGTTCCTCCCTTCTCCCTGGCTCACTTGTCAACTCCTGGAGGGCAGAGTCCAAGTCTTGTAGGCTGAACACCTTGCAGAGAGGCAGAGTAAGAGCTTATCAAACAAATATTTGTTGACTGAAAGTTCCCATCATGTTTTCCCCCGCAGGGCCTCATCCCAGGTGTATGGGAGGCAGTGTATGAAGGTCACAAGGGAGTTGAAATTTAAATATGCATACAGTTTGTATATAATTTGCATATTCCTTCAACAGACGGTACAGTCAACATTCAGCAATTTTACATTTAAAATGATATTGCTCCCCTGAAAGCTGTCATTTCTTCATCACTCTTGAGTCTCTTCTTCTTCAATACTGTATGTACATATCAAGTCAGGAAGTGGGGAATTTAAACCCCAAATATAAAGTGAATAGAGCCCAAGTTACACAAAATATGGTCAGAGTGAGGTTACCTGGTTGGAACTTTATTTGCTCTTTTGAGGGTAATTGTTGCCCATATTTGCCAGTGCTCTCAGACACATTTACTCACTCCTACATTACTTTGTTCCTGCCACCTGCAGTGCCCTTTACCACTGTGTGTCCTAGAGAGGAATTAGTCAGCATTCTGTCAGTTGCAAGTGATAGAAAGTCTATTCAAGGCAACTTAAGTAAAGAAGTGGGTCTTGAACTCATTGGTTTCTCTAAATGAACAGTGTAGGAACTTCAAATATAGCTGGATTTAGAGATGGAGATGATGCCAGTAAGAGTTAATGAGATGGTTCCCTTTTTTGTACTCTGCTTCCTGTTCCAGTTAATAGTGTCTCATTGGGCCAATGTATGAAGTAAAAAACTCAAGACTGGGTCTCATTGGTCCGACATGGGTCACGTGGCCATCTTTACACCAATCATTGTGGTTGGGAGAAATATATACGATTATGTAGTTTTTGGTGACCTCATCCAAATGTTGTCCCAGAGTGGAGGAGAAAGAGTTATCCAAAGATAAGTGTGGGGGCTATCAGTAGAGGAAGGGAAGTCACAAACCATAAACCCCTACCTCCAGTTAGTCTTGTATAATTAGTCTGCCTTTCTTCTTCTTTTTTTTTTATGTTCTCAACTTTCATTTTTTTTTTTTTACTTAAATGCTTTTATTGGTACATTGTAGGTATACAACACATTTACATTTCTCATTGGGAACTTGTACCTTTACATGATGCATCTTGGTTCTCATTTTTTCCCCATTTCCCTGCCCTCCCTTCATTCCCTCCACCCTTCCCTATTTACAAAGACTTTATTTCCATTTTTTCCATTTCTCATCATTTTTCCTTTCCATTCTTTCCTTTCCCCTGCCCCTCCCACAACCCCTACCCCTTTGGACCTTTTCTTCCTATTTTGCATTATCGATTATTCATTCTAATCATCGGTACATTTTAGGTATACAATATAATGACATTCATCATTGGAAATTTTGCACCTTTACATAATCTCCCTTGGTTCTTATTTTTTACCCTTGCCCAGCCCTCCCTTCAACCCCTCCATCCCTCCCTATTCACAAAGACATTGCTTTCATTTTCTCATATTAATTCCATTCCTTTCTTTCCTTTCCTTTACCCCTCCCACTTCCCCTTCCCCTTTGCCCCTTTTTTTCCTATTTCACATTATCAATTATACTTTTTAGTCATTATTTACACTTTCAGTTTCTCACACCAAAGAAACTATTCGGTATTTATACATGTGTGTCCTATTTATTTCACTTAAGAGTATCGCCTCAATGTGGATCCATTTAGCTATAAACGTCTCTAATTTCTCCTTTTTTATGGCTGAGTAGTACTCCATTTTATTTAAAAAACCACATTTTCTTTATCCAGTCTCCAGTTGATGGTCTACCTTTCTTCTTAAGGGCACAGAGTTAGGTAACTCTTTGTGGAACTGAACATTTAAAGGAAGAGCGAAAAGAAATATTCAAGGTACTAGACAGTCCTTTGTTTCCCAACTGTCTATTAAATGTGGAGTGCTGGAATGACAATGACGAGCAAATGCAGACATGGCCTCTGCCCACCTTGGGGCAGAATACACATAACTAACCCTAAGAAAGCATGATGCATCTTACAGTACATGCATGAACAAAGAGTTCTCTTCTCAGCCTGGGACACTGGAGACATTAAAAGGGTGATATTATAGTTTAGATTTAAAATGCTCCTCCAAAGTCTCATATTCAGAGGTGATTGGATCTTTGGGATTCTAAACTCATCAGTGGATTAATCCATTGAATATGCTGTTAGGAGATGAAGACTGGTTGGGGAAGACATGTCACTGGTTGGTGCCTTCGGGTGGTGTATCTCCCATTCTGTTCTTGCTTTCTCTCTGCCTTCTGGCTATGAGAAGCTAAGCAGCTTTCCTCCACCAGGCCCCTCCACCATGCCATTTGTGCCTTGGAGCCACTTAAACCTCTGGTACTGGGAGCCAAAATAAAGCTCACCTCCTCTAAATTGTGGGTGTCCGCTGTTTTTCCCCAGAGACAGGAAAGCGACTAACACAAGTGTAACAGTTACACTTTACATCCTCTTCATAAAGCGCATTCCTGCAACCTCACAGGATCTTCAGGGATAGAATATGCACTGTGACCCCATTTTATAGGTTAGGGAATCGTAGTTTTGAAAGTGAAATACATCTACAACATGATTGCCACCTGCTGTGCTTTCACGTAGATAACCTTGTTTTTATTAATTTATCCAATGACCCTGCAGAGCAGAATCTTGCTTTATAGATGAGAAACAGCATCTCAAGAGGGGAGAAACTGGCTCTGCCACCAAGTGCTGCAACCAAGAGCCTGAGTCAGCTGAAGTCCAGGTGAAGGATTGAGTACCACATGAACCGTGTGGCTGGGCCAGGATGCCCAGGCTCATGATGCCCAGGCCAGTGCTCTTTTCTCAGCCCACAGGGAGCCCGCCTGTGTCCTGGAGCCATGCCCGGCACCACTCTGTTCTGCCAGTAAGTGGGGACTCTTGCAACTGGGTGAGTAGCTTTCAGCAGCGAAGGCCCGGATGGAAGAAGAGATGTCCTTGCTGCTCTCCTTGCTACAGCCTTGAAGCCCTGTCCCAGAAATGCCAGCCTTCTTTTCTGGGAGGTATTTCTGTCCCCTGCATCACTCATTACTAACTCTGTTCCAGACACTGGGTAGTGACGGTGGGAGTGGCATGCAGCCAGCCTTACCAGAGCAGGGCTGGGTGTGGGTGGCAGCAGAGACCTGGCCTATTTTGCTCATGTGATGAAGTTGTGAGATTCAGGCCATCACATAAAAAGTTTCTTTTGTGGTCACAACTGTCAAAAATGTCAGATCAGAGTAGCACAGTGCTTGATGTAAAAGATGTCCAACAACTATTTCTTAAATTTATTAAATGAATGAGCCAACAAATATGATCTGCTGAAACGTCTTCAACAACCTCATAATAAAGGTAAATGAAGGATTTAACTCCAGAATCTAAATCCACAATTGATCTCCCTCATTATTGATAGCAAAATAATAATAGTTCCTATGATTTTTGAGTGCTTCATTTGCCCGTATTACTCTTGTCTTCCACTGATACTTACATATGTTATTGATAAACTTTGTAAAGTTCCCTGAAGGTAAATACTACCATGCTCATTTCATAATTAAACCAAGGCTCAGAAAGGAAGATGAACTTGACCAAGGTCACATAGCCAGTAAGTGGTACAGTCAGAATTCAAATTTTATCCTAATTTCATTTATTTAGTAAAAAAAATTTCTGTTCTCTTGAAGCTTACACTCTATAGGGGGTAGCCACAATATACAAATAAAAGTGTGCATACCTAATATGTATGGGAGCATGTGTTAGTTACCTTTTTGCTGTCAAGACAAATACCTGAGAATAAAATATATGAGAACAACAACTTCAATGAGGAAATATTTATTTTGGCTTACAGTTTCAGAGGTTTCAGTCCATAGTCACTTTCTGCGGCATCTGGACTGTGGGGAGGCTAAATTATCATGGTAGGAAGCATGTACAGAGCAAAGCTGCTCAACTTTTTGGGAGCCAGGAAACAGAGACTAAGGGAAAGAACCTGAAAGAGGCAGAGAGGGAAGGGACAGGGACAAGATATAGGCCCCAAGGTCACACGCTCATGATTCATTACCTTTTAATGGACTCTACTTCCTGTTTCCATCACTTTCCAATAATGTCATCAAGTTATGATCTCATCAATACATTAATCCACCTGACGAAGTAAGAGGCCTTATGATCTTGTCACTCCCCTAAGAGCCTATCAGCTGGCAATCAGGTCACCACATGAATCTGGGAGGGAATTTGAAATACAAACCACAGCTATAAAAGGCAGTAGATGCTATAAAAATTAAGTAAGCTTGGACAGCAGAGTGGGGGCCTCTATCGGATTAGTGGTGGTTGGAGAAGGCCTCTCTTAGGAGGCTGCATTTGAGCAGAGACCTAGAGGGAATGAGGGATTGGCGAGTCACAAGTAGACTTGGAGGAATGCTGTTTCAGAGAGGGAGGTGTCTTTGCTAAAGAGGGAGATAACTGTCAGAGAAGGAAGAGGACCTATAGCAATAGCATGGTGTAGCTACTGTTAAGACTTTGGACTATGCATTGAGAAGAAGATGGGGAGTTGTTCAAGTGTTTTGAGAAGAACTATGCCCTATCAGACTTAGGCTTTGGATGATTTAGGTATTCTATGAAAAATGAGCTGCAGGGGCAAGATGGGATCCAGCAGCCCAGTTAGGAAGCTCCAGGGAAGGAGTGGAGCCCTGGACTGAAATAGGAGACATGGATCTATTTCAAATGCATTTTGAGAGAAAAGGTACAGGATTTGCTGATGGCTTAGAAGTGTATCTTAAGGGAAAGAAACAGGTCTAGGGTGACTCCAACATTTATGTGTTTGTTTTTATCTGAGCAACTAGAAGATGCAAGTTACTAAGATAGGGGAACTTTGGCCAAAGGAGATTTTGAGCAGACTGGAGTTAGGAATTCACTTTTGCATCTGTATAGTTAAAAGTACTTATTAGACACTTGAGGGGGACGATATTAAGAGTCAGTTTGGTATGGAAAGGGGATACTGGAGATGAAAATGTAGGAGTCATCACCACAGTGACAATGTTAGATGCTGTGGGATGGTTGAAAGCATTAAGGAGTCTGGATATAGAGTAGAGAATGAGTTAAGGGACAGCTGTGGAACCTTTAGCCCTAGAGGGCAGAGAGAAGAGAAGAGACCCAGCCAAGAAGGCTGAGAAGACCCAGTGAGTAGGTTGCATGATTAACAAGAAGTAAACCATGGAGGGCAAGGGAAGGCAACACTTCAAGAAGGGAGCAATGAATTTCTGCAGCTGAACTGAGTTATTTTAGGACGGAAGTTCTATCACTGGTTTTAGCATGTTAGATGTCATTTTTGACTTGATAGGAGTGCCTTTCTGGGGTGGTGGGGAAGCATAAGAGCAAGAGAAGAACACCAGTGGAGACATTTTTATGAGTTTGCAGTAGAAGAGAACAAAGAATAGAATAGTAGCTGGATAGACCAAGAGTAACTTTTCTGAAAATAAGAAACATAGCACACTTGTGTTCTGATGGAAACAATACAGCAGAGAAGGACACTTTCATGATGCAAGAATAAACAAATAGGATGATCACAGGAGTGAGCCTTGAACTGACTGGAAGGCATGGATCCAGAGGACACCTGAGTGTCTGGCCATAGACCCTGAGCCCTGGTCTTTGCACTCCGCAGGTGGCTTCTCCCAGCTTGGTGCCTTCTTGACTTCTTTCTTCAGAACCTCTTCACACTTCCTGAAGAGTGCCACTGTTGGAAAGAACAAAGCCTAGGACATAAAGCTTGCTATTTCTGCTACCAATAACCATGAATTAGAGAGAAATAGGAAGTGACGGAAGACTTTGTCTGAGCTTCTGAATTTAGTTGTGTGACCTGTGAGTGCACTTGCAAAATCACCTTGCTGGGATATTTTCAAGGTTGGGAGGAAGTTTCAAAAGGGAGTCAGGACAAAATTAACAAACACCACTAAAATATAGGTGAGGAAGCAAGCTAGGAAGTTTATAAAAGAAGTAGCATTTACCATTGTTTCTCAGGCTTGAAAACACTTGACATTCGGCAGGTTCTTTTCAAGGTCATTCATGCAACAGGTGTAAATGAAGAATGTGGAGAGGCCTGCAGAGAGTTCAAAGAAAGGGCTATTGTCCTCAGGGAGCTGGAGATCCAGTAAGGTTTTAGTGTATACAGGGCATTCACAGCATGGCATTCTATGTTAAGTGCTCGGAGAGGGTGAAGCATGAATGCTGCATATGCACAGGACAGGCCTGGGCAAATCTTCAAGGAGTAGTGGACTCTCTGCAAGGAAATGTAACAAGCATTTCTCTGATACAAGGAACAGAACCTCAGGGGTGTGAGACAATGAGGCACATTAGGGAAACACCTAATACCAAGTTCAGTGGAATTGAGACTTTATACTGAGTTCCACTGGGGATCCATGGAAAGATTTTAATAGAAGGTCAATTAGGGGTGGACATGTTTATAACTCAGAATACAAAAGAAATGTAAAAGAAACAGCCAGGTTCCCAAGCATTTCCTCCATAAATGAACAGGCTAGCTTTTTCCCGCAAGGGGTAGCTGAATTACAGCACTATCAGAGTCTGGAGGGCCTTGAGACAAGTGTGGAAAGAATAGGAAGTTTTCTGTTACTTGACTGTACCAAGTCAGTATTTTGTGGATAATTGTGAAATGACTGTTTTTTTTAGGATTCAGAATTAAGAGCTGATGTGTTCTAAGCATGCGACTCCAATTCCAGTGTCATTCACTTAAATACCTACTGTGGACAAAGCAAATTCCCACACAAGAGTGACTGGTATGGCTTATGTCTAGATGTCGCCCCAAAGCCACATGCAGTCATAAGTGGAGCTTTTCAGAGGTGGATTGATCTAGGATGTGTGATGCTGTAATTAAGTGTATGAAGCTGGGATTAAATGTGTGATGCTAGGATTAAGGATGTGTGATTGCTAAATTAGTCCACCAATTGGATTGACATAGTTCTTGGTATGGATAATGGGAAGGCCCACCCTGGGAGTTGGTGGCACCACCCAAATACTGGGTAGACTGGAAAGGATAAAAAAAAGAGGTAGCATACTGCTGCTGCTTCTTTGCTACTTCACTTCCTTCTGCCCACCATGAACTGTTTCTCCTCTGTGATGCCCCTCTGCCATGCTATCCTGCCTTGAAGCCAGCCAACTATGAACTGAAACCTATATAAAGTGTGAGCTACAATGAACCATTCCTCCTTTAACTTTGAGTGTCAGGTATTTTGTCTCAGCAATGAGAAAAATAACTATGACAGATTTTGATACCAGGAATAGGGTCATTGCTGAAACTGATGTGGCTCAAGAGCCTTTGGAACTGGCTTATAGGAAGAGTTTGGGAAGGTTTGGAAATGCCAGCTGAAGAAGCAGCCCTGGAATACTTTAAACTATGCTTGATGGGAGATTCTTGTTGCAACTCAGAAGACCAAAATGCTGATAGAAATTCAGCAGGTAAAGGCCAGGCTCAGGAGATTTCTGGTGGGAAGAAGGACTGTATTGGCTGGACTTCAGACCATACATGTTATATTTTGGAAGAAAATTTATCTGAATTTTGCTCATGTCCAGAAACTGCCTGAGACTGAGAATAAAGCAAGCAGACTAATTAATCTTGCAGAAGAAATTCTGAGGCAGTCTAATGTTGAGGTGGTGGCATGGGTACTGTTGGGAGCTTTTAGCCAGATCTATGTTGAGAATCAAGAGCAAAGAATGATTTAAAACATTTTGAGATTGGCCAGAAAGGAAGCTCCAGTAAAGTTGCGGCCTACAAAGATGGAGCATTGAGGTCATGGTTGCTGAGAAGGAAGAGGACAATAGAAAAGATAGTCTGAGGACATCACAAGAACCAGCAGGACTCCAGCCTTTGCAGCCTCAGAGTTGCAAAAGTGAAAGACTTTGCTTTGAGAAGAGAGTCCCAGAACACCATCTTGCATAATGGTAGTGGCCTACAGAATTTGAGAATAGTGCTTGGTAGGGCCAGGGATTTAGCTCAGTGGTTCCAGCGCCTGCCGCACAAGCACAAGGTCCCAGGTTCCATCCCCGGTACCAAAAAAAAAAAAAAAAAAAAAGAATAGAGAATGGTGCTTGGCAATCCAGGCCCTGAACCCCTACAGCCAAGAGAGAAGAAAGCCTGGCCACAGCTCCAGTTGGTGGCAGACCTTGGCATCATTCATATGGTACTAGTTTTAGGTGCATGCAGAATGTAAGAGTTGTGGGGGCAGGAAGGCTTCCATCCAAATTTCAGAAGAAAGTCTGGGAGGCCAGGCAGTGTGTTCCTGAGAAGGCAATGTGTGAAGCTATGATTGTGAAGCCAAAGGTGCAGTGGAAACCCAAGAAGAGTGGAGAAGCCAGGAACATGCATCATGAAGAAAAATGCAAGGAGTGAGCAAAGTTGGCCCACGACAGAAGCCATGAGAGCTGCAACCACAGACAGTGGTGTAAAGGCAGAGCCACTCAAGCCTTTTGGAGTTCACATCTTGCCACAGACTGCCACGGATCCTGGACATGGAACTACAGGGCTTAATGTTTACCCTGCTGGACTTTGGGCTTGTCTTGTTCCCATTCCTTTCTATTCCCCTATTTGGAATGAGAATGTTTATCTTTTGCCATTTTATATTGGAAATATTTAACTTTTCATCTGTACAAAGGCTCACAGATAAGAGTTTGCCTTAAATCTCAGAGGCTACTTTAGTCTTGGACTTTTCAGCACTGCTGAAACTGTTAGGACTTTGGCAACACTTGCAGATGGACTAAATGCCTTTTGTATAATAAAGGGATGTGCATGAGTCTTTGGGGGCCAAGGGATGGAACATTATGGCTTGTGTGTAGACATCCTTGCAAAGCCTCATGTGGTCATAGGTGGGGCTTTTCAGAGGTGGCTGGATCTAGAGTGTGTGATGCTGGGGTTAAGGATGTATGATTACTAAATTAGTCCACTGATTGGTTTGGCATAGTTCTGGGGAAATGGGAAGGCCCACCCTGCGAGTGGGTGGAACCACTCAAAGAATGGGTAGCCTGGAAGGGATAAAAGGGAGAGGTAGCCTGCTGCTGATACTTCTTTGCTACTTCACTGCTTTCTACCCACCATGCCATGCCTGTTTCTCCCCTGTGATACTCCTCTGCCATGCCACCCTGCCTTGAAGCCAGCCAACTATGAACTGAACCCTTTACAAAGCATGAGCTACAATATACCTTTCCTTTTTAAACTTTAAGTGTTGGATATTTTGCCTCAGCAATGAGAGAAGTAACTGAGACATTGACTAAAGCATCCCCTACAGTGTGGGCGGGCGGCACACCTCTGAGGACACTGAAATTTATTTTAAGTGGTGAACAGGTGGGCAAAGAATGGTAGACTCGCTGCCAGAGAAAGTTATTCCCTTTTTAATTATCTTTCAATCATTTTGAACACTTCAATCAGCGATGCTCAGTTTGGTGCAAATGGATCTTTAACACCTCTTTAACACTTGCTAATCTCTCCTTTTAACAGGTTGAAAGCAAGCCTCAGGCTTAGAACTCCTGGACAACAGTAACCAACTAGAGCTAAATAACAAAAGTTGGTTTATTTATATTTTTATTGAAATTTAATTCACAACTGCATCTTATTTGGCTTCCTTCTTTCCTTCCTCTCTCTCCTTATATTTTTGCAGTTACATTATATTATTGAAAGCAATAATGGTTTTCTCTTGGTAGTACTAATATCAAGGTTTTTATTTAAGGGAATTTTTAAAAAGTGAGTGTTTTTAATGGTTAAAAAAACAAGTAAAAATAGAAGTGGCTCTTGGATATGGTAAAAAATGTGAGAGTAGGCAATATGAAAGAATGAAGTATTGGGGCCAGGGATTTAGCTCAGTGGTTTTGCCGCCTGCTGCGCAAGCGCAAGGACCCGAGTTAGATCCCTGCTACCAAAAAAAAAAATAATAGAATGAAGTACTATTAGTGAAGTACTACTGTAGTCCAAATAAACTTAGAAAATATCACAGTAAGTGAAAAAAGCCACTTGGAAAACGCCATACATTGTCTGTTTTTATGAAATATCCATAAAAGGCAAATCTAAGTGACTAGATCAGTGGTTGCTGTCACTGAATAGTCCACTTGAGACAATGTTATGGTATTTAAGATGTTTAAAAGTTTTGAGAGTGGCAGGTGAATATTGGAAATTTTGGGATCATTGGACAATTACAGTGGGGTGGTTTTCCAGTTGTGTCCCTTAGCACTTCACCAAAAACTACTTTGAAGGAAAAACAGGAGGATGGACACTCAGTGCTGGCTCAAGACAACTCAAATCTGTCCCTATTGTTGTATAAACAGTTCATCTTAGAAGCATAGACATTGCTAGAAATAAAAAAAGCTACCCCTACCCGCAGAGCAAAGGCGGGTTCACCCAGCCCCAGGTGACAATGTGGGCACTGTGTGATGCTCTTCATAGGCCAGGTGTCATGGTTCGTTTATGAAGGTGGCTCATGCACTGTTTGTGATATAGAGAAGAAAGTCAACATTACCTCTGGGGGTATAGAACAGAACAAGAAAGTCAGCTTTCAAAACCTGGCTCTGTTAGATGGATATTCATCTACCTCTTGGCCAGAGACTTCGGACTTGGACACCAACAGGCCTATCAAAGAGCATCATGGAAGCAAACCCATTTGTAGCTTGAACAGTGCCTGCTTGGGACTTCAGTGGGCAATTCCAGTGGAGGACAAGATCCCTATGCTAAAAATATCTGCTAGTAATGCCAAAGCTGGATAGCACCATTGCAGAGTTTTGACTTTCTAAGTCAAATTAGCAAGTAATTATCACTTGTAATTTTCTTTATGGATAGGCAAATGAAGGCTCTGAGCTGAAGACAGCTGAGTGACTGAGGGGGTAGGACAGCCTCCCTCATGGAAATTCCATCTGCATGAGGTCAGCCCCTCCAGTGCAGAGGGGAGATAATGAATCTAGGGGACTTCTCCCAGCTGTGAATTCAGCCATCTCTGTGTTCCAGAGCTGGTTCATCTCCTGCTGCTTGTTGCCACTCAAGTGTAGCTTCTCAAAGGGTTTCTTTGCTTCCTACCTTGATGCCTGCAGCAGAAAATATCCCTTAAAAGCTATGGCAGTCCTCTTAAAACAAATGAGATGAAGCCACACTCTTGCGTAACACTCTCCAGTGGCTTCCCATCTTATTGGGAATAAAACCCCAAGAATAACAACCAAAGAACAAGCTTCAAGCTGATCTCAGTCTGCTCTGTCCACATATGGTTCCTGAACACTTAAAATATGGCTGGCTGGAATCCATATGTGCTGTGTGTGGTAAAACGCTCTAGGCGTATATTCCTATGTCTGTAGTATTTGAAGATAGTATGAAAAAAGTAATGCTAACCAGCCAATAAAACTTTATAGTATTACTGTTAAACTAATGTTTTGGATTTAATAAAATATATTATTAAAATCAATTTCTCCTCAGTTTTTGAAAATGCAAAGCTGGAGATCATTGTGTAAAGTAAAATAAGCCAAGCCTAGAGAAGTAAATACTAGCTGATCTCACTCCTATGTGGAATATGAAAGAGTTGTCGTCTAGCTAGAAGCTGAGAATGGAATGGTGTTTACCAGAGGCTGGGAGAGAAGGGGAAAGTTGATCAGTTGGTGCTAAGTTACAGTTAGATAGGAGTTGGAGGCTCTGATATGCCATTGTACAGTACAGTTGGTGACTACAGATAACCATTATGTACCATCTGTCTCAAGAAACTAGGAAAAAGACATGCTGTGTTTTCACCAAATGAGTTGAGAGATGTTTGAAGAGATATATACGCTTAACCAGGTTTAGGCATTGCATAATACATCCATGAATTGAAAGAGCGCACTGGTATCCCATTAGTGTGTACAGTTTTTGTGTATCAATTAAAAAATAAAATAAAATGAAGCTACATCTGTGACCACACTGTGCTTCTTCTATCAGTCGGCACTGATCTCACTCTGCTCTTGTCCTAAGAGCTGCACCAGCCCTCTCACCTCTCCTTGAGTGGGGCAATCACAAGCCAGGCTTCTGTCCCTGCTGTCCGCTCACATAGGAGAGCACTTCACTCAGATCGCATGGCACATGGTTCCTGCCTTTGCCTCCTCTAAGTCTTTGTCCAAATGTAATTTACCAGAGAGACGTTGTCTGTCCTCACTTTCCAAAGAAGCACCCCACCCTGATCCCTCCTAATCACCTTGTTTTGCTTTATTTCTGTTCATAGGACTTACATCCCCCATACTACAGTGCACAGCAGTTATCTGTTTATTTCTATCTTTCCTACCAGAATGCACACTTCAAAGGGCAAAGGATTTGTTTTCTCATTGTCAGATCTTCCAGGTCCTAAAACAGTGCCTGGTGTCAAGTGGCAAAGTCCCTGCTTGCACATTGCTTTGTGTCCTGAGGGAGAAGGAGTCAGCAGATTTCTGCAACTGAACAGTGAATAGTGCTCTTATAGGGGTGATGTGGCCTCCTAGGGATGCAGAAGAGGATGCTGATCTTGGTGGCCAACTTCCCATCTATTTACCCCTTCTTTACTAACAGAATCTCAGTGTTATTCAGATATGCACCCTTCCCCTGAAGCCAAGTTGCCCCTCATGAGGAGGAGATCCAACCTCAATTAATGATTCAGGAGTGGGTACATGATCCAGCTCTAGCCAAGGAGGCTGTGTACGTTTACTAAGAAGATTGCAGAAAAATTGAATGTTTTCCTAAAAGAAGAAAGGTCTCTTTCTCTCTTTCTTCTAGGTATGGTCACGTCTGCACGTGACGCCTGGAATTACTGCAGCCGCATTGTGACAACAGGAAGATGAAGCCAGTACTAAGATTTGTCAAGCAAAGGGAGGAGAAACATCCAAGTCTCTAGGATGTCATTGAGTGGGTGACTTGACCAGCCATAAAATCTGTATTACTTTATGATTCTCCATCGGAGATGATGGATGTCTTCATTTTTAAGCAATTTGAAGTTTGAGTTTTGTTGGCTTCCAGCTGAAAGAAGGTATTCCAATGCAGGCCATCCAAAGAATAGGAAATAATCCTTGAAAATCTTGCAGATACCAAAGAGCACTATACTTTCTCAGAACTGAGAGATGACGATTTTTTCACATGTGTTTTCTGTGTCTTGTACCCAACAAGTTCTAATTTGTGCATTCAGTTTCCTGATAAGGGGGCCAAGATTTGAAATTTGTTCTCTGTAATATAAGAGTCCTTGGCCTTAATCAACATGTCATATGATCTCTTCAGCTAAGCAACCTTTCCCTATGTCTGAGTCATTAGAAACATCTCTAGGCAAGATCTTCAAAGGGCCACAAGTTTGAAAATAAGGTTGTATGTGTCAGGAGTGTTGAGTCCCATTATACTTGCAAAGCAGTTCTCATTTTACTTCTTCTAAATTTAATTTCTCTTTTTGAATCTTCTTTTTTCCTACCCCTGTGCAGCAGGAGCCACATGAAGGAGGAAGAGTAGGGCCATGGAAATGGCTAGAAAACCAGGCAGTCAATCATACCAGGATCCCATAAACTGATCCTGAAGATGGAAAGAGATTATTTCCTTAACAGTAAATTAGTCATGTGCAGGCAAGGCTTCTGTCACCACTGAAGGCCAAATGTGCTTCTGGAGTGAGTTCATCACATAAAAGTGGCACCCAGAGAGTAATCAAGAGAGTGCTAAGGGAAGCAAACAGCTTGGCTGTTAGTGCCCTGCAAATGTGACACCAAGAGCTACAGAATCTCCTATAAGCTCCTTAGCAGAGCATTTCTCTCAGAAGCAGCCACACTGCAGAGCCAAAACTAATCAGGTTCTAACTGAGGAAAGAGAAAGCTAATATCTTCAGTGTGCTCCAGGCTCTAACATTGCTCCCTTCAAACTTTTTGCGCATGCTGTTCCATGGACATAAATGCTTCTCTCTCCCTTAAGCCTAGAAAACTCCAGGTCATCCTTTAAGAGCCATCTCAGATATCACTTCCTTGTGAAAAGTCCTCCTTTTTTCCCATGGATGAGGCAGTTGCCTGCTCCTTAGGGCCCTTCCCAGAAATTTGCAAAGGCCTTTTCTACATGACTTTTTCTGTGACATGTAAGGCAACATTGCAGTTCTTTGTCTTAGCAGCTGATTCTGCTCTAGATTATGAAGTCCTTTAGGGGAGCGACATGGGCCACTCACCTCTATAATCCCACAGTGCAAGGGCACTCAATATGTTCTCAGTAAAGAGTTTGAAGAATAAACACACATGAGTGTGACAGACAGAGTATGAAGTTGGATGAGTGAGTACTTTGGCAGAACAGAGTGAACACGGCAGCACTGGGTGATGAAAGGTGTAAACAAGAGCCAGTGTTCGCTGTGGAAGGGATGAGTAGTGGGTGGACGAGTGAGTGCAGGCTCCATGGAAGACAGCATCAGAGTTCAAAAGTCTGTCTTCACCTCTAAAATTTGAATAGTTTCATTCCTTTGTCACTAGGCTGGAGTACCACTTCCTCACCTGTCACTGCATAGTTTAGCATAATAAAGGTCAAACCGAGTTCTTTCTTTGAGGACAGTTTGTTTCCAGGCCCAAGCAATGTGTGTTTGGAAGGGGGAGGTGGGTAGCATGTCCAAGCATGAGGCAATGTGTTCAGAGGAGAACAAGGGCTTCCTGGGTGATGAGATGGTGAAAGGAGTGGCTCTTGAACCCTTAACATGAAGACAGGTGTTCTTCATCACTTTTGGATCATCACTCTGGGATTCAAGGGCATCTCTCCCGGATTCATCGATTCTTCTGTTTAAAAAATATTTTGTGGAGTGTGTGGAACCTTTGACAATCAGGTAAACTCTATGGGTCTCCTCCTCTTAAAGTACTTGCACTCACACCACATGCATATATACATGCCCTCTTGCATTTGGAATGCTCAGGAATTCCTAGAGCCCCTTCAGTCCAGCTAGAGGACCCCTCAATCCAGGTTAAGAACCATTGGGATTGTCTCTTCCCTCACCACTATAGTCTTGAGATGAATTATAGAGCGTAACACACAATATTACTGTTTCACACATTTCTGTTGAATTGAGTTGGATTTCTGTTGAAATGGGTTCAATTTCTGTTAAATTGAGCTGCACTGAAATTCCCTAATCTGAGAAGTAGAGGCACAGGCCCGATGCTTTTCTCAAAGTATCCTGTACAAGGGGATCCTGAATTACTTGCAGTGTGGCCCCTGAAACTGACCTTAGACTGATCAGTCTTTCCAGACACTTTCTGTCTTCAGCCCTCTCCAGAACATGTGAGTCCTTCCTAGTAAAAAGGATCACAGAGCCAAAACAGGAGAACATAAAACATGATTCACATCTGGATGAGCAAACACTGCTCAATGTTGGAACCACCTAATTAATGGCAATGGCAAGCGATTGGCCTGGTTTCCTCTGTACCATATGTTCTGAAAATAACACCCAAGTTTCTACTCTGAGCAAGATGCACTAACCCCCAGTCTAGACAGGGCAAACCCATATTGGTGAAAAACAGTAACAGCTGAGGTGGAAAATAATTAGAATTCAATTTATCCTGAAGCTGGCACTTAATGAAGGGAATTCAATTTCATTAATACACTTTAGAGGATTTCTCCTGATCAGAAGGATTTATATGAGGGAAGACGAATAACTATTAAATCACCAGTGATGTGGAAAGGCAAAGATTGAAAATGCCAATAATGGGTGGATTAGCCAGGCTGTGAGTAAATAGACATTTTTACATATTTACATATATAGACGTATTTACATAGGGAGGAGTGTAAGCTATGGAAATATTTTGAAGAACCATTTGATAATAGCCGTCAAAACAAATAAATAAAGCATATATTATGTAACCCAGGCATATTGTGATGTTTTCTATAAATGTATTCATATCTGCACCCTGTGAAGATGTTCATTGTTCACAATAGCAAGGACTAGAAAAATACCTGTATCCAGGTAGCACAGTTAGAAATAGGGAAGTTGAGGGAGCCACTCCCTTCCTTTCATTCAACTATAAACACAACACTACTCTAATGATTATCCATGTTCAAGCTTAGGAGGCTGTGATGTCTAAAGTGGTAGATCATCAACACCAGTGGGAGATGGAATGGGAGGCACCTGGAGTTGGAAGTGTCTGACCACAGTGGGAGGCATGTGGAGTCAGAGGTGTCTGACTCTTTAAATACCAGAAGCCTGAGTTATCAAGGGCTCTTCTTCCTCCTCCCTCTTCCCTTTTCCCTTCTGCCTGTTCCTGCTGCTACTCTACCATGATCATCAAGAAACATAGCTACTTACTACAAGTTGGCCACTCTTTCTGTGTCTTGCACAAGAATCTGGACTATTTTTGGCCCATTGGACTGTAACATTTGGTGAGCCAGCCAGGAGGACATTACCAAACTTCAAGTGAGCTCATCAAACATTGGAGGTATCACCAGCACAGAAACTTCACTACATATAGAATGCATCAGCAGCCTCAGAGGCCTCAGCAGAAGAGATAACCAGGCAACTCAGTCAGCAAGGAAAGTAACTCCCCACTCTGGAGACTTTCTCACTCTTTTGGGTGGGTGGGTGGGTGGGGAATTCCCATGAGGAGAGGTAGACCAGTTGCACATGGCAGAGACTAGATTGTGGGACACAAGGGTTCTCTCCTTATGAGGGACAGGAGGGGCCCTGCTGATCAGTTGGGCTTATATTCTTTTGTTGATCTACACAATGTGGAAAGTCCATCTTAGAGACCATGGCACATGCCTCAGAAGGGATGAACATAAGCCAAATGGAGGAGGGGAAAAGGCCACCGGAGCAGGAATTTGAGGATCCATCTTCAGAAATATGACCAAATATTCATCTACAGAATGCATTGAACAAAGTAATGTGCATTCATATGGTGCTTCTCGCCCTCAGCCATGGGACAAGGCTGGTATCTGTCCAAGTTTCCTAGTAAGAAGAGAGAAGAAAGAATGGCATTCTTTGAGCTTCTGCTGTTTTCCAGTTTTTGGGGTCCACACATTGTATACAATCTCTTCTAATCTGGTCTTCCTATTACTCACCTGCTGCCACCAGGATCAGAGGCTGCATCTGAGAAAAAAAATAGATGATTGCATGAGTGAGTAAATAAAGGAATGAATGAACCACATGGGCACCTGTCTGGCCTGAGATAGGGTATACTGGGAGCCAGAAACCTCACTGTGCACCTACAGCCAGACCACCCTGAAGGCGCCCAATCTCATCGAAACCCCACTGTGCACTTCCAAAAGCAGAGCATGGACAATCAGTTTTCCTGTTGCTGGCTCTGGGGGCCGGTGTGTTGTGATAAACACTTGGAATTCACACCCAAATATAAACCAGGACATGGCAGACCATGTGTCCTAGGAGGCTTGTTTAATATTATAATAATATGTATTTTTAAAATGTATCTCCAGGATACATGAGTCAGTTTCTTCCCATTGTTATTATATTCTTTGACTCCCAAGGGGTTTGTCTGCTCTGTGGAAAAATTGCCTGTCTGAGAAAAAGTCTTGATCCTTTCAATAAATATTTACTAGCTACTTTTATTAAGCATGTTTTTCGAGAAATCACAATTGACCCTTTCTCTCTTTAAGGAATTCTTGTCGCCCACTCAAGTCTCAGTGCTCAGTGTAACACTGTTTCTTACACACACAGTGGATCATGGAAGATGTTGGCTTCTCTTTTTTTTCATCAGCCACTGGTACACTCAGAACTCAACAAAACTGTTTGTAGAATAATTTCTATTTCATCTGTGAAAGTGGCCCTTGCCTCCATCCTTTCTAATGGTACTCTACATGGCCTTTTGTTTGAATTTATTTTATCTTGTATTACAAGAACTCTATAAAGGCATTTTAGAACAAAGCAAACATTTCAGTTTCCTTGAACTGCTGTAAATAATTGCCACTAACTAGGTGGATTAACATAACAAGAATTTATTCTCTTACCATCATGGGGGCCAGGAATCCAGAATCAAGATGCTGGCAGGGCCAGGACTAATTGGTCAATTCTGGAGGCTCTGAGGTGGAACTTGGTCCTTTTCTCTTTTCTAGCTTCTGATAGCTGCACAAGTCCTTGTTCGTCAGCGTGCTCCCACATCATTACAGTCTCTGCCTCTGTTATCGCATGATCTTTCTCTCCATCTGTTCCTTCCTTTTTTGTCCCTTGTAAGAGGACCCATCATTGGATTTGGCCCTGCCCTGTCCACTATGATCTAAGCTTTAGGTCTTTAATTATACCTACAAAGGTACATATTCCAAATGAATTTACATTCCGAAGTCAAGAGTGGGTGTGTCTTTTACAAAGGGCACCATTTAACCTACCATGGTGGGGGAATAGAAAACTACAGACGTCAATGAAGAAAAAATAACAGTGCTATTTGACAAGGATGGGGTAAACCAAAGTAAATCTCATGAGATCACAACCCCCAAGGAATTAATGATGGAAGCCTGAATTCTAGCCATCATGAGCCACTCTATTTTGTTAGCAAAAACATATAATGTAGTTTATTATTTTTCATCCACTTAATTTCTAAAGGTGCCATACTGATAGTGCCATAGGTGAAAGAGCTCTTCACATCCATCCATTGCAAACTGCTTGTACTATAGCTGTGGAGTAGAGCTCAAAGAGGGCAAGCAGGGCTCCACAGAAGTGTTACAGAATATAAGTCTCTAGATTTCAGGCCTGAGACTGTTTCTCACCACTAAAGAAGGTGGAAACGTGGGCCATGAACTAATAAAATTGAAAGTCATCTTCCTGAAGGGTGTCAGAATGATAAGTTGATAAAATGATAAGGTGAGATAAATTGCAAATTATAAGTTTCATATAATAAGGATCCTTAGGATATGGGTACCATGCCCTTCAGGAAAAAGATGCATCTGAAAAATTGGGATGTGGGTTTCTGCTTTAGCTATACATGTCAGTCATAGGAAGCTATATGTGGACATAGGAAAACTGTCCTCTCATCCCATCGCAAGTAGGAGTAATATCATCATTGTTATTCCAGGATGTGCCACCCATGATCTCATTTAATCTTCCTCTGAATTTCCAGAAGGTACTTCTACGGTGTGATTCTCCCATCTCACAGGTGCGAAAGCTGAGCTTAGCATGGCTAAGTCCTTTGGACAAACTTGTGTGGCTTGTTACAAGGAGCCAGAGGTTGAATCTGGTTCTGGATCAGGCTCTTCCTTGCCTAGATTTTCAGGTCCTGGATAATATACTTCTCTAAGCTGGGCCTCTGTTTCCCCACTTGCAAATGAGAAAATTAGGATAACCCAGAATCTTCTGGTTCTAAAGTTGAGTGGCTTCCACAGTAAGAAAAGGGTAACTAACTTTTATGGACTAAATTGTGACCTTCCAGAATTAATGTGTTGAAACCCTAGACCCCAGTGTGATGGTACTTGGAGACAGGGCCTGTAAGGAGGTAATTAAATTATCTGACCTCCAGAACTCCAGAACCATGAACAAACAAGTTTCTCTTGTTTAAGGAACAGTCTGGCATTTTGGTGTGGTGGCCCAAGCTGACAAACACATGGACCATCACACGAGGATCCACGGATTGGAAGGAGTCCCTAATGGTGGATTGGGAAGGATCATCCAGATCAAACTCTGGATATGGGCCAGAGGGAGATATCCCAGATGGACCGAAGATGGGAGTCGAGATAAGCAGAATAAAGGAAGAAGGTAAGATGGTCATACACAGAAATGTCCTGGATATTTTTCTCATGGGATTTTTCATTCCAGAGAGAGTGAGTTCCAGAGGAGCAGATGAGGGCTGTCATGGTGTCTGCTGTATGTATTCTCCACCACCCAGCTCAGCACCTGCCATGGAGCAGGAGCTCAAACACTCTGTATGGACTGGCCAGGCAGGTACCTACTGATCTGGTTCCATCCCTCTTAGTGCCTCAGTGGGAGACTGTGAGATTCCGGTGACACACCTGCAAAATGGGTACTAGGCAAGCATCTTCACAGGGGTGCCTAACCCTCGCATAGAATTTGGTGGTAGAAAGTTTGGGTTCTGAGGTCGAGTGGTTTGAGTTCAAACCCCAACTCCTGTATTTAGTAGCTATTAGATTCTTAGCAAGACTAAACTTTATCTTTTTTCTTTTACATTTTGATTAACATGTACTAATTGTACATATTAATGGGGTTCAGTGCTATATTTTGACACATTTGCTGCTCGAGTCAGGATAATTATCATTTCCCTCCCTTTATTGCTTCATTATGTTTGTGGGGTTGAGCTCTTCTCTTCTAGATCTTTTTGTGCCTCAGTTTCCTTATCTATGAAAAGGAAATAATGCTACCACTCCGTATGGTGGGGGAGGGTAACATGAGAAATGTGTATAATGTTTTTGCAAAGTGGCTGTATACAGTAAGTCCTCACTGCATGGCTACTGCTTGCTCTCAAATTTCCCCAGAAAGATGCAGGGCACAAGAGCAAGGGTTCCCTGACAGTCCTGTCTTTCACTGCAGAGGCAGGATTCCCCTCTGAAGCCAGTAAGCCCCCCTGCTGTACTAAAGAGGCTGGGTAACTTGCATTTCCTAAAAACTAAGAAAACAGAGGTTTTTCTGAGATGGGCTTACTTGGTGAAGAACTCTCAGAAATCCATTAACTCCAGTATTACTGAACATCTGAATGCAATTTGCAAGCTATAATAACATCTCTCTAGTTAGCAAATGTTTATGCCTCTCTATAATTTTCTTTTCCATATGAAAATAGACCTGTCATCCTAACGTGGTCGGCCAGCTGCCTGTATAATATTGTTAATAAGCTGAAAGGGTGGTTGGTCCTGCAGTCTGCCTGGATGGAGATGGATGTGCATTTCTGTTCTGGAGCGGGCGCTTGGGGCTGTTCCTTTTAAGAGGTAGAAAATGTGGAACCCCAGAAGAAAGGAGCCAGAAATAGCAGGCCGAGAAGTAAGCGGAAGCAACAATTTTAGAGTCTCATTTTGTGCCAAGCAGGAGGCTGAGTTGTGTATGTAGCTTAGTAAGATTCCAAGTCAAAGGTAAATGTTTCCCAAGCATCTTTCCAAATGCATGTTACTGGGCCTCACCCCAGGCTTGCTGAATCAGAATCCCCCTGAATACTGCTGGGACATTTGCATTTTTAGCACATGTTTTGGCTACTTGATTTTCATGCACTTCAAAACATGGAGAGTCTAAATCTTTATAGCACAGAGGAAAATTAAATTATTTTTCAGGGAAGGCAGTCTTTTACAAAATAGGTAAAATCATTTAAGCTTCCCTCAAGGGTTTATTTCCCTTTCAGATAACTGGATAATTTGGTTTAGATCTCCTTTCCCCCAAACCAGCCTCATGATTACCTGGTGGAGCAATTCAGCAAATGATTACTGAGTGCACTGGTCAGCGTTAAATATAAGGCTGATGGTGCTTTGTGCTTTGGAAGTTCCCTTCAGGTGGGAGCGGCAGGAACAAGCAAAGATAATGATAACTGAGTGTGGTTAGTGCAGTGGGTGTTACATCGGAGTCCCGGGAAGGGTTATCGGCTTAGCCTCAGGGCTCCAGGGAAGAAGAGGGAGTGATAGCAAAGCTCATAAAAAGCACAGCCAAAGTTCACCAAAGGAAGGGCGTGTGTGCTGGGCACAAGGAATGCCCCAACCCCAAGACTGGGTCCTGGGGCTCTCAGAAGGATCTTGGAAGGAGAGGGCCTCCAGATCTTTCTGCGTGCTGCAACATAGAGACGTGGAAAATGCTGAAAAATGAGATAGATTAGCCAGGAGTGGTAGCACAGGTTAAGAGTTCCAGCACCCTTGGAGGCTGAGCAGGAAGATCAGGAGTTCAAGCCCAGCCTGGCCAACTTAATGAGACCCTATCTCAAATTAAAAAAATAAGAAAAGGGCTGGGTTGCAGTGTGAAAAGGGCAGTGTGAAAGTCCTGGGTTCAATCCCCAGGACTGCAACAAAACAAAAACAAAGGCTAGAGAAGGTAGCTCAGATTTTATCCAGAGGGCAATGGGGAGCCACAGGAGGGGTTAACAGATCATAGTGCATCATTTTCGTGTTTTATAGACACAGCTCTGGCTGCCACTTAAGACATGACTGGGGGATGAGGGGTGAATCTCAAGTACCGAAGACTCGTTCCAGGGCCGTTTCTGTTGCCTACATGAAAGATACGGTGGCCTGGAACAAGGAATTAGCAGTGGAGCTAGAGACCAGTCAACAGGCTCAAGATACACTGAAATGGATAAAAGTCCTCCTCGGCTGAGTTACGGGCACTGGACAATGTGGGAAGTGCGCAGAAACAGAATGAACAATTCGCCCGAGAGCCTACCCTGCAAGCCACTACCACTATCTCTAATAGTTTTTATACTGGGGATTGAACCCAAGGCTTTCACACTGAAATACTTTTCCAGCTTTCCTTTTATTTTGAGACAGGCTCTCACTGAACTCACTAAGTTGCCCAGGCTGGGCTCAAACTTGCGATCTTCCAGCCTCAGCCTCCCAGGGTGCTGGGATGACAGGTGTGCGCCATCACTCCTGCTTTCCTTGCTGTGTTTTTCACCTAACATTACGTCACGCACATATTTCAAGCCGTGATTAATTTTTCATAAACTTTATTGGGAATGCCTGCACCATGTGCTATTGTGTGGACATTCATAATTTATTAAAACAATCCTTATTGTTGAACATCGAAGTTGTCTGCTTATTTTTTACCTTTGTAAAAACAATATTGTAGTTATTTTGACCCAAACTTTCCTCATGTTTTACAGCTGTCTTTGAGAATATGAAAGAGCATTGTGGAATTTTCTTTTGAAAGAGAGGTAGGCTGCAGGGAGGCCTTGTTGCTCTTTCACTGGTCAGGGTCCTTCTCCTCTGCCTGCATCGTGTCCTTGTCTGTGGAACAGGTTCTGGGTTCCATGGTCTTGGAACATCTCCTGCCATGCTCATTCCTCCTCCGCCAGCAGGGCCTCCATTCCTCCAGAGGGAGCATTGACGGAGGAGAGCCTGCCCAGGACTAAAAGCAGCAAAGCCCTTTAGAACAAGAACTTTAAACTCAGGGAGATAAGGATCTGAATCCGTTTACTAGCTCTGTAACCACAGTGTGGCATGTTAGCCTCCCAGAGCCTCAGTTTTCTCATCTGTAAAATGGTGGTACGACAGGGAGCAGCTTACTTGATTATAATGAGGACTAACAAGATGAGGATGCAAGGGATCTGGCTGATCTCAAGCAGCAAGTGAATATTCACTCTTATTAGCCTCTAAATTTTTTTAAATTTTATTTTATTGGTACATTTTAGGTATACAATAGAATGACATTCATCATTGGAAATTTGCACCTTTACATAGTCTCTCTTGGTTCTTATTTTTCA
>NW_004624824.1:6970718-7007385 GCF_000247695.1 Heterocephalus glaber
GAAATATAAAATTTGAATAGCACCTATTAAAGAAAGTATTAAAATGCTCCTATTAAAGGGCTGCTTTGAGTTTGTAAATGAATTAACAGACGCTGAGTGCCTGGCATGTGGTGAGTGTCGGAGTAATGCTAGCTGAAAAGGAGTGTGCGTTTCCTCCAGCTGATATGGACATTGCCTCCTCAACTGCTACTCCTTGTGGAGTGCCTTCTCCATGTCAGGACGTCATGGGACATGTCACGCATGCAGTAGTCAGGACCCCGATGACACAAGTGCGGGCAGGAGCTATGAGTCTTCCCACTCTACAGACTGGGAAGGTGAGGCTCAGGCGATCAGCTGATAAGCCCTAGATGCTGCATTCAGGGAGATGTGCTAAGTCTGATCCCACTCTCCACGCCCTTCCCCCAACATCATGTGACATGCTCCTGATCCTTCTGACCGTTGACTATGCCTGTGGCTGGAGAGCTGCCAGAAGGATGTGCCCTTGAAGGTATGATGAAAAATGATCACTTCTCACAGACCAAAGGACAGCTAATTAAATTTCCAGCTTCCTTTGCCCAAGGCTGGCCCAGAGAACATTGGCTTGGTAAGAGACCCTTTCTGCTGGAGGGTCAATTTTAGGCTTGGAATCTGTTCTAGTTTTTTGGAATCAGCTCCAGTGGTCTAATTTGCTCTCATGAACCTCCTAACAAATGAGCCATTTTACTCAATTTCCCATAAGCTTGCCAAGACTGGGATGAGAAACAAATTATGAAATGGACCCCAGTTCTCTACAAAGTAGAACTCTTTACTATAACATCATAAAGACAGTCACCACCAAGAGAGATACACCCAAGCAGAAGCAAGGAGAGATGAGAGAGGGACAGGGAGCTTACTTTCAGGATTTTTTTTTCTCTTCTAAATTTGTTACTGGAAAAATCCCAGAGGGAGTTGTCAAAAGGTGCGCGGTTTGGGAAGAATTTCTGCAGCAACAGATCTGGGTGGGAGAAGTATGCTGCAATTAATAAGATGCAATCAGTCCCTCATTTCCCTCCCCTGACTGAGCACTCAGTATTTTAACAAACTCAAGCTCAAAATTAAGCAAATTGTGGTCACCAGATGCCACACAAAGAACAGAGCTTGGGAGTCAGGTAGTCTGGGACAGGAAGACAAATCTCAGCTTTATCACTTGCTAGTTATGTTGCAGTGGGCAAGTGTTTATTTTTATTTTCTCCTTTACACACTGTGAATATTAATACATATTCTGTGTTGTTTTGAGAAATGCACAAGTTAGTGTGAACAACATGTGTGACAGAGGATATGCTACACAGCAGATGCTCCCTAAATGTCAAAAAATGCCAAATGTCGCGCAGGTTCCCAGATCTAGTTTAAAAAGGAGAGAATGGGACCAGAGATTCTCTAAATGCTGGGTACTTCATGCTCCACAAATTTCATATCTGCAGAGCCAACAGCCCAAGGATGCTATGAAGTATTTGTAAAAAGGTGGACAATCTACCTCTCTCCTGCTTGCTCATCTCAGCACCTAATCTCTCACCATTTCTCCATCATCTGCCAGAGTGGGATCCAGGGCTGCAAGACGAAAGAATGGCTCTTCTTCAGATGCAAAGATGAGCCAACCAATTCTGAGGGAGAGAACCTGTCTGGTTAACTTTTCCATCTCTTAGGGCCCAGGCCACATTCACTTCTTAAAAATGTGGTCCTTGGATCAGCAGTAGGAACAGTTTGTTACAAATGCAACATCTCAGCCCCACCCCTACCCCAAGTCAGAACCTGCAAGTACCAAGGTCCTGGGCAACACATGCACATGTTGAAATTACTTTGTCACATTCTCAGGGATCCAGTGTATTTGTTGTATAGAACCTTTTGCTCTTGTAGAATACTAACTGTTACACTTTTTGGTTGCCTTCTGGTTTTCCCTACTGGACTCAAGCTCTATGTTTGTCTCCCTCATCTTTGTATCCACAGGCTGTAGCACATTTCCTGGAACATGAAAGGACTCACTTAATTAGTATTGTGGATTGAACACAGGAAGGATGGGGGCTGGGTTTCCCGAAGTGGGTGAGGTGTGCACATTCAAAACCTTCTCAGTTTTGCTAAGTGGGATAAAAAGCAGCTGCCAAGACAAACAGGTAGTGGTGGTGATCAGAAGTCCAGCACATCCTCAGGCCCAACACAAAGATTTGCAGGGTCAGGGTCTGTCTGTGCTTTCTGTGGGTGATATGGAAACATATTTGGAGGGTAGAACCATCTACCAATCACAGAAAGGATTTATTTGCTGAGCTTGATCAAGGAAGGATCACTTAGTGACAATGCCATTGGCTTTGGGAAAAAGAGAAGATGAGATTTCATGAGATTGGGGCCACGTCATATGCTCTGGATTTTTCACCTGTTAAAATGGAAATACAAATGTTTGCCCTCAAAACCCCAGACAGCTATTGTTAGCATTAGCTTTTGACTGTGACTTCCAATCCTTACTGCACTATTCAGCCATTAAAAGGAATGAAGTACTGATTCAAGTGCAGTGTGGAAGAACCTCAAAAACGTGATGCAACATGAAGAAAAGCAGCCACAAAAGACCACATGTTGTAGGCTTCCATTCTTAAGAAATGTAAGGATAGGTAAATCTGTAGGGACAGAGAAGAGATTGGCTATTGGGCTGGGGGAGGCAGGAGTGGACAGTCACTGCTTAATGGGTACAGATTGTCCTTTGGGGGACATGAAAGCATTCTGGAATTAGATAGAAGTCGTGGCTGCAGAACATTGTGAATGTGCTAGATGCCACTGAATTCCTCACTTTAAAAGTGTTTGCTTTTATGTCAGATAAATTTTACAGCAATTAAAAGTCAAATGATGGGCTTTAAAAATAGCAGATGACCAGCCACTCCATTCTCCATTGATTCTGACTCATTTGATTTACAAAAGAGCCCAGACATTGATTATCTTTAAGATTCTAGGAGATAGAGGGGGAAGGGCCAAAGGGATAAAAAAAATTAAGATGCATCATGTACATGTACCAACTCTCCACAATGAATGTAATCATTATGTGCTATGAACATGTACTAGTAAAAGAATGCATCATAGCCAGGTGTATTGGCACACATCTGTACTCTCAACACTCTGAGAACCTGAGGCAGGAGGATCTCCAGACTGAGCTCAGTCCAGTCTACTTAGTGATTTAGTGAGATCCTGTCTCAAGATAAAAAATACAAAGTGCTGGGGATGTAGCTCATTGTGAAGGTCCTGGGTTCAATCATCAGTACAGCAAATACAAAGAAGAAAAATTGAAAGGAAAGAAAAAAAGAAAAGAAAATGCATCACAGTGCACTGGGCATGGCTTTGTCTTTGGAGTCCAGGTGACCTGGGTTGGACTTTGCTCTCAATCTCCCAGTTGCTGATTCCCCAAATTTGTTTCTTATTATAGAAATTTGAAAGTTGTAATATTGACTGTGTTAGAACTGTCATTAAAGGCACATTAGACGATGTTACTAATGCACTCGGGCTCAGCATTTATTAGAAGGCAAATAAATTACTATTATTAAGAGCAAATGTCAAAATTCATTGTAATATTAAAAATTCAATTATAAGATAATGAGATTTTTTTTTTTTACAACATGCATTGGAACTTAATTTTCAGCTTTGGCCTCATTCAGAAGTTAAAGTTAAAATAGCCTGCTTAAACTTCTGAGATGTCTGAATTTTTTTTTTACTATTATTCTGAGATGTAGGGGTGGGAAGGGTGAAGGAAGAATAGTTACCTAGATTTTTTTCTTTATGCATCAATATATTTAAATAACCAAGTCTGAAACACTTGATTGGAATCACAGTACTTGACTGTTCTTCTCAGTCAGAGACTAAAAACAGAAGAGCAATAAGAAATTCAGTAGCTCTTCATCTCAAAAAATCCTAAAATTTTCTTTTGTGTCTTTGGAGAAAATACCAAGCAGAGGGCTGTAGGACGCTTTGGCATTTAGTTGGGTTTTATCTTATGGCCTTGAGATCTGGGTGTTTTGCTTTGTCCACCCTTCCCTCTAAGAAGCGCCATCTAACTTGTAGTCTTTCTAGGATCATTATGCCCTGCAGTTAATAGCAATGAACTGATGAATTAGGTTTACTGAATGGCTTTCATTCATTTCCTATTTTAAGTTTTCCTCCATCTCAGTTTTCTCATCAACCTATGCATTCACTGTACTCTTTTCTTTACCTACTTTTTCACTGTATTCTTTTTCATTACCTACTTTTCCACAAGTTGCCTCATGTAGTTTTGCAATTAGTACTGGGGGGGTGTGGGACTCAGATCCTATGGATTCTTGCTCAATTCTGTCCCTTGTTAGGTATATAGCATTAGCCACATTTCTTTACTTCTCTGTGCCTTGGTTTCTTCATTTCTTCAATGGAAGTTTTAATAGTACTTGCCCAGTGGGATGGCTAGAGATTTTAATGAAGTAGTATGCTTTCTAAGAGCTTAGGATAGTGAGGAAGTTAGTGCTGTACTGACAAATGATATCTGTTATTGTCCTTTGGGGTCAGAGAGTATGTGATCCCTTTCTGGGGCATGTTCCATGATTTGTTATTTGGGGACAAGGCCTGGAAGGATATCATCCTGCAAAGCATTCCTTTCCATCCTAAGAATCTGAGCTTGCTCTCTATCTTTGGCTCTCCATCTTTCCCGTGCACTGAAACACAGCTGCATCCATGCCAGAGTTCCTGCCCATGATGTCTGGGTGGACAGTGCTTCCATAGAGGACCTTTTGTCCTGGCCCTTTGAATTCTCCTCCCAATTTTAATGATTTTTTAAATACCCACTCTCTTTCCTCCTTCTTCAAGCTGGATGACTTGAGTACCAAACCCATCTCTCCTTCCTTTCAATGGCAAGTGCTCAGAAATGTCCTCTAAGTGGTACACAAGGCTACCTATTTAGAAATTCATCTACCTTGAAAGTCAGTAGTTGGGGACTCTTGGGAATGTGTTTCTTGCAATTGGACTCACCACAATCTTATTCTTCTCCAGGGCTCTCCCCGGGCAGCAGGGACTTTTGTAAGCAAAGCAGTGAGTTCTGCTTCATCTGGATCTAAGCAGTAAACAGCTACAGGGTTTTATGTATATCTGAATATTAGATCAGCCTTTTTGCTGATGCCATTTCTCTATTGAAAAAGGTTTATTAATGCTAGCAACAGATGCCTTTCATTAAGCATATATAAGGAGCCAGGGATCCTTGTATGTTCTTTACATTTAGTATCTCATTTACATCTCACACGTTTTTTGTTTTGTTTTGTTTTTGAGACAGGGTCTTGCTGTGTAGTCCAGACTGGCCTGGAACTCACTATGCATCCCAGGCAGGCCTGAGATTATAGCAATCTTCCTGCTTCAGCTTTCTTAGTGCTTGGATTACAGGCATGTGCTGCCACCCCTGGCAAATCTCACACTTATTTTGAATTGGTTTTTAATCCTGTTTTGCAAGTCAAGTAAATTGAGGCCTAGGGAGTTAAGATGCTTTTCCAAAATCCACACAGCTAATAGCATGAGATTAGGTTTGAACCATGCATCTCACCCCAGAATCCAGGGTCTGTACTATGCAGCACTACCTCGTCAAATAGAATGTGTCCTTCTGAGACTAACATGTATTGCTTAGCATCATGTCCTACAGGTTCACCCATGCTGGCTCAAATGGTAGGATTTCCATAGTTTTTAAAGTCTTAATAATATTCTATTATGTATGCATATTGCATTTTCTTTACCTTTCATATTGGCTATTGTGAATAATGCTGCAATGAACAAGAGTATAAAAATATTTCTGCAGGATCTCCATTTCAGTTCTTTTGGATGTGTACCCAGTGGAACTGTAAGATGTAAGTGGAACTGTAAGAAATTCTATTTTAACTATTTTTGAGAAAATTTCACTGTTTTCCATAGCAGCAGCACCATCTCATATTCCAACCAACAGTGTAGAAGGGTTCCAATGTCTTCACATTCTCACTGACACTTGTCATTCTTTTGTTTTGTTTTGATAATAGCCTTTTAAGCAGATATAAGGTGATACCTCAAGTACTGTGTAATTCTACTTATTTGAGGAATCTAAAACTCAAAAAAGCAAAGAACAGAATAGTAGTTGTCAGAGGCTAGGGGAAGGGAGAAAAGGGTGCTTGCTATTCAATAAGTATAATGTTTCAATTATGGAAGATGAATGAATGAGTGCTAGAGATCTGATGTACATGATTGTGCTATAACAATATTTTTTCATATAATAAAAGTTTGTTAAGAAGGTAGAGCTCTAGTCGAGTGTCCTTATCTTAAACTATACCAGCACCCAAACAAACATAAAACATAAAGGGATACAAAGAAACTTGTGGAGTTGAGAGACATGTTTATTACCTTGATTGTGATAGAATCCTAGGTGAATGCATATGTCCAAACTTTTCAAATTCTGTCCATTAGACATAAGATGGTTTTGTATGTCAGTTACACCCCAGCGAAGCTATTTGGAAAACCTCCTCTTTCATAATAATTATCTTTTTGTCCAGACAGACATCACATTTGAGAAAAGAAGCAACAACCTCAGTGCAATGTGACTTGCCAGAGACAAAGACAGACAGACACAGATAAAACACTAGGTCTCTAGTTTTGTGTTTTTCTCTTCTTGGCACCATTTCGTAGCTAACTTCAAAGGGATGCACCTTCCATTGGTGGCCACCACCTGCAAGTTTCCTAGATTCCTCCAGTTCACAATGAGGTCCCTTCTTTCTGTGATTCACTTCCTGTATGCCACAATGTGGAGGACTTCAGGTTCATAGCCTTATCTTTGTGATTCTAACTCATTTTTCTAGAAGCCTTTCCCCATTGCAATCAGCCTCCATCTCTATTGAGTACTCCTAGACACAAGATGAAAGGCCACCTATCAGCAACCCAAGTGCCGAGGAGCAGAGCCCCCCATTGCTGAGAAGGTGAGCCTTTTGGGCCACCATACCACCGCCCACAGTGCTGAAGAGCAGAGCCCCCCGAGCACCAAGGAGGTGAGCCTTTTGGGCTACTGTAACAGGACTCCCAGGGCCGAGGAGCAGATCCCCCTCCAGTGACAAGAAGGAGAGCCTTTCAGGCCACCATACCACCACCCCCAGCACTTAAGAGCAGAGCCATCCCCAGCACCAAGGAGGTGAGCCTTTCAGGCCACTGTACCACCACCCCAGCACTGAGGAGCAGAGCCCCTCCAGTGCTGAGGAGGAGAACATTTCAGGCTGCCATACCACTACCCCAGCACCCAGGAGCAGAGCACCCCCCAGGGCCAAGGTGATGAGCCTTTCTGGCCACTGTACCACCACACCAGTGCCAAGGAGCAGAGCCCCTCTAGCACTGAGGAGGACAGCATTTAAGGCCACCATACCACTACCCCCAGAGCCAAGGAGCAGAGGTGCCCCCAGTGTCAAGGAGGTGAGCCTTTCAGACCTTCATACCACTACCCCCAGTGCTGAGGAGCAGAGCCACCCCCAGGGCTGAGGAGGTGAGCCTTTCAGGCCACCATATCACCAACCCCAGTGCCAAAGAGCAGAGCACCCCACCCTGCCCAGTGCTGAGGAGGTGAACCATGTGGGTACCGGCAGCAACTACCCCCCCCTTGAAATGAGAAGACACATAAACAAGTCTCAAAAACAGACTTCCAGATCACCTACAGAACCCCAAGGAAAATGAGATGGAACAATCTGATACTCAACCACCTGGACTCCCTGAACTAGCAACAAAGGAGGATCTAGAAAAAATGAAATCAGAAATAATTTCTCAGATAATAGCAGAGATTGTGCCCATCATGATTAATAAATCTAGAGAGGGCACAGATACAAAAATGGAAGAGCTGAGGAACATGATGAAATGCCAACATAAGAAACAAATGGAATCCATAGAACAGATGCAGATTTCCAGGAGATTAAAAACTCCAGTGAAAGTCTACACAGCAGAATGAGCCAATGTGAGGACAGAATTTCAGATATAAAAGGTAAGATTGCAAGGAATGACAAAGTAAAGACAAATTTCTTTAAAATAGTAAGGGACCATGAGAAATCAATCCAGCAGCTGCTAGATGATGCAACGAAGAATAACATAAGATTGATTGGAGTCAATGAAGAAACAAGAGGGAGTTCAGATGACAGAAAAAACTGTTCACAGAAGTGATGGCAGAAAACTTTCCAAGCAGGGGAAAATAACTTGACATACAGATAAGTGAGGCATACAGGACTCCAACTAGCCTTGATCAAAAAAATCAATACATAGGCATATAATTGTTAAGATTCCAGAAACCCAACAGAAGAACAAAATTCTACAAGTGGTTAGAGAAAAGAAACAAATCACATACAAAGGAAAGCCCATCAGAATCACAGAAGACTTCTCAACACAAACCATCAAGGCAAGATGAGCTTGGAGTGATTTATTCCAAGCACTAAAGGAAAACAACCTTCAACCCAGATTGATGTACCCTGCAAAACTATCTTTCAAAATTGATGGTGAAATAAGATACTTTCATGACAAAGAGCACTTTAGGAACTTCATGAATACCAAACCACCACTGCAAAAAATTTTAGAAAAAATCCTAGGAAAAGACAATGAGGATCACAACCCCAGGAAGCCCAGCAGAAGGAATCCATCGGATGTGACAAGAAATTAAATGTAAAGGGAGAAAAACCAACAAAAAGAAAAAGTCATGACAATGATAAGTCAATACGTTTCAGTTACAACCACCAATGTTAATGGTCTCAGTTCACCAGTCAAAAGAAATAAAATGGCAGAATGGGTCAAGAAGCAAGATCCAACAATATGCTGGATAAAAGAAACACACTGAATTCAAAAAGAAACTAAAAGAATGAAAGTTAAAGGGTGCAGAACAATACTCCAGGTGACAGGAACCCGAAAAAAAACAGGAGTAGTTATCCTCTTTGCAGATCAATTGGATTTCAAACCAACACTGATTAAGAGAGACAAAGAAGGACATTACATCCTTGTAAAGGGAACCATCCAAGAGGAAGTGATGACAGCCATAAATATCTATGCACCAAACACTAGTGCACCCAACTATATAAAACAAATACTAACAGACATGAAAAATCAAATAAGCACTAATACAATAGTAGTGGGGGAACTCAATACCTCACTGTTACAAATTGATAGATCAGCTAGACAAAAAATAAGCAACGAAATACTAGAACTCAATTCAAACTCTTGAACAAATGAACTTAACAGATGTTTACAGAGTGTTCTATCCCACAAAATCAGAATAAACATTCTTTTCAGCTGCACATGGGTCATCTCCAAAATAGACCACATACTCACTCATAGAACATGTTTAAGTAAGTGAAAAGGTATTGAAGTTATCCCCTGTATATTATCAGACCACATTGTGATGAAATTGGAGATCAACAGCAAAAGAAACTGCAAGAATTTCATAAACACATGGAAATTGAACAGCACACTTCTGAATAACCAATGGGTCACAGAAGAAATTAAAGAAGAAATCAGATAGTTCTTACAATTAAATGACAATGACAATACAACATATTGGAATCTGTGGGACACAAGGAAAGCAGTCTTACGAAGGAAATTCATAGCAGTGAATACTCATATTAGGAAAACAGAGCGAGCTCAATTAAACAACCTGATGCTGAACCTCAAGCTTCTAGATAAACAAGAGCAGGACAAACCCAAAGCTCATGCAAGGGAGGAAATTATAAAGATCAGAGCAGAAATCAATGCAATGGAGACGAGGAGAACCATACAAAAAATCAATGAGGCCAAGAGTTGGTTCTTTGAAAGAATAAACAAAATTGACAAACCCTTAGCTAACCTTATCAGAAAAAAGGAAAGAGAAGGGCCAAATCCATGCAATTAGAAACGAAAAGGATGAAATTACAACAGGCCCAGCAGAAGACCAGAGGATCATCAATACCTACTTCAAGAACATATACCCCAATAAAATGGAAAATACAGAAGAAGTGGACAGATTCTTAGATATGTATGAATTACCAAAGTTGAATGAAGAAGACCTAAAAATTCTGAATGACCCAATATCAATCAATGAAATTGAAAACATAATTATAAACTTAACAACTAAGAAAATCCCCGGTCCTGATGGCTTCATTGCCAAATTCTACAAAACATTTAGAGGGGAGATTAGAAGATGCAGAAATAACTCCAGACACACTCAGCCACCTCATCTTTGACAAAGGAGCCAAACACTCTCACTGAAGAAAAGAGCTTCTTTAATATACGGTGCTGGAAAAATTGGGTTTCAACTTGCCAGAGATTAAAACTAGACCTATATCTCTCACCATGCACTAAACTAAAATCGAAATGGATGAAAGAGCTAAATATTAAAACAGGAACACTGAACTGTTTGTAACAGAGGTTAGGTTGAACTCTTGAAGACACTGGTGTAGGAAAAGATTTTATGAACAAAACCTCAGTTGCCCATGAACTAGCACAAAAAAAAATCAACAAGTGGGATCTCCTGCTATTAAAAAGCTTCTGCACAGCAAGAGAAACCACCAACTGAGTGAAGAGACAACCCACAATGTGGGAAAAAGTCTTCACCTGCTGTTCCTCAGACAAAGATCTACTGTCTATAATGTAAACAAACTTAAAAAAATCAAACCTCCCAAATTTAAAGACTCAATCTAAAAATGGGCATCTGAAATGAACAGACATTTCTCAAACAAAGAAGCAGAAATAGCAAATAAACGTATGAAAAAATGTTCCACATCACTGGTCATTCGAGAGATGCAAATGAAAACAATGCTGAGATTCCACTTCACCCCAGAAGGAATGGCTGCTATCATGAAATCAACCAATAACAAATGCTGGTGGGGATGTGGGGGAAGAGGAATCCTGCTCCACTGCTGGTGGGAGTGTAGGCTGGTTCAACCACTGTGGAAATCAGTATGGAGATACCTCAGAGAACTAGGACTGGAAGTCCCATTTGACCCAGCTATTCCCCTACTGGGTATCTTTCCCAAAGAAGAATCATACCAGAGTGATATATGTGCACTCATGTTCATAGTAGCACAATTTGTAATAGCTGAAACTTGGAAGCAGTCCAATTGCCCATCAACTGGAGATTGGATAAAGAAAATTTTTTTTAATAAAATGGAATGCTACTCAGCCATTAAGAAATGATATATTAGAGACATTTATAGCTAAATGGATGCATGTTGAGGCAATACTCTTAAGTGAAATAAATAGGACACACATGTGCAAATACAGAATAGTTTCTCTGGTGTGAGAAACTGAAAGGGTAAGTAAGGACTAAAAGGAATAATAGATAATGTGAAATAGGAAGAAAAGAGGCCAAGGGGAAGTGGGAGGGGTAGGGGAAAGGATAGAAGGGAATGGAATTAATATGAGAAAATGAAAAAATGGAAACAAAATCTTTGTAAATTGGAAGGGATGGAGGGGTTGAAGCGAGGGTAGGGGATTGGGGAAAAAAATAAGAACTGAGAGAGATGATGCAAAGGTTCAAATTTCCAGTGATGAATGTCATTATATTCTATACCTAAAATGTACCAATATATTTAATAAAAAAGAAAAGATGAGGCCCATTATCCTCCTGGTGCAATTCAGGATTTTCTTTTCTGCAGTGCTTTCTCTCAGTTCTTCAAATATGTCAGGCCAAGCTCACATGGATCCAGAGTGTATTGGCTGCACTGAAGTAGAAGTTTGTTTTATCTCATTTAACAGTCTAAGGAGATACCAAATTTTTGTGGGAGGTAGTATTCTTAACTGTCACCCAAAAATCTGGACCAGTAGGAACCACACTACCTGTAACATGGTGTTCCAAAGTCATCTTTGATGAGGAAGTTCAACTGGTGAAAGATTATGGGGAATTACCCATCAAAACTTTCAGTATAGACCTGAAAAGGATACATATCACCTACTACTGCTCATATCCCAAAGGTCAGAACTAAAAATATTAGACTTCTCAAAATGAAAGACCTCATCAGAAATGGACAACTGAAGTGAATGGAAACTTCTCAAAAGAAGCACAAATGGCTAATAAGTACAGGAGAAGTGTTCAGCATCTTTGGCCATTAGAAAAATTCAAATCAAAACAACACTGACATTACATCTTATTCCAGTATGAACAGATATTATTAAGAACTCAGAACAACCAAATGCTGGTGAGATTGTGAGGGAAAAAGACTCTTTCACATGGTAAGTGGAAATGCAGTGTTACAACCACTATGGAAATCAGCATGAAGATTCCTCAAAAAAACTAAAAATAGAAATTCCATTTGATCTAGCAATACCTCTCCTGGGTATCTTTCTGAAAGAGTCAAAGTCATCGTATTAAAATGATATATGAATACTCTTGTTTATAGCACCATAATGTACAATAGCTAATCCATGGAAGCTAAATTATAGAAATGACCTATATGGCCATTATCAGATGAATGGATAAAGAAAATGTGGTGATATATACACAACAGAACACTATTCTGCCAGAAGGAAGGATAAATTTGAGTCATTTGTAGGAAAATGGGTGGATCTTGAGACCGTAATACTAAACAAAATACAGCAGACACAAAAGTTTAAATACCGCAAGGTTTCTCCAATATAAGAGGCCCAAGATACAAATAATTTATTGAGCAAAATAAAGGAGAGGTGGTAGGAAATAGGGAGGTAGATCCTATGGAGATGGGAACATGATCTGGGGACTGAGGGGGAGGGGAGAGTGGGTGGGAGACTGGAGTTCATGCGATCAAGTTGTGATTTACATATGTACCAATTCCCCAAGATGAATGTAATTATGTCTATTATAAACATATACTAATAAAGAAGAAAAATTAAAAGAAGAACCCAGATACACAGCCATATCCATCAGTAAGAGAGGCTATAGATGTAATCTGTGTATCCAGGAAGAAGAGAAAATAGGCTAAATGGAAGGTCCCTGTCTCTGTTACATGGAGCCCATGTCTTTCTTTTGCAACCTAACTCCTTTCCATGTACTCTGAACACTCCCCTCTGAAGACACCCTCCACCCCCACCTTCAAGACCCTGAGCAGGTGGTCCCGATCAGGATCTTTTGCTCAATCTTCTTGTGAAGTTTTCATTCTCTAGCAATCAAGAGAGGCAATACCCTAGCTTGGCAGTAGTGGTGGAGTAGAGAGACCCTCAAAGACTGGCATTCAGCCATGTGCTCCAGCTGTAATTACCAAGAGGAGGGTATGAAGTGACTCAGAGCATTGCCAGAGGCTGAGTGTTTTGGGGCAGGATTTGGGCATTCCATATTCCTACATTCATCACATCCCAGAGCTCAATTAGCAGAGTGATTGTGAGATCAGGCTCAAGGATTAATACGTCAGCTCCATTACTTGAGAGCTATGAGAACTTGGGTAAGAAACTTAGCTTCATTGCACCTTGGTTCCTCTGAGGGTAATAATGGTACCTACTTTCAGGGTGATACTGAGAATTCAATAAATACATGCTTAGCTCAGGGCTTGGCCTGTAATAACTAATAAGTGCTGGTTATTTATGTGTAGCAATAACCCGAGCAGTATTCAGACTTTGGAGGAAGTAGACATAAAAAAGCTCCTTGGAGGGACTGCACTTCTATATGTCTTCTATATCTCTTGTATCTTTCTAACACTCAGTCCTTGACAATATGGTGTCATGAGAAACCAGGATCGCCCTTTCCTGTATTTAAAAACTAAGTTCATTTGAGTAGTAACTTTATGAGAATGGTGTGCATCCTTGCATTTTATGGGTTTTATTCCTTGGGTTTTATTCTTTTGCCTACTGCCTGGGCTTAATAAAGGCATGATTATAACAGGAAGCAACTGGGCCAGCCAAGGAGGGGTTTAATTTTAAGAACAAGTCCAACATCACCAGCCCTGGAGCCCAAATGGGTAGCATTTGCTGAAAGCTCCTGTAGCATCAATGTCTTCGCTTCCACCCAGGCCTGCTCTGCTTTCCTATTACTGGGAGAGAGTTCAAGTGTAACACACCTTTCCAAGTAATGCAAAGCCCAGGGCAGAGAAATAAGTATACAAATTCAGGAAACTGTGCTAAGCATAGAAGCCAGCCATTAACACGGACTTACGTGTCAGTTCAAAAATACAAAACTTAAACAGAATTAGAAATGAGATCAGACTGAAAACTTCAAATCCACTGTTCTGCCCCTCTCCTCCCATCAAGCCTGGCTAGTAGAATTTGGGCTCACCAGAGACAGATTTCTTTGTTCTTTCTACTGCCCAAAGTCATTGTTTTCAGAATCCCCTGTCCTCCCAAATAGACCCAACCCACTGATTTGTAAATTGTAGATAACACATCTCTTCAAAGGCTACTTCAATCTTGAAAACAATGATGAGAGCTGAAAAGGATGAGAAAAAGCCCCTGGAGAAGATGTCATAGATATCTTTCCTTTACTCCCTGTATTCTTCAGTGACAGAAGGGGTGGAATGAAAATGTTGTAATCTTGGTACTTATTCAACTTTGTCAAAGCTTTTCTATCTTAGCTCAGGATGTGGGCATTTGATTCTCGTGGCAGCAGAGAGAGACATTCTAGGATCTCTAAACCTGACAAACGTTCTTTGTGTTATTTGAAGCTACCCTGGAACAGTAATGTTAAAGTTACTGTAACATCCAGAAACAAGGGCCTCAGCAGCACTGGCCTCGTGAAAACCAGTCCAGCAGGATCTTTGGGAATTGCAGAGCTTTTAGATGCCTCTTCTGCCTGTGGACTTCTGTGTGGATCCTCAGCTAATTGCTTCCCTGAGAGTAGTTTTTCTTAGCTGCTCGCGTGAGTCTTGCTCACAGAGGAGGAGCTCCTATTTCTCTTCTCTCCATGGGAGAAGCTGCAGAGTGGTGTAGCCTAATAGCTTCAGGCAGAATTATGGGGTGAGACTGCCTGATCCAAATCCTAGTCCCATCACTGGCCAGTTGTGTGATGTTGGTTGAGTCACCTAACTTCTCTGAGCCTCAGTTCTTACCTTTAAAGTAAGGATAATAATAGTACTTATGTTTGGGCCCCGTGATGATTAAATGAGATTATATATTTGTGGCTGCATGTTATATATCCCCCCCCCCAATACTAGCTGTTAGTATCATCAGCCACACTGAGTAACTATCAAGCTGGGTAACTAAGTCACCTTTAATCCTAGGTCACCTTTAATGGGAATCTGAAGATGTCACTTATTTTCACCATGGAAAAGTCCTGGAAAGTGTGTCATGGGGAAGATCCTAATTTATTCTCAATTGGTATGAAACAGTTGCCCAAAACATCATCAGTGTTAACATGGTGAAAGGGAATCATGGGATTCATCTTCACAGGGGATCCTGAGGGCACTTGCTCCTGCTTCCTCGCCTCTTTCCCAAGTGTCTGTTATCCTCCCCTATTTGAATAAGGGCATCATTAATTATAGATGGATGAGGACTAAGACTTCCTGAGTGTTTGCTCTATGAGAGCATCCTCCTGAGAGCTTTTGAATGTCTCACTGAATATCCACTAATGCCACGAATAGTAGGCACTATCTTCCTCCAGGACACTGAGACACGGAGAGGTTAAGCAGCTTCCCAAAGGTTACACAGCTTGTAAGCTGCTCCCTGTCCCTTTAGCCCTGGTACTTTTCACTACATCTTACTGCCATCAGAAAAGTAAAATGAGCTTTGTCGAACTGAATAATACCCTTTTTTCCCCTTAGAAATGGGGGAATGGTGGTCACAGGGTGGATTTCAGTAGAATGTCACTTTTGATGTTCCCTGTGACCCTGTTTAAAGCTTGTTCCCTATATTCATCACTTTCCTGAAGGCCAGGGGAGCAGTTCATAAAGCAGCCTTATCTCGTGTGACACTTTCTCAATGCAAGGGTCAAAATCCTGTGTCCCTAGGAAATAACCTCCTAAAGTGAGTTTCTCTCTGAATCCTGGTGGCTAATAAATACCCTTTATTCTTTTCTTTGTAGCTCCTGCCTTCTCAGTTTGAGTCAGATGGCAACAGCCCCTGAGAAGGGTCTTTCTGAACCTGTTTGAAACGTCCCACTCCTTGTTGTAGGAGGTGAAGATGCTGGCAGACAAGAGTACAGACATCAGAGCCAGGAGGACTTTGGTCTCTGCTTGGGCACTTCCTGCTGTGCAGCCTTGGAGGAGTCACTTGTGTTCTCTAAGCCTTCTCTGTAAAGTTAATGAAATTTTATTCGTTCTGCATAGGGTTCTTTACTGGGTTCCAGGTGCTCTGCTGGGCACAGGGACCCAGAGATGAGTAAATATGACCCTTGTCCTATTCGAAAGATCTTTTTTGCCCATGACAGAGTTAGAGAGCAGAGGAGGAAGAACCTCACTACTGAGCAGATAAAATTAAAATAGAGCCAAGTCCCACAAATAGAAGCAACAGTATGCTATGGAATGCATAATAGGGAGATTTTACTATATTTGGAGAAGTAGTTAAGGTCCTAGGATGAGAGTCAGCCAGAAGAAAGTAGAAAGCATTTCAAACTGAGGAAATGGCATGTTTAAAGGTCCTTGCCTGCAGGGTTATCTGTGGAAGAAATGAAATGACAGACAGATTGCCCACTGTGATTTTGAGGGGCATGACAGACCTGCAGTATGCCCTGCTACTGGTGGACCACAGTTTCCCCTTTCTCCGGTGCCAGAACTGATGCTAGACCACTGGCACAGAGCAATTCCAGGGTGGAGACCCCATCCTGGTGGCTTCACTATCTGCAGAGTATTGGTTCAGGACCCCACGGACACTGAAATCTGCAGATGTTCAAGTCTCTTATATAAAATGGCACAGTAGTTACCTATAACCTATGCATGTCCTCCCACATATTTTAAATCATCTCTAGACAACTTGTGGTTCATATACAATGTAAATCTTATATAAATAGTTATTATACTGTATTGTAGAGAGAACAACAATAGGAAAAGAAGTCTATTCATGTCCAATACCATGAGTTCCCCCTAAGATTGGTTGTGAAATCCCAGTATATCAGGAGTGCTTTATAAAAGGCATCTGTGATGATGAGGAGGAGGAGGATGAAGAAGCAGTGCTGGAGATGCTAATGATACTGCTCAGAAAGTTTCCACAATGGATGATACTGACGGAAAGTCCCATTCTTGCCACTTTGCCTCCATCCTCCTTAGCCAGCATTATAAAAATCCTCACAGACGAATGCCGGGAGCCTGCTCAGAAAGCTTCCTCTTTATCTTCCTGTCACAGAGCTGTGTCCCCCCAAACCATTTGCTTATCATGCTCCCCCTCCTTATACTTCAGTGAGGGCTCATCCCACAAAGGCCATTGCAGAGAAACGCTGTCTTGTATTTCTCTCAGAAATACTGTTCCTCTCTCACCAGCCTGGCTTATCACTGTCCATTGTCTGGGCCCACACAAATACAGCCTTAATGGGAGACACTTGGCAGAGGGCTTTCTGTTTGAATGGTGTCTTTCTGTTGTCGTCAATGGGTCTCAGGAGCCATTTCAAAGCTCCCCATTCACTGACACAAATGGGCTGAAGCAATTGGGGTGGAGATGTCCTTCAAAAGAGTTTAGTGACACATGAGAATGCCAGGGTAGTTAGTCAAGACCTCTAGTTCAGGAGGGCAGCTCAGTCAGAAGAACACAGCTCAGCAGGTGGGTTTATTTTTGAGAGACTACAGTTCTTGTTGGAGTAAGTAACAATATGTTTTCTCACCCTTGTTCTTAGATAGAGTGCTACTGTCACCCTACATCTCTGGGTAGTGGTAGCAAAAGGAGAAATTGAATTTGGAAAGAGGAAAAGAGGAGGAAACTTCTACTGGAAATGAATTGAAGTGACATATTCCTAATTTTGAGTATTGGAAGAATCTTGTTTTCATCATATTCTATCTGGAAGGGGAGATTTCCATTCTCCCAACTCCGTGACTGCATGGCTTGTCCTAACGTGCACGCATCATTCTAACAGAATCTTCCAGAGTTGAAAGCATCTTTCAAGATTTGGGGAAATTTCAAGGCCAAATGTGAGAATTAATATCATCTTCCCAAGTTTATACTCAGAATTTTTCCTATAGGAGAAGACAGACAAAGGATTGTGCAAGGCCTGAAAAACCCTACTGGAGACCCCTTTGAGGAACTTGGCCTTTTCTTCTGGAGGTTAAAGTTCAAAAAAAGAGGGATGGATAAAGAGGTCAGAGGGATTTTCTTGTCACGAAACTGACCAAGCTTTTTGCCTCCTCAAGATTTTAGAACTCTTTCTTTTTTCCAAGGAGGAATGGTTTCAATTAAAAGCAGGAATAAACAAGAAAATATCATTTATACACATTATTAGAACCCCTAAAGAAACATAAATTTTTACAAACTTTACAGAAATCAGTTTGTGGTACATATCCTCAGCTTTATAATGATTCTACCTGTTGATACAATAATTCCACTTTGGAGAATTTATCAAAGGGAAATAACAATGGAAACAAATTAGATATATATAAGGGTGTTCAAGAAAAGATTATTTGTAATAATGAGACCTTGGAAATAATCTACCTGTCCCAAAGGAGAACAGAATGGTAATTATGGCATATCCACATGACAGTATTATGTAGCAACTGAAAATAATGTTTCAAATCCTTTTTTTGATGTGGGCAATGCTTTCCTGAACTCTGCAACTTATGTGTTGAGTAAAAATCATACATGCTAATAAAATAGGATTATAAAAACAGCATTCAAATGATAATAATACATGGGGGGATTGTGGTTGTGTTATTTACTTTTCTCTTCTTGCTGTAACAAAATACCCGACACCCAAAGATGGAGGGGAAGGGGTTTGTTTGGCTTACAGTTTGTAGAGGTTTCAGTTCATAATTGGCTGGCTCCAAGGCAGGGATGACAAACAGGACTTGTAGAGAAGAAACAATATGGCAACAATAGAGTTTAACAGCATCTTTCTGCCCCTTTTATCTTATTCACACTCCCGGGATTAGGGCCGTGCCAAAGTAGTCACTCACATGTAGTGATTTAGTAATCACACGCCCTTAACCCCAGCATCACACATGCCAGATTCAACTACCTCTGAAAAAGAAAGTCCCACCTCAACCACATGAGGCTTTGGGGACACATCTAAACACAAACCATAACAATGGCCGATGTTTTATTTTATTTCTTTATATTTTCCTTTATCTTCTAAGTTTTTTCCAATAAACACATAATGCTTTTATAATTTTAAGAAGCAACAAATAAAAATTACACATATTTTGGAGCTGCATAATCCTCCTTAACTAAAAAGACCATTTTTTGTGCTGAGGAATCAAACCCAGAGCTTCACCCTAAGCAAATGCTATATCACTGAGCCAGATTCCCAGCCCCAAATCTTATTCTATATCCTTAAGTGACAAAAGTGACAAATACATCTCCAACCAAGGAGTTGATTCTACAATGAAGGTCACTAGTAAAAGTGGTGCTGAGTGTTTTAGCCAGAGGGCATAGGGACAAGGAACAGGTGTAGGATGTATTGCTTCTCTTCTGAGTGACAGGCAAGCCTTCCTGGCCCTAGGGATTGACACCGTGGCTCTCCTCTTCTCATATCCATGCATACACTTACAAATTCAGCAGTGTATATTGAACAACTACTGTGTACCAGAGATTGCCTAAGCCCCTCAATTTCAATGTTCAATGTTGATAAGTTGCTTTTGTCCCTAATTATAAAATGATTTTCGAATTTCCCACAAGGCTACTTAATCAGCTGTATGCCCCACTGTAATTGTTTGTATTCACTTCACTTAGTCAATCAATGTTTGTTAAACACACATGGAGTTGGGCACCAGCTCAACTCTAAGATGTTCTCAAACATTAGAGTACATAAAGCTCACTATGTACTTGCTAAAAAATTTAAATTTATGGGCCCAGTTTTGGGAAATTTTGATTTAATGGTTGTGGATATTCTGGGAAGCCAGTTTTAAAGTTGTTTCTATATGTTCTATTAATACCAATAAATCAATTCAGCAAAGTTGCATGATACAGAATCAATTTTCTAAAATAATTATTTTTTTATATGCCACTAGTAAATCATATGAAATAGAAGTCAGGAAAGTGGTCCCATTTATAATAGCTACAAAAAAATACCTGCAATAATATAAATAAATTTAACTGGGGAATAAAATATATCCACAATAAAAACTATGAAACACTGATATAAGAAATTGAAGATGTCACACAGTCAAAAATGGAAAGACATCCCATGCTCATGGACTGGAAGAATCAATATTATTAAAATGTCCACACTACCCAAAGCAATCTTCAAATTTAATGCAATCCCTGTAAAAATATTAATGAGATTCTTCAAAGAACTAGAAAACCATCTTAAAATTTATATGGACCCCCACACAAAAAAATCTAAATAGCCAAAGGCTTCCTGAGCAGAAAGAACAAAGCAGGAGGCATGGCATCACTTGGTTTCAAAATCTACACAGAGATAAATGGAATATGATAGAGAGACCAAAAGTAAACCCACATGTCTACAGCCAACTGGTTTTTGATAAATGTACTAAGAATAAGAGATGGAGAAAGGACAGTCTTCCAGTAAATCATGCTGGGAGAATTGGCTATTCGTATACACAAAAATGAAACCAGACCCCATCTCTCACCAGTTACACAGACATATTTTCAACAAGGACCCAGGTGAGAAATGCAGGTAATCTTGAAATACATTTGAAAAACTCTACCCTGAGTAAACTAGAAAGTAAGAACACAAAACCATCTTTGTAGGAGCTTGAAATCTAGAGGAGCACACAAATAACAGCTTATGTTTTAGAAAAAAATTAATAATATGAAAGTAACCTCATCATAATAATAAAAACAACAGTTATCATTAGATGAAACACTTTAATTATTCCATATAACCCTTAAAGTGCGCTATGGTTTAAGTGTTATTATGTCCATTTAAAAAATGAAGAACAATTTAACTGACCCATGATATACAGTTGATATATGGTGCCTTCACGCTAACAAACTCAAGAGTTCCAACACTATGGCTTGTGTTAGCCAGTTAAACTGCCCCAGCTGCAGTTACACTGGGGTGGCAAATGATTCCCAAGGAGAATGCCAGGAACACAGGTGTGCTTGAAGGACTTGGAAAGCCATTAGGAAGATGTATCAGATACCTACATTTCAAGATGGAGCCAGGCTAAGACAGGCAAAGAAAAGGGAGGTCAGATAGGACACAGTAACAGAGTTTGGCCTGTTTGAGAGGCTGCCTGAACTCAAGAAATGGCTGTGCTATGATAAATTCTTTGTGGATAGGGGAAATAGTGCTGGGAAAAATTAGTGTTGGGACATGATTGCAAAATATTTTCTAGTCTTTCTTAGGGCATTTGGATCTTGTACTCTAGGAATGAGAAACAGGGGAGGGAAACTTTAGTTTTATGTTTTAGAATGATCCATTTATTTGGAGAAAAGACACAAACAGAGCTATCATTGTTTATCATTGTGATTATTGAACCCTGGAAATGCATCTGAAAAAAATCTTAAAACTAATGAGAAGAGGCAGTAAAATGGCTACACAAGGAAATAAATATATGAAAATCAATAGCTTTGTTATACATTAACAATAAACAAAAAATACAATGGAAAACAATATTGTTCCCTCATGGTACAAAAATAAATTTAAAAAAATCCTAAAGGAATAAGCTTAACTAGATGAAGAAAATTATAAAAGTTTCTTGAGGAACATTAAGAAATCCCTTGATTTAATGTAGAAACATATCGTGTTCTAAAAAGGCAACACACCATTTTATAAATGGGTTCTCTCTTAATTTACAGGTTTAATGCAATTATGATATAAATCTCAGTAGGATATCTTTTGGGGAACTTGACAAAGTGATTTTCAAAATGCATTTGGGCACATAAATAGGTGAGAAAAAGCAAAGGGTAAAAAAACTTAAGGAAGTTAACAAAGTGAGATTATTGTGTGTTTAATACCCATGAGTGCTAGGGGTGCAATAAATTTGAAAATGTGGCATAATTGCAAAAAGAGACAGAAGAATGGAACAGAAGAGAGACTAGCAACAGATGTGAATAATACACACACACACACACACAATTTGAAAATGTGGCATAATTGCAAAAAGAGACAGAAGAATGGAACAGAAGAGAGACTAGCAACAGATGTGAATAATACACACACACACACACACACACACACACACACACTAAGGTGGCAAATGCATTAGAGGAGCCATTTCAAATTGGTGTGGAACATAAGGATTATTCAATCTATAGTGCTTAAAACTCTGTTTAACTATTTGGGAAAAAATTCCCATCTTAAGCAACATACCAAGCAAAATCCCTGGTGGCTGAACTTGCCCTCTTAGTTCATTACTTGCTTCCTCCAGCCATGTGGGTGCAGTGCAGCTCACTGCAGTGACTTGCAATTTTGTTTGACTCCACGACTATACCATGACGTCTCAGGAGGGGAGTCACTTTATCTTACTCAAATTTGCCTGCTCGGAAATACAGCAAGGGGTCAACGCATTTTGCTATGTGAATGGATAAATAAGCCTTCGTGCATTCAAAATCTTTTGGTCCTAAGCTGTATGTGGGCAGAATGGCTGAGCTTTACAATCCCCAAACCCTATAAATTATGCTTCAAATATAACCTTCAATAAATACTAGTGGATCGCAAGAATTACAAACACATTAACAGTGTTTTCCTTTTTCTCCAACTTATTTTTGGACTTCTATATTTTTGTTGTTGTTGATATCTTCTTAGCTATTGCTCTTTGATTTCTTGTGTGTAATTTAATTAGAATATGGATAGAAGAGGTGCTGTGGGAGAAAACCTTTTCAGTATCTGAGAAACATCTGTTCATTTTTTAATTCAATAAATATAAATTGAGCACTTATTCCATGTTAAGCAGTGTTCCAAAGACCACTGGATGGTCTACATTTGGGCAGTTTTCTTTGCATTGTCCCAACTTTTTCTTGATCATTTTCTTTTTTTTTCTAATATTGGGGATGGAACCTAGGAGTGCTGTATAACTGAGCTACATCTCCAGCCCTTTTATTTTTTTATTCTGAGAAAGACTGCCTGGGCTGGCCTCCTGAGTAGCTGGGATTACATGCTTCCTCCACCATCCCCTGCTTTTTTCTCTATTTTCTGAACATAGGGTCTCACTATGCAGTTCAGACTGACCTTGAACTAACTACATAGCCCTTGAACTCACAAACTCCTGGTGATCCTCCTGCCTCAGCCTCCTGAGTGCTGGGATTACAGGCACATGCCATCAGGTCCAGCTAAGTATTCTTGAGTTATTTCTATGTTGTTTTTCTTCCTTGGGGGCTCAGGAAAGAAGATACACACCAGGGAAGTTCTTCACATGACAATAATCTTTATTTGATGTGGCCTCTCTGGAAATTGCTGTGGTGGGTCTGAAGAGGTTTTTCTGCTTCAGCTGGTGAAGTACCACTGATCAAAGCTTAAAAACCATTCAAGAAGCAAGTCCAGGAAAAACAAGACTGGTTTCCACTTTCTCCTCTTTCATTGGTAGACACCTTTAATCAGTCTCATCAGTTCCCATCTGACACAGCTTTATTACTCCTAGCCAACATGGCTTTCACTTCTCCGCTTTAGATGGACAGAGCCCTTTGAAGTCTTCCTTTGCCCCACTTTTGGTAGATCACCATCTTTAATCATGTCACAGTGGTGGTGAATTGGAACACCCATCCCTAAGGGTTTCCTTTGGCAAGCTTGCTTCTGCCCGGAATTGACCATAAGACCTGAAGTCATTAGTCAGAATTTGCAAAGCAAGTACACAAGAACCTCTACTTCTTTGACCACCTCTAGAGGACAAAAAAAGAACCTAAGACTCATTTGTGAACATTTTTTTTCATTACCACCATCATCACCTCCATCAGTGCTATTAATTGAGCATTTATTGTGGCCTGAGTGTTACACTCTGCATCTGGAATGTCCCCCAAACTTTTCTGTGTTGAAGGCTTGGTTTCTGATGGAATAATGTTCAGAGGTGAGAGTTTTGGGAATTGATTAGATCATGCAGGCTCTCACTTTATCAGTGAATTAATCCATTAACGGGTTCAGAATTGGATGCACTTACTATTGGAAATAATGGAAACTTAGGAGGTAGGACCCAGTTGAAGGGAAAGGGTCATCGGGGGCATGCCCTTGTGGACTAAATTTTGTCTCCAGACACTTCTTTATCTCTTTTTTTGTTTCCTGGCTGCTATGAAATGAGCAGCCTCTTTTGCCACACATTTCAATTGCCACGATATTCTGCTTCACCTTAGGCTCAAAGCAAAGGAGCCAGTTGGGCATGGAATGAAACCTCTGAAATGGTGAGAAAAAAATAAACCTTTCCTGCTTTAAGTTGATTTTCTCAATTATGTTGTCATAGCCACAAAGAGCTAACATACTAAGCATTGTTCCCCTTCATGTATTTCATCCTCACAGCAAAACTTTAAGAGACAGGGACTATTCTTGAGATCATTAACTTAGACCAGTGGAATTTTTGATCTATTATTATATAACACATTTAAAATAATTTTATTTTCTCTTCTTTGCATTTAATGTTACTAGGTTGATTGTCATCAGGATCAGTTTTATCTTTTTATTTCTGAATTTTTTCTATGTTTAAAATTACTACAAAAGACAAAGTTCAAAAATATTTTAATTGAATTTAAGTACAAAGCAATTTCTATAAACCAAAAGAGGTGCAGAGAGTAATTTCACAGAAAGACAAAAAGGGAACTAAATTAAAAGCATGGTAATGTAAAATGAGTATTACAGAGCACAAGTGTTGTAACTAAATTTCTTGGGTTTCATTTCATCCTCTGCCTTTATTAGCTCTAGGATCCATGTGGTAAGTTCCATAACCTTTCTTTGCTTTATTTTCATCAACTACAGAATCAGGGTAACATTAATAGCAATCTCTCAATTTTATTTGAGAGTTAAAATAAACCATAGCAAGTGTTTCATACTGGCTGACCCATAGAAATCTCGGACTTATTAGCTATTTAAAAGCCTTCATGACTAATACTTTCTTGCAAAATCAAATTTTCCTAGGTCAAATTTTATACTTTTTCAGGAATATTTTATTCTTCCAACAAATTTTGGTCAAGACTTTACCATGTACGGTTTCAGCTGCTGTCAGGTTGACTTTCTGTTAATCATTCTATCAAGTCTAATTTTTTCCTCTGGTCATTTTTTTTGTTTTGTTTTGCAGATTTCAATGTTATCAAAGAGCTGTGATTCTTCAGTCAGCTTTCCTGCTATAGTAAATTTTATCATGTGAAGATTTCACAGCTGTCAGTTTTAGTTTGTGTTACGTATTTTCATGAGTTATATGTATTATGAGTTTGATAAAAGACCAGTGATGTCTCACTCATTTCTTTCTTGAACTGGAAAACTCTCATCTGAAAATGAGCTGTGTGGACATGAATGTACCTACGATTTAAAAAATGGCAAGCTGTAAACGTTGCCCTGTATCCAGTTCTTCATCTGGGATGTAGCATAGAGGACCCTGGGAGGAGTGACTGGACACACAAATAGTTATTGGAGAAAGCACCCTAGCTTTGAGTCTGGTAGTCTTGATATAGTTACTGTTCCCCTGAGGCATAGCACTCAACTCCTGCAATTCTAAGGAGGAGAGGTTTATTTGGGCTCACAGTTCATTGAGGTTTCGATGCATAGTCAACTGGCTCCAAGGTAGGGCAGTATGGCAAAAGGGCATGGTAGAGAAGAAACAACTCATGGTATGTCAGTTGGAAGCAGAGAGTGAGATCAAGGAAAGAGGGAGAGAGTTATCCCTTTCCAAGCCATGTCCCCAATGACCTACCTCCTACAACTAGGCTTTACCTCCTTATGTCATATTTAGTGATAAACTTATCAGTGGACAGATCTATCAGCCACCATTCATTGATTAGTCCTCTGATTCGTATCATGCCCCATGATCCAATCATCTCGCCAAAACCCCATCTACGATCATATGAGGCATGCGAGGGCAACTGGATATAAACCATAACAAGCCTTGATCTTGGATGCCAGTTCTACAGACCATACCCACCCAACAAAACATTAAGTCATTTGACCTTTCAAAGCACCCATTAGTTCCACAATAGGAGCAAGGTTCACCTCTAGAATTTTGAGGATTGAGGGAGATAATATATGGAGTATGTCCACCCTAGTGGTATACAGTAGGTGTTCAACAATTACAACATACTGATGACTAAAATCCCTGAACCTATTCTTTCTAATAGAATTTCCTGTGATGATGGAAATCTTCTGTGTGGATATTATCCAATATTGTTCCTACCAGCTACATGAGACAACTAAGTACTTGAAATATGGCCAGTGTGAATGAGGAATTGAATTTTTAATTTAATTTAAATTTAAGTAGCCACATATGATTTGGCTTCAGCATTGAACTGCACAGTTGTAGACCTAAACATTCCCAAACCTCCCTCCAAAATTTTTACATAAATATCTTTAAATATATTCTTGCTAAACCTTGTAGATACTTCTGAAATAAATCAAAAGTGATGGTCAGACATCAACACCTTAGGACTCAAATGATTTTATGAGCCATCTACAGTTTAACTTCTCTGTTTTCCATTAGTGGAGATATTTTGTGACCTGTTTGGCAGACCTGGTAGAGCAGCCAGAAGACGGTAAAAATAAACTTGAATAGATACTGCCAAGGGTGGTATAGCAGAACTTTTGCCCATATTTCTGCAGTTTCTAGGTCTATGCCTTTCTTTGATCTCAGAGAAATCCCTTCACCATTCCTAGCCTCAAGGGTATGCACGGATTGATGCCTCAATCATTTGTCGGTTAACATGCATTGAAAATCCACTATGTCTCAAGCACAGCATCTGGACATTGGCAATAAATTAGAAAAACCACAAAAAGCAGCTCCTCCATTGGTAAACTCTCTAGTCTACTGGGGTACCTGACTTTAAACAAGTGCCTTTGATGCCCTAATCCCATGCAGAATCATGTTCTAAATAGTACAGTTAGAAAATCACTGAAAACTTAGTGGATTAAAATGACAGTTCCTTATCTTTTGTGTTTCTGTGGACCAGGAGTTAGAAAGCAGCTTGGCTGGGAAGTCTGGTTTGGGGTCTTTCTTAGAGTTGAAGTCATATGGTGATTAATGTAGGGACTATCTTGATGATTTCTTTGCTTAAATGTCTAGTAGCTGATATTTGTAGGATTCAAACAAGGAATTTCTGTCACTTCCAGGACCTTGACATGGAGCACACCCACGAAGAGAAAGAGAATAGGTAGTCAACCACCCACCCAGACCAGGTATTTGGAAGCTCTGGACATCATCAAGTTACCCAGAAGTATTTAAGAACACTTTAGCCAACTGTCATTCCAGACTAGCAACAGGAGCTATGATGGAGCATCTATATTCGTTTTTTCTAAAACTTATTATCTTTATTAAAATATCACATCATCAGTAGACTTTCATAATGGTAGTGTGGATGTTGTGTAGTTTACAACAATAGCTGGGCTTATTGAGCATTTGTTATGCATCAAATACCGTGCTGAGGACTTCACATGGACTAAGTCATTTAATAGTCACAGCAACCCTGTAAGTGACCTACTTTTCTTTCTCTCATCAAAGGAGACAGGCTCAGAGATATGAGGTAACTTACTCAAGGCCACACAGCCAGCCAGAGTAGGACTAGGGTTGAGAATAGAGGCTTGGGAGTCAAACAGACCTGAGTTCAGATTCAGGCTCTGTTGTTGTCTAGCTGTGTGATTGTCACCAAGCCACGTCAACTCTTTAAGTTTCAGTCTCCTCATCTGTAAAATAAAATTATCTTCCTCATAGGGTTGATGGCAGGTCAAACGGCATGATTCATGCAAGGCCTTTTACAACAGTGCTTGGCACATAATAGTCCTGAATGTGGTTGCTGCTTTGACCATCCCTGCTAGTTTGGAATACAGATTCTCTTTGTAAATATGTAAATAAGGTCATCATACACAACTACAAGGAAAAAGCAAGGCTGTCTTTCCCAGCCCCTGAAACAAGCAAGAAGGGGATGGCTGGCTTACAGGAATGACAACAAAATCAGATTGAAAATATAAGGAAGGGCTGTCAACCCTCCCTTCAGCCCCAGAGTCCTTATGTTTGCTGAGTAGGAGTTAGTTTTTTTTTTTTTTTGGTACCGGGGATCAGAATGAGTAGGGAAAACATTTCGATAAAATAAGGCAAAAGGGCTTCAGTATCCACTCTGATATGCTCTCCTGGCTTTATATATACATTCTCTTATGGTAAGCAGTAGTTTATCACAATGGTTGGATTTGACGAACTGTAAGTAGCTGGCTTATCAGATGATGCCTTTTGCATGAGTGACATTTGATATTTCTGCTATAGGAATGAGGACCCTGAATTTCAAGCATTAGTATAACTGGAGCAGATTATTGAACCATACATTTTAAAAGGTCTTGCTATTGACCAAACTGACGTTGCTGGGGTGTGGGCCTGGTGAGTGGTGTTGCATTTAAGTCCCAGATGTCCTCTGTGAGCTCTAGACTCTGGAGAAATCATTCAGTAGCTGAATCACAAGACTCACCAGAATGACTCAAACAAGCTTTAGAAACAGGAATGTCTAGTTCAAATCTCAGGTTTGCCACATTCCAGTTTATGACCCTGGACAAAATATTCAGCCCTCCTTGAGCTTCACGTTTGTCTTTGGTAAATGGAGAATAGGAATGGCAGCCTACTATGACTGTCTTTTGGATGCATTGAAATAATATAGGCAAAATTCTATAGCATTTGATATCAAGAAGGTGCTGAAGTAATGTCTATAAACATCAATTCTCTTTCTCTTCATCCATCTCTCTCAGTTTCATCTCAGTAATGAGACTATTGACTTCAAGCTTTTCTAAATTTCCTTTCAGTCTAAGATAATTCTGGCAAGTGGCTGATGCTGAGCTCTGGGATATAGATGAGCCACGTAGGTGTGAAACCAAGACAGGTGGGCAGGAGTTAGGCAAGTGAGGGTGTGAAGCTGGAAGACAGCAGCAAAATCAGAGGAGCAGCTTACAAGTGGATAGGATCAAAGATGTACTAAAATAGAGACCATTCTTTTATGGGACATAATGAGCTCTACTGAGGAATTTCAGAGCAAAAGAAATCAGGTAACAGGATGAGCCCAGTAGATTCATAATGATAAGTGGAATAAAGCCCTGTGCCTATGAAGTATGAAACTTGTGCTAAACATAGGCAGGTCTGGGGGGAAGTTCACATCCTCAGTCAACAGTGCTGAAAATGGAGACTTGTTAACAGAGGGTCCATGAAGTTAAAAATGCACATGAGACCACGGAGAATTTTTTCCATGTTTGTGGGAGGCCCAATTTTAAGCACATGCTATGCATTAACTCATTCCTGAAATTGCCTTATAACACAAGTAACAGTGTTTTCTCAAGTGTAGGAAATGAAGTGGCCCAAGATCAAAGAGCTAATACAAGGCAGGGTGGGGATTCAGATTTTTGGCTCCAGACACCTTGCTCTTCATTGCTGCTCCTGGAAGGAATGAGGAGAGATTGTACATCTATTAGAGTAACGACAAGTTTACGCTCAAAATAAACTTGCTTAGTTGCCCAGCAGTATCCAGCATCTGTGCTGTCCACATAAAAATCCACCTTTGTTGGCGAACGTAGGTTGTATCATGTTGTCATGCAATGGTCCTTCTACCTAAGGAGACCCATAGAGCCAGTAGACTGGCAATCTGCAAACCTATCTTGCCTCTGACTACAGGCTAAGGAGGTGGGAGCTGGTCATGGTAGGATCAAGTAAGGGTCATCTCTAACAAAACCACACTTAGGGGATTTGTTCCCCATATGGGTCCAGTTTCCAAAGAGGTTACTGTGGGTTCATAAATTACACCAATGTCTGTACCCTGATTCTATTCCCAAATAAAACTCCAAATTTTCACCAGTCATTGAGGAACCAGAAGAATGATCTTTCTGTAAGTTTCAAGTCCTTTCCAAGGAAGACTTTTACAGAATTAGAAGAAGAAAAACAAAATTTGATAAATCTAAACCAACCTGAGGCCTAAGAATTGGGTTTGAGTTTTGGTTCCATTCATTTTAGCCCTGTGAACGTGCCTATCCCACAGGAGTGGTTCACGAATCAAATGATAATGCAGGAAGTTGTAATATGCAGAGCCAAGCAGGGCCCTCAGTGGCTGAGGTCAGCAGTGAGAAGCAAAGTGGGTCATCTGGAGCTTCCTCCTTTCATCCCCAGACTCAAGAGGAGCCTAATTACTTCCCTTGGCTTAGCTTAAACCTTCATTTGAAAAATATGGTACTACTTCTTAAAACAGATTGAAAAACAATGATAGATGTCAAAGTGCATTGTAAATGTGCAAGCAATGCTTCTTAAATTTTAACGTGCATACGAGTCACCTGGGGTTTGTTAAGATGTACATTCTGCTTCAGCAAATGTATTAGCTTCCTGTGGCTGCCATAACGAATTACCAAACCTGGTGGACTAAAACAATGGAAATTTATTCTCTCACACTTTGAGAAGCCAGAAGTTTGAGATCAAGGTGTCAGCACAATTGATCTTTCTGAAGTTTCTAGGGGGCAATCTGCTCCGTGCCATTCTCCTAGTCTCTGGTAGATGTTGGCAATCCTGGGGTTCCTCGATTTACAGACACATCACCTCCATCTTTATATCTGTCTTCATAGAGCCTTCTTCCCTTTGGATCTCTGTGTTCTGTTTTCTGCTATCAAGACACCAATGTGTATGAATTTATTTTGAGAACATTAAGTTAATTGTATCCACAAAGACTCTTATTCCAAATAAGGTCACTTTCTAAGTAATACCTACACCTAACATACTTGGTAGATGTGTCTTTGCGGGGGGGGCAATGGTATTCACTACAGTGGGGCCCCGTATATCTAATAAGTTCCTAGGTGTCACTGGTCCACAGACCACACATTCAGAAGCAAGCCTTGAAATAATCCCCAGGATTGCTTAGCTGTAGCAGTTCAGATGGGTTATATACAACAGTGGTGCATGCCCAGACCTACTGTAGATGACAAACTTAGCCAAATTTCCCAAACTTTTAAAGAAAGCATGATGACTAAATGGGCAGGAGTAGACATAACATGGCCTGGACAAAAAATTCCCAGCTTTCTGACCCTTTCACCTGACTCTTGACTGTGGAAGACAATGCCTGGTCAGGAAAGACATGGCCAGAATGTGAAGACAGCACAGTAATTCCTGTCTTTTGGTTCTTGAGGGTTACAGAAATTTCCTCATCTCATACAATAAGCCACACTAATAACACATGTAGTTCTATTTGAAGGGATGGCTATGCTGGATGTGATGGCACATCCCTATAATCCTAGTATTCTGGGAGGCTGAGTCAGTATAGTTAGAGGTTTAAGCCCAGCTTGAGCAACTTAGCGACTTAGTGAGATACATCTCAAAACAAAAAATAATAAAAAGGCTGGGGCTGTAGCTCAATGTAAAGGCACTGAGTTCAATCCCCAGTACTGACAAAAACTGGGGAGGAGGATGTTTACAAACATCAGAGTTCTTGCTATTTAAACCCACAGCAGTACAGCCACATTTTCACATGAGAGAGAAGTCAGGCAGTGTCCTGTTGTCCTAGACTTTAAGTTAACTGCTTACCTTCGAATCTTGCCTATGCCACTTTGCCACATTAGCTCTATGACCTTGGGCAAGTTTACTGCCTTCTCTGTTTCAGTTTTCTTATCTGAAAATATCTGAAAGTAATAGTATTTATTTCATAGAGCAGTTTTGAATATTTAACAGCTAATATATAGGAAGTGCTTGGACCAGTGCCTAGTGCCTAATAAATCCTCCAAAAACCATGGCTACTGTTAATATTATATTTATTATTATTATGATGTCAGTGTAGTTCACTCCTGATTCTGACTTAACACTATCTTCTTATCAGGGTTTTTAAATAGAGAGTTTGGTCCAGAGACTGTGATAACAAAATCTATTTCCCTGTACCTTTTAATATTTCATTTCATGTTTTATCTGTTGATGTAATTTATACCTTGGCTCATCCTCAGAAGGATATAAGACAGAAGAGAGCTCGATAACCCTCAACATTGACTAGGGCCTTAACTTGATTGTTTTCTGACCTGATTCCTTTGTACGTGTGAGATGCCCATAGGCATTTCATCCCAAGAAGTGCTACCCAGGTGAGATTTTAACATCTCCCAGTCCTCAGGTTTCCAGTGAGAAATGGAAGAAATATAACAGTTGATCCCAAGAGCTGGTGTGGATGAAGAAGCTCTAACAGAGCTTCCCTGAAAATCTCTGTCTTCAAAGGAACCTGTTATAAATGACAGCCAAGAAGAGCCTGCACTGCAGGGAGACACACCCAGTGGCACTCACATATTTCAGCCTTGGTCTCTCTTTCTCTCCCTAGTAAAGGTTAAATTCAAACTGTAAAGTTTTCTATTTAATCACAATTCTTTCTTGCAGGTACAGATCTCTGGAGGAATAATGCGATGGTCCTTCCCCTAAGCTTTAAATATTTACAAGCAGAAATATCATTTTTCCATAATAATAAAATATTTAATTTATGATCACAAATTGTCTAGTAAGCACAATACAGGCATCCTCTGGAGAGTTTCACATTTAATCCTCATAAAAACACTGTGAATTCAATATTATTGTCCTCATTTCCCAGTGAGATAAATACATTTTAAGAAGATACATACACTTCCCGAGGTCAAAGATTTAGTATTATGCTGTACCTGTTTTATACTCTTTGGTATCTGACTCAAAATCTTAAAGTGGTAATACTAAATACAACATGGTTTTCAAGATGCATTTACAATATAATGTATAAAACACTGTGTACATAGTCAGCCCTCCATATCCCTGGGTTCTGTACCCAATGGATTCAACTGACATGGACTAAAAATATTGTTTAAAAACTGCATCTTTCCTGGGATTTAGCTCAGTGATTCTGGCGCCTGCCTCACAAGCGCAAGGACCCGAGTTCGATCCCTGGTACCACCCCCCGCCCAAAAAACTGCATCTCTATTGAACATATAAAAACTTTTTTCTTGTCATTATTCTACAAATATTTAAGAAACAATACTTACACAGTGTTTCTATTGTATTAGGTATTAAAGATGATTCAAAATATGAAGTCTGATAAAATACAGTGAACTTTTAATATTAAAAATATAACGAGTACAGAGGAGGAGGCTCCTGGGTCCATGTGCCACAGCTCCCAGTGCAGAGGAGGAGGCTTCTAGGTCTATGTGCCACCACTCCCAGCACAGAGGAGGTGAGCTGCATGGGCGCCAGCAGCACCCCCACCCCCATCAACATGAGAAGGCACCTAAACAAGCCAAAAAACCAGACTTCCAGGTCACCTACAGCAACCCCAAAGGGAAACAAGATGGAACAATCAGATATTCAACCACCTGGACTCCCTGAACTTGCAACAAAAGAGGATCTGGAAAGAATGAAATCATGAATAATTTCTCAGATAACAGCAGAGATTGTGCTCATAGTGCAAGATATGATTGATAAATCTAGAGAGGACACAGATTAAAAAAATAGAGAAGCTGAGGAACATGATGGAATCCCAGCAAGGGAAACAAATGGAATACATAAAACAGATACAAACAGATTTCCAGGAGATTAAACACTCTATTGAAAGTCTACGCAGCAGAATAAGCCAATGTGAGGACAGAATTTCAGATATAGAAGATAAGACTGCAATTAGTGACCAGGAAATGAAAAATTGCTTTAAAATTGTAAGGGACCATGAGAAATCAATCCAGCAGCTGCTAGATGATGCAAAGAAGAATAACATAAGACTGATTGGAGTCAACGAAGAAAGAGGAGAGAGTATAGATCACATTTAAGAAATGTTCACAGAAATGATGGCAGAAAACTTCCCAAGCAGGGGAAAAGAACTTGACATACAGATAAGTGAGGCATATAGGATTCCAACTAGCCTTGATAAAAAAAAATCTACATGTAGGCATATAATTGTTAAGATTCCAGAACGTCAACAGAAGAACAAAGTTCTACAAGCAGTTAGAGAAAAGAAAGAAATCATATACAAAGGAAAGCCCATCAGAATCACAGCAGACTTCTCAATGCAAGCCCCCAAGGCAAGAAGAGCTTGGAGTGACGTATTGCAAGCCCTAAAGGAAAACAGGCTCCAACCCAGATTGATGTACACTGCAAAACTATCTTTCAAATAAGATAATAATGATGGAGAAATAAGATACTTTCATGACAAAGAGCACCTTAAGAACTTCACAAATACTAAACCAGCACTCTAAAAAATTTTAGGCAGTATCCTAGGAAGAGGCAAGGAGGATCACAACCCCAGGAAGCCCAGCAGAATGAATCCATTGGGCATGACAAGAAATTAAACACAAAGGAAGAGAATCCAACAAAAAAAGAAAATCATGACAATGATAAGTCAATACATATCAATTATAACCATCAATGCTAATGGTCTCAACTCACCAATCAAAAGAAATAGACTGGCAGAATGGGTCAAGAAGCAAAACCCAACAATATACTGCACACAAGAAACACACTTAATTCAAAAAGAAACTCATAGGGGCCAGGGATATAGCTCAGTGATTCTGCCACCTGCCTCACAAGCGCAAGGACCTGTGTTCGATCCCCAGTACCAAAAAAAAGAAAGAAAAAAAAGAAAGAAAAAAAAGAAACTCATAGACTGAAAGCTAAAGGGTGGAAAACAATACTTCATGAGACAGGAACCTGAAAAAAAGCAGGAATAGCTATCCTCTTTGGAGATCAAGTGGACTTCAAACCAACACTGATTAAGAGAGACAAAGAATGACACTACATCCTTGTAAAGGGAACAATCCAAGAGGAAGAGATAAGAATCACAAATATCTATGCACCAAACAGTAGTGTGCCCAACTATATAAAACAAATACTAACAGTCTTGAAAAATCATATAAGCACTAATACACTAGTAGTGGGGAACCTCATACCCCACTGTCACAAATATATATATCAAGTAGACAAAACCAAGCAACAAAATACTAGAATTCAATCAAACTCTTGAACAAATGAACTGAACAGATGTTTACAGAGTATTCCACCCCACAAAATCAGAATAAACATTCTTTTCAGCTGCACATGGCTTGTTCTCCAAAATAGACCACATACTTGCTCATAGAACATATTTAGGTAAGTGCAAAGGAATTGAAGTTATCACTTGTATATTATCAGGCCATAGTATGATGAAATTGGAGATCAATAGCAAAAGAAACCACAAGAATTTCATAAACACACAGAAATTGAACAACACACTGCTGAATAACCAATGGGTCGCAGAGGAAATTAAAGAAGAAATCAGACAGTTACTACAATACAATATATCGGAATCTGTGGGACACAGTGAAGGCAGTTGTATGAGGGAAATTCATAGCAGCGAGTACTCATGTTAGGAAAACAGAGCAAGCCCAATTAAACAACCTGATACTGAACCTCAAGCTTCTAGAAAAAGAAGAGCAGGACAAACCCAAATGTCATACATAGGAGGAAATTATAAAGATCAGAGCAGAAATCAATGCAATGGATGCTAAGAGAATAATACAAAAATATCAATGAAGCCAGGAGCTGTTTCTTCAAAAGAATAAACAAAATTGACAAACCCTTAGCCAACCTTATCAGAAAAAGGAAAGAAAAGGCCCAAATCCATGCAATTAGGAATGAAAAGGATGAAATTACAATGGACTAGCAGAAGTTTGGAGGATCATCAGACCTACTTCGAGAACCTATATGCCAATAAGGTGAAAAATACAAAAGAAATGGGCACATTCCTACATACGTATAAATTACCAAAGTTGAACGAAGGAGACTTAAAAATTCTAAACAACTGAATATCAATTAATGAAAGTGAAAACATAATCACAAACTTACCAACCAAGAAAAGCCCAGGTCCTGATAGCTTCACTGATGAATTCTACAAGACATTTAGAGAGGAACTACTGCCACTACTGCTTAAACCCTTCAATGAAATTGAAAGGGAAGCAATACTCCCAAATTCATTCCTAGAACCAAGCATCACCTTGATCCCCAAAGCAGGGAAAGACCCAACTGAAAAAGAGAACTATAGGCCAATCTCACTAATGAAATAGATGCAAAAATCCTTAATAAGATACTGGCAAATAGAATGCAGAAAATCATCAAGGTCATACACCCTGACCAAGTGGGATTCATCCCAGGGATGCAAGGATGGTTCAACACACTCAAATCAATCAATGTAATACAGTATATCAATAGAACCAAGGGCAAAAACCATATGATCATCTCAATAGTTGCAGAAAAAGCATTTGATAAAATCTACCATGAATTTCTGATAAAAACCCTACAAAAAATTAGAAGAGATGGTCTCTACCTCAATCTGATAAAAGCCATCTATGAAAAAACCAACAGCCAATATCATACTAAATGGTCAAAAACTGAAATCTTTCACACTAAAATCAATAACAAGACAAGGATGTCCACTATCACCACTCCTGTTCAATATAGTTTTGGAAACATTAACCACAGCAATTAGACAAGAGAAAGAAATAAAAGGCATAAAGATAGGAAATGAAGTTAAATTGTCATTATTTGCGGATGACATGATATATATATATAAGACTCCAAGAACTCCACCAAAAATCTTCTAGACGTAATAACCAAATTCAGTAAAGTAGCTG
>NW_004624824.1:7023994-7036408 GCF_000247695.1 Heterocephalus glaber
CTTGTAGAATTTTGTTCTCCTGTTGGGTTTCTGGAATCTTAACAACTATATGCCTATGTGTAGGTTTTTTTTGATCAAGGCTATTTGGAGTCCTATATGCCTCATTTATCTGTATGTCAAGTTCTTTTCCCCTGATTGGAAGTTTTCTGCCATCATTTCTCTGAACAGTTTTTTTATGTTGTCTGCACTCTCTCCTCTTTCTTCATTGACTCCAATCAGTCTTATGTTATTTTTCTTTCCATCATCTAGCAGCTGCTGGATTGATTTCTTTGGTCCCTTACTATTTTGAAGAAATTTCTCTTTTCCTGGTCACTAATTGCAATCTTATCTTCTATATCTGAAATTCTGTCCTCACATTCGTCATTCTGCTCTGTAGACTTTCACTGGAGTTTTTAATCTCCTGGACCTCTGTTTGCATCTATTTTATGGATTCCATTTGTTTCTTATGTTGGGATTCCATGATGTTCCTAAATTCCTCTCTAGATTAATTAATCGTGTCTTGCACTATGAACAGAATCTCTGCTGTTATCTGAGAAATTATTTCTGATTTCATTTTTTCCAGATCCTCTTTTGTTGCCAGTTCAAGGAGTCCAGGTGGTTGAGTATCAGTGTTCCATCTTGCTTCCCTTTGGGGTTGCTGTAGGTGATCTGGAAGTCTGGATTTGAAACTTGTTTCAATGTCTTCTCATTTCGACTGGTGTGGGGGGGTGTTTTGTGTGTGTGTGTGTGTGTGTGTGTGTGTGTGTGTGTGTGTGTGGTGCTGGTGACCAAGCGGCTCATGTCTTCTGCACTGGGAGCAGTGGTGCCTTGGCCTGGAAGCCTCCTCTGTACTAGGAGTGGTGGTACGGTGGCCTGGAAGCCTCCTCTGTGCTGGGAGCTGTCTCTCATTCTAATCTTTACATCCTGTCTAGTAGAGAAAGTTTCTGAGAGGGAAGAAAGAGTGCCAAAGAGAAGGAAACACTTGACTGCAATCCCAGAAAATGTGTCATTGTCCCTGGAAGAAGTGGTAGGGGCAGGGAATGCTGTAAGAAGGGGGCTTGGAATCAATGAAGAATATGAAATATATTGTGTAATTTTAAAGTGATGTTATGGCTTTCAGGTAGACACAGGTATTCAGTGGAGGAGGATAAATTCTTAGTTAAAAGCTGTGGAAAACTCCCTAAAATGAATGAATGGAAAGGCTAGTTCCAGTCTATCTAAGGAACAGTGAGTTTGCCAGGGGACACTAATGATGTCCCTGACCAGGATTTCTACTTCCCATTCCCTCACCTCCCTTGGAATACACAACATATACAGTGTTGATTATGTTCAGTTACAGTATTTCTAGTATTAAGTCATTAATATTCTTCTTAAATGTTAAAATGACAGTATTTCATACTATGCAAATATTAATATTAGTCTTGTGATAATACGTATCTTTTATTGAACCCTCACTATGTGTCAGACACTGGCAGATGCACCACACAGATATTAATTCTTTTAATATCCCAGTTATTTTCTCTTTCCCAACTGAAGTAACTGATGATAGACAGAAAGGTGATGCACTTTGCTCATGGCTGTAGTGTTCTCAGGAAAGCAAAGATTCCCATCTAATTTTAATTGTTAAATCTGTGCTCTTAATCACTATATTAGTTCACTTCTTTAAAAAATATTCCTGGGCTGGATATTCAGCTCAGTGGTTTCGCCGCCTGCTGCACAAGCGCAAGGACCCGAGTTCGATCCCTGGTACCAAAAAAAAAATCCTTATTTGGTTCTAATAGTAACGTTGTGAGTTAGGTTTCCTTATCATTATTTCTGAGATGAGGAAACTGAGGCGTAGGGGAGGATAATAACTTGCTCTAGTTTATAAAGGCATCCCCTGAAATTCAACTCAATTAATAGCTAATCATATACTTAACACCCACTAATTGATTGAATCCTAGATGCTTTTAAAGTGCTTATAACCTGCTTCAAGTGGAAAGGATAAGCACATAGCAATCTCATTTACACTGCTAATTTGGTAAACTTCCTCTAGCCTCCATCCAACATGTCACAGATTCTACTCTTAATAAAAGTTAATGAGATTTGCTTATAAATATGTGACAGTAACTGATTGCATAACATTGTAATGTTCCCTGGACTTTCTACCATATTTATCAAGGTTTCAGGAGAGGAAACCTCTTCTACCTTTCTAAAGGAGAGAGAAAAAGAAGTAAAACTCAGTCTACCTCATTCTTAGGGCTTCTGGAAGCTAAAGGATGGCTCAATTTTAACTTCAAATTCTCTTTCTCAATTGATGCTGAGCACTTCTCTGTGTGCACACATGTTAATTGATAACCTACTTTCCACAGGGTTCTAAATGTTTCCCTGTGGGGAGGTACGAAAAATAAAAAGAGCAAATATACAATGTATCAGTTATGACAATAAGTGTAAATGAGATATATTTCTTTATTGTAAAGCAAAAATGTAAAAATTTGTCTTAAAGTTTCCAGTTATGTTGCTTGAAAGAATGTTTGAAGCTACAAATGTTACAAGTTTTAAAGAAATCAGCAAGTGAACCTTAGGAAAATTTTAGAGATAGAAGCAGAGTTGGCCATATACAATTAGTGTCATAATAAATAATTTACTTCTTTAATTATCCTGAAAGAAAAAGAAGATTCCCAAATGCAATTACGAATGTTAAGAAGTGGGGCTGGGGATTTAGCTCAGTGGTTTCGCCATCTGCTGTGCACGTGCAAGGACCCGAGTTCAATTCCCGGTACCAAAAAAAAAAAAGTCAAGAAGTATTTGGATGGAGATTTAGGTGATAGGGAGTGGTAGAGAGTGCTTTAAATCAGAGCACAGTTTTGGGGGCTCCAATATATGATTGTCAACTGAGCCCAGTATTGGTAGATTTCTCAGTTCTTCCAAAGACACAGAAAATCTGAATGTTCATGAAAAATATTTTAATATTTAAATACTAGCAACTTAAAAAAAATAAGTGTTGACATTCTCTTGGCCAAAAAAACCTCATTTGTAGATATCTGATCAGCAAGGGCCCTTAAGCAAAATCACCTGACCATGGAATCGTGTCATAAAAATAGCACATAATTTATTCCACATATAACAGCTGCTTACTGTGTTAGACACCAGAGGAAACTCAAGCAAAGTGTGGTGTTTGCAACAAAGGGCTTTGGAATTAGACATCCTCAGTTTACATCCTAGCTCTGCAACTGTCTAGCTATGGGAGATCATCCATAAAAGGGGATTATTCCTGATGGTCAGTGTTGTCCTGAGAATTAAATAAGATAATGCATTGATTTTTTTGTAGCAAACGTTTGCTCATAACTCATAGGCTAGTGCAAACCCACATTAGTTCTTATGATTATTAACAGCTGTGATAGAGTCCTGATATTTTGTTTTCTGTGACCATCATGTTTTTCTCCAGCCTAGCTTCCTGAAAGTTCTGGCTGGTGCTCCTTTCTTGATAATGTCCTTTCATATGGCCACCACCCAAATCAAGCACAGCTCATGTGGATACAGATGCTTTGCCTCCCAACATATGAGCCATTATGTAGAATTATGTGGCTTCAACTTCATTGTGCCACTGTGCCTTGGAACACGGTGTTACAACTGATACCGCGACTCACCCAGTCCTGTTAGACCCAATTTATGTCCAGCTGAGTAGCTGTAGTTTAGTGTCATGTATTGTTATAGATGTCCTCACTGACTGAGACTGTGGCTGCAAAATCCCCTAAATTCAGAACCCTGGTCTGTGCTTCAATGTCAATCAGCCTTACACGCTGTGTGGGACCTCCTTCCTATTTCTGTGTATCTATTTTCCTCCCTGGGAGGCTCTGCTCTGTTCCTACCACCAAGTTCCCTTTCTCATGTCCCCTGATTTAAGCTACTTGCCCTCTCTGCTTTAAGATCTTTCCAAATGCTCATCAAATCTGCTTGTTTTTGATCAGGAATCAATGCTGCCATCAATCTGGATTATTTATATCATTATATCCTTTCAAATCTATTTTTCTGTCCTTGTGTAGTTTTCCTCTATCTTTATTCGATTTTAAGGACTTCCAAAATTCTGCTTGATTTTATGACCTCTCTCACAATTGGGTTCAATATTATTCATAGATAGCATGATTATTATGGCAGAACATCCTCCCGATTCCTATGTTGAAATTTAATCTCTAAACTGATGGTTTAGGAAATAGGGTTTGGGGGAGGTGTATAAGTCACAGGGGTGGAGCCCTCTTGGATAGGATTAGTGTCCCAATAAAGGGTGGAAGAAAATAGAGTGTGTCCTTTCCACAAAGGAAGGACACAGGGGAAAGGTGCTGTTTATGAACCAGGAAGTAAGCCCTTGATAGACCCCAAATCTGCTTGACCTTGGACTTCCCAGCCTCTTGAATTGTAGAAAATAAATTTCTGTTGTTCATAAGCCACCTAGCCTGTGTTATTTTGTTACAGCAGCCCGAGCAAACTAAGGCAACAATGTAAAGGTGTCAGATGACTGTGTAGTTGAATGCTACTCACCTGCCAGCAGTGTGACTTTGGGCAAGTTCCCTCCCCCTTGAGCTTAGAGCACTCTTCTATTCAATGAGGTTACTAATGAGATCTAATCTGCATAGTGGTGAATACTGAGTAGATAGAGTGGCTGTCATTTCTAGTGCATAGGTGGCACTCAACAAATATTATTCTCCTTTGTCATATCGAGAAATAGCATGGAACAGGTTTGAACTCCTCAGGGTGAAGACTATGCCCGAAGCCATGGGCAACCACTGTGCCTAAGGAATAAAGGATAGAGATGGACATTGGAGAGGAAGCAATTCTAGAGAACATGGGTCTGTAGTGCATGCTCCTTGTTTCCTGACATGCATAGTGCTCTTCAGCTCTCTCATAGCACCCAAGAACTTCATTTTGCTAATTTGAGTTCTTGAAACACTGAAACCAGAGAAAGTTGAATCACCTGGAAATTATCAGAATCACCCAGACAGCTTGTTACAGTAGAGTGATGGATACCAGCCCTAGTTTCTGATGCTGCAGGGGCTAACAGTTTGCATTTCTAACACATTCTCAGGCACTACTAATGCTGCAGTCCTGGGGACCACACTAAGAACTGCTGACTACCGATATTGCCACCCCATTCTGTCTCAGTGATTCTTAATTGGAGGTAGAAGTGGCACTTCCCTGAGGACATTTGGCAATGCCAGAGACACCTTTGGTCATCACAACTGAGTTGGGGGATGCTACCAGCCTGTAGTATGGAGGGATCAGGGATGCTGCTAAATGTCCTGCATGTACAGGGTAGCCAATCACAACCAAGAGTTATGTGGCCCCAAATGTAGGATCAACAGTAGCCAATCTCACAAGACAGCTATTAAGTGACTAACGGGTGGGTACTATATATGGTATGGATACACAGGACAAAGGGATGAATTACATCCCAGGCAAGATGAAGTGCATGGCAATGAGATTTCATTATGGTACAAGAAATGAAACACAGTTTAAAACTTATGAGTTATTTCTTGGATTTTTCATTTACTATTTTTGGACCACAGTGTACCATGGGTAACTGAAACCATGGGAGAGGAAACCACAGATAAGGGATGTGTACTGCTATACTGGGAGTTTGAAATTCAACACCTAAATTTGAATATGGGACATACTTCACTCCATAACACCCAGGAAATTCTCAGTCAACCTGTAAGTCTCAGGCTAAATGTTGCCACCTCTGAGAAGCTTCTCTGCTTCCTCTTCATATGTCAAGACAGACTACTCTCACAGCACCTCTCTCACTGTATTGTAGTAACTCACTTGTCAGCAGGCCTTCATAGATGGAAGCTCTAAAGGGGCAGGGCAGTGGTTGTCTCACTGAATCTTACATTTCCAAAAGTGAGCATCACTCTTAACAAAAGGGAAGTGGCCAGTACATCCTGGGAGAGTAGCTGTCAGAGTCACATACATCTCCTACTCTAGGTTTCAGAGACAAGATTTAATGGCATGCAATATCTTGTTCAATAATAAAAAATTCATTGAATTACTAAATTTATTTCTTCCTGAGTTTGATCCTACCAACCAATTCAGAGTATGTATTTGTTTTCCCTTTGGCTACATTATACTCTTTCATGAGAATGCTCAAACTGTGTGCCTATTTAGGGAGTGCTTTTCATAGTGTTACACAGAACTGCAAACTCAATAAATAGTTTTATAAACAGATAAAGGTGTTATTGTGTTCCCTTTGCTATTTTCCTTTCTAGAGAAAACTTACTTGAACAAAAATGATACGTAAGTCAAATGAGTAGCAGGATGAGGTCATTTGAGAATATGATGTCCACATTAAACTTGAACTTAGTTTTTCCTTTAAGATCAAACTCTTGGTGTATAATCCCGCCTTGGTATATGTGGATTTGAAGTTTCCATTATTCTGTATCACTAGGGCCTCCATGGATGGCTGTTTAGGTTGCACATTGCACAACCATGGGCTCCAACTCTGTCTGCCACACCAGACTTGAAGGACTTCACCCTCAAGGGTGATCAAAGACTCTGGAAAGAGTGAATGCTTCAGGGTGTTCTCCAATTTCTTTTCTCTAGTAGGAGTAGTTCAACTCTATATTCTCATTACATGACTCTGTAGTATGTAGAAAGAGTCTTAATCAGGTCTGGAAGGGTATGTTTCACTTTGGAGAAATTTGATTTTCATTCTGTAGCTACATGCTCACCACTCTTAGATCAAATTCAACACATTTTTTTGTTTATACATTCACAATTCCATGCCCAGTGTTGCGTATAAACCAAAGCTTGTCATTCCTTATTTATATCTACAGCATAGTAGGTGAGTGTATTAGTCTGCTAGGGCTTCCATAACAAAGGATCAGGCATGGGTGGCTTAAACAACAGATATTTATTCTCCCACAGTTCTGGAGTTAAGAAGTCTGAGATCAAGGCATTGGCAGGGTTGGGTACTTTGGAAGACTCTCTCTTTGGCTTGTAGATGCTATCTCCTCCTTGTGTTTTTACCTGGTCTGTGTCTTAGTTTCCTCCTTTTATAAGGATACCAGTCATATTGGATTGGAGCCCTCGCATATGAACTCATTTTACCTTAATTACTCCCTTAAAGACTCCCCAAATACAGTCTCATCAGATGTACTGGGGATTAACTTCAACAAATGAGTTTGGGTGAGGGGAACCATTCAGCCCATAATAGTCAGCAACCCTAATTCTCACTGAGCTGCATTTCCCTTCTCTCTGGAAACAGTGGAGATCATACCTACCTCAGTGCATGAAAAGCCCTTAGCACAGAATCAGGATTTGACGAATAACTACCCTTTTTCAGTACCAAGGCAATGGCTTCTATCAGTCCCACTTCTGCTCCAGGGCCAGAAGGAAAGATGAAGTCTCTCATGCCGGCCGCAACCTGGCATCTTTCTCCTCAAAGTATGGTCACTAAGCCATGAGCATTACCTGGGGACTTGGTAGAAATGCAGAATCTCTGGCCATAGGTCAGATCTACACACAGAGTCAGAAGCTCAGGTCATGAGCTGATTTGCGCACATTGAAGTCGAGGAGCACCACATAAAATACAGAGTGACTTGATTGTCCCTTTCCACCATCTGCCTCTCCAGCCCAGACAGCATCTTTAAATCTAAATTTCATCCTTTAAGATGAAATATTCAACCCGATCCTCCTTTCCATGATTTTCAAGCCTTTTTGCATCCTCCCAGTGTCATTTTCAATGGTAAACAAGAGGAAGAAACATTTTGTCAGGAAGACAAGATTCAGTCGTGACATTTAAACTCTGTGGTTTGTAACCTGTCAGGAAAAAGAGGGGAAAAAAACACCTGCCTGACCTCCATGCGGTTCAGGGTTCCCTGTCTGCCCTTCAGAAAATTATTAGGTCCAGTGCTGAGATTATGCAAAACCATCACGATGGGTCATTAACAAGCATCCCACAGAGTGTATGAATGGGAAATCAAGGTCCAGAATGTCAGATGGCTCTTAGACCTATTAGGAGACATCACCAATTAGTTTTGTTCTTTAACAGCCCCTTGAAAAGTTCTGCATGGTGGACCAACTCACATTATCATCTCCTGAAGCTCAACTCTGTGACTGGGTTCATCTCAGCCCCCTGATCTGGAGAAGGCAGCTCCAAATGAACCAAGCACATTCCAGACTGAGCCAAATGCTTTTAGCTGTGCCCGTGCATTTGGGACAAGGAGGCTTCTGGCCTCAGTAAAAATAAATACATACATACATACATACATACATACATACATACATACATACATAAATAAAATAAAAAGACTGCATCATTTTTCAGCATAGCTTCCATCCTACTGTTCACCAGAGCTGCTCTGCTCTAACACAGCTAGTACTGCAAAGCCCATTAGCATCTCAGCCTTCTACCTTCTGCCTCCCAGACTGCTGTGGGCAATCCGGACCTAGCCTCTGAGACAGCAGCCACAGATAGAGCAGTTTAGGAGACAGTAAAACCATTTCATGTTCCTGTCCATGGGATTCTTATCAGTCTGGACGTATGGCTGAACAATTTTCTAGGCTCTCCAGTCTGTTGCTCAGACACCTGGGAGTCCCACCCCCGTGTCCTTTGCAATGTGAACCTTGTTTCTGGCAATGTAGCATGCACTCACTGTGAAATATCCATCACAAAATGTCAGCCAGGCCTGTGCCTGATATCTGCTGCTCAGCATCACATGCTGGGCACCTCTTTGGGCACAGAAATAGCCTCTGACAGAGGAAGTAGCCCTGTGATTTGCATGTGGTTCTTGTGAGCCACTGGCATGGGCACCTGATGATTCAGGCATCACTGTGTGTGAGCTAGTTGAACTAATCTCTCATTTATTTTCAGCAGGTGAATGGGTTTGACTGGATTTGACTCCTCGGTGCCTCTGAAATACTTTGAAGCCTAACTGATGGGAAATCTAGCAAAGATAATGACTTTCTGAAGCCAACTATCCTAGCATGGTGCTTCTTGATTAAACCATTTCCGTTCCACCTCATTTTTTTTAATTAAAATTTTTATTTTGAGATGATCAAAAATTCACATGCGATTGTTAAAATCAATACAGAAAAAGTCCTGCCTACCCACCAGTATCAATGCAATGGCCTCGGTGGTAAAATTTTGCAAAACCATGTGTAATATCCAGGATATCAACCGACAAAACCAAGATGCAGAGCACGTCCATCATCACAAGCATGTTCCTTTGTGGTGCCTTCTTGTAGCTCTGCCAACTTCTCTTCTCCTCCTCAATGAAGTCTGTTATAACCCTACCTCTACAGTTTTATAATTTAGAGAATTTTATGTAAGTTGAATCCTACAGTATGTGGCATTTTAAGATTTCATTTTTCACTCAAAACAATTCCCTAAAATTTTATCCAGAGTGTTATATGTATCATTTTTTTCTTTTCATTGTTGAACAGTATTACACAAGATAGATGGTTTGTTTAGCCATTTACTTATTTAAGGATATCTCAGCTTTCAGGTTTTTGTTAATAAAGCTGATATAAACATTTGTATACAGGGTTTGTGAGAATATAAGTCTTCAGCTCTCTGAGATACATGGACAAGAGTGCACATGTGTGGTTATATAGCAATTGCATGTTTTTAAAAAAGAAATTGTCAATCTATTTTCCTGAGTGGTTGCACTATTTTGCATGCACACCAGCAATATACGAGTGATCCAGTTTCTCTCCATCCTCACCAGTACTTGGTGTTCCACTAATTCTTATGTTAGCCATTTTGATAGGCTTGTAGTGATGCCACATTCATTTTAATTTGCATTTCCCTGAAAGTTCATTGTACTGAGCATGTTTTCATGTGCTCACCTCTGTCCGTATACCCTCTTCAGGGAAATGTCTCTTAATATCTTTTGCCTCCCAATTGGACTGTTTAATTTCATTTTCCCCCTTAAGTTTTGAAAATTCTTTATATATCCTAGACACATATTTCTTTATCAAACATGTAGTTTGCAAGTATTTATTACCCATCGGTGACTTGGCTTTTCATCCACTCATTAGGGTATTTTGCAGGTCCCAAAGGACTTGAAAGAAGTAAAATTTGTCAACTTTTTGAGTTATGGATCATGTTTTTTATATCACATTAAGAATTCGTTTTCTTGCTATGGATCCCAAAGATAGTGTGGTAGTCCCCTCTCTGTTACTATAACAAAATTCTTGAGAAAATCAACTTAAAAAGAGGTAAGGTTTGTTTTAGTTCACAGTTTGGAGGTTTTGGTACATGATTCATCGGTAATGTCACTTTGATCCTGTGGTGGTGCATGGGGGTACAGCATGTGTTGGAGCAAAGCATTCATCTTACAGCCAGGATGTGAAGAAAAAAAAAAAAGAGGAATCCAAAGGATCTGTGATCCCAGGGTTACTTCAAGGCGCACTCCCAAGGACCTAAATCCTTCAAGGCCTCCTTTTAAAGTTTCCACCACCTTCCAACGGAGCCAAGCTGGGGACCAAGCCCTGAACTCATAGGAAATTAGAGGATATTTATTCCTAGTAAAAATTATAGCAGATGGTCTCTTGTATTTTTAAAGTTTGTATGATTTCACATTTAAGTCTGTAGTTCATTTTGATTTTTCTTTTGTGTAAGGTATAAGATTTAGGTTGAGGTTCTTTGTTCCCCACCCCCCTTTGTTAAAAAGTCTGTCTTTCCTTTTTGACTTGCCTTTGGATCTTTGTTGAAAGTCAGATGGATATGAGTATTTCTGGGTCTAAGCCTCCATTAATACCACACAGCATTGCTTACTGCAGCTCTAATAATTGCGAAATGGTTAGACTGATCCCTCCCACTCTTTTCTTCTCTTTCAAAAAGAGTTTTAGTAATTCTTACTCCTTTGCTTTTCCATATAAATTTTAGAGGAATCTGGTTCCCTGCAACCTTGTCAACCTCACTTATTGGTTCTAAGAGATTTTGTTGTTTCTATTTTTGTCATTTTCCTTTTGGTAAAAAAAAACTTGGGGTTCTCTGCAATTGTAATCATGTAATCTGCAAATAGGGACCATTCTTTTTCTTTTATGGCCATATTGTATTTGTTAGAACTTAGAACACTGTGAATGAAAAGGATAAGACTACTTATCTTTATCTTTTTCCTAATCTAAAGAGGAAAATATTCACATTGTGCTATTAAATTTAGGAAGTTTCCCTTTATTCTGATTTTTTAATGAAAGTTTTTGTTAAAAACTGTAAACGTATGTTAAATATTAAGTCATTTTTCTATGCCAACTGACACGATCATATGATTTTCTTTTTTAGGTTATAAATGTGGTGGATTACAGTGATTGATTTTCAAATATTTCATCCATAAAATGAACCTTACTTGATCAGGTATGTGATTCCTTTTATATATTGCTAAATTCTAGGATTTTATGAATGTGACATTTTGGATTTCATGTATAAGTAAAATCATGGGGTATTCTTTTTTTTACATAAAGGTTTATTGTTGCATTTTAGGTATACAATACGGTTACATTCATCATTGGGATCTTATATCTTTACATGATGGATCTTGGTTCTGATTTTTTCCCCAATCCCCTGCCCTCCCTTCACCCTCTCGATCCTTTCCTGTTTGCAGATACTTTGTTTCCATCTTTTTCATCTTCTCATATTTTGTCTTTTCCCTTCTTTCCTTTCCCCTACCCCTGCCACTTCCTCTACTTCTTTAGACCTTTTCTTCCTATTTCACAATATCAACTGTACATTTAATCATGGGGTAGTCTATTGGGAACATTTAGTTAAGGGTTTTTGAGTCTATGTTCATGACACATATTAGTCTGCACTTTAAAAAATACTATCTATGTATGGTTTAGGAACTAGGATAAGACTAACTTTTAAGAATAAATTGGGAAGTTTTCCCTGATTTCTTATTTTTTGGAAGAAACTGTATAGATTTCAGGGAAACTACATGTGTAGGCCTGGAGGTTCCTCTTTTAGGAATTGCATATTGCAAGTTCAATTTTCTTAGCAATTATACAGCTATGCATATACAACTATATTGAACAGGAGTGGTGATAGTGGACATCCTTATCTTGTTCCTGATTTTAATGTGAAGGATTTCAGTTTTTGACCATTTAGTATGATATTGGCTGTTGGTTTTTCATAGATGGCTTTTATGAGATTGAAGTAGAGACTGTCTATTCTAATTTTTTGTCGGGTGTTTATCATAAATGCCTGTTGAATTTTGTCAAATGCTTTTTCTGCATCTATTGAGATGATCATATGGTTTTTGTCCTTTGCTCTATTGATATTGTATATAACATTGATGGATTTGCATATGTTGAACCATTCCTGTATCCCTGGGATGAATCCCACTTGGTCAGGGTATGATCTTCTTGATGATCTTCTGCTTCTGCATTCTATTTGCCAGTATCTTATTAAGGATTTTTGCATCTATGTTCATTAGTGAGATAGGCCTATAGTTCCCTTTT
>NW_004624824.1:7037742-7208224 GCF_000247695.1 Heterocephalus glaber
GTTTAATTTCTTGTCATGCCTGATGGATTCATTTTGCTGGGCTTCCTGGGGTTGTGATCCTCATTGTCTCTTCCTAGGATACTGTCTAAAAGTTTTTGGTGTGCTGGTTTGGTATTCATGAAGTTCCTAAGGTGCTCTTTGTCATGAAGTATCTTATTTCTCCATCAATTTTGAAAGAATGTTTTGCAGGGTACATCAATCTGGGTTGGAGGCTGGTTTCCTTTAGGGCTTGGAATACATTATTCCAAGCTCTTCTTGCCTTGAGGTTTTGCGTTGAGAAGTCTGCTGTGATTCTGACGGACTTCCCTTTGTATGTGATTTGTTTCTTTTCCTTAATTACTTGTAGAACTTTGTTCTTCTGTTGGGTTTCTGGAATCTTAACAATTATATGACGATGTATAGAATTTTTTTTGATCAAGGCTAGTTGGAGTCCTGTATGCCTCACTTATCTGTATGTCAAGTTCTTTTCCCCTGCTTGGAAGTTTACTACCTTTACTTCTGTGAACGTTTTTTTTTTTTTATGTCATCTGCACTCTCTCCTGTTTCTTTGTTGACTCCAATCAGTCTTATGTTATTCTTCTTTGCATCGTTTAGCAGCTGCTGGATTGTTTTCTCATGGTCCCTTACAATTTTAAAGTATTTTTTCTTTTCCTGGTCATTAATTACAATCTTATCTTTTAAATCTGAAATTCTCTCCTCAGATTGGCTCATTCTGCTGTGTAGACTTTCACTGGAGTTTTTAATCTCCTTGAAATCTGTTTGCATCTCTTTTATCGATTGCATTTGTTTCCTATGTTGGGATTCCATCATGTTCCTCAGCTCCTCTATTTTTTATCTGTGTCCTCTCTAGATTTATTAATCATGTCTTTCACTATAGGCACATTCTCTGCTGCTATCTCAGAAATTATTTCTGATTTCATTTTTTCCAGATCCTCTTTCATCACCAGTTCAGGAAGAAGACCAGGTGGTTGAGTATCAGAGTGTTCCATCTCGTTCCCCTTTGTGGTTGCTGTAGGTGAATTGGAAGTCTCGTTGTGCGGCTTGTTTATGTGTTTTCTCTTTTCTATGGGGGTGGTGGTATTGCTGGTGCCCCCACGGCTCACCTTCTTTGTGCTAGAAACAGCACAAAGTATGTTGGCCCAGAAGCCTCCTACTCTCAGCTGGGAGCCTGTAGCGATCTCTCATTTTCATGGCTGCAGGGCCTGTGGGAAATATCTTTTTTTCTATGTGATATAGATGATTTGTATCTTTTCTCTTTTTTGTCAGTCTTATTAGAGGTGTATCAGTTTGACCAATCTTTTCAAAGAATCAGCTATCTGGTTCACTGGTTTTCGGTATTGTTTTACTGCTTCAGTGATTTCAGTTTCATCAATTAGATGTTATACTTATTTCTTTTTTCCACTTGCCCTGAGTTTCAAGGGCTTATGTTATGGTTTGGATCTAAAATGGGCCCCAAAGCCTCATATGTATTGCAGATGATTGGATTATGGGCCTTGATAGCTGGCGTACTGTTGGGAGGTGGGATGTGGTCAGAGGAGATCGATCACAGCGTGGACTGGAAGGGTTTCTCTCCCTACCCAGCCTCTCCCCTTTCTCTCTGTTTCTTGAGTGCCATGAGGTGGATGGCTTTCCTAAGCCCAGACCTTTTCACCATGCTGTTCTGCCTCAGAGCTGGCCCACTAGGGACTGCGACCTCTACAAACCATGAGGTCCAGGGATTTAGCTCAGTGGTTCTGCCACCTGCCTCCAAAGTGCAAAGTCCTGAGTTCAATCCCCGATACCAAAAAAAAAGGAGTTCCCTACAAACCATGAGCCTAAATAAACCTCTCCTCCTTTAAGTTGTGGGGGTCCAGTAATTGGGCCTCAGAGATGAGAAAGTTTATTTTGCTTTTCATTTTCTAGGTTCTTGACTTGTCCTAGATCTAATGTACGCATTCACTGCTTTAACAGGCTATCACATTTTAATATGATGGTTTTTCTTTTTATTTAGTCCAATATATTTTAAAAATTTTATCATGACATTTTCTGTTTGGCTTATGTGTTACTTAGAAATAAGTCAGTTAGTTGCCAGTTACTTGGAGATTTTCCTGTTTTCTTTCTGTTATTGATTTCTACTTTAATTCCATTATAGTTGGAGAATACACCACATAATTTCAATTCTTTTCAATTTCTTGAGGGTTGTTTCATGACCCAGGACATGGTGTTACTGGAATATATTCCATTGACACTCGAAAAGAATGTATATTCTGCGGGTTTAGGATCAAGTGTTCTATAAATATTGATTTAATCCTATTGGTTGCACTCTTCTATGTCCTTGGAAGTTTTTGTGTGGATACGGGTTTTTATTTTTCCTATAAAGGAATTACTGGGCAATGTTGGAATTCTATGTTTAACATTTTGAGGAACCACCAAACTGTTTCTCAAACAATTGTATATTTCATAATACCATCAGCTAATGTCTGATAGTTATATTATATATTTTTAAACATTTCTGAAATTGAGATACGGCACTTTGAAATTACAATACATTATTTTTCCTTTCTCTAGTATACAAAAAATAAGTGGAGTATTTTGCAGTTTGCACCAGATTAGATTTGATGATATGTAGTTATTTTTACTCATCAGATAAATACTCTCAGTCTTGAAAATAATATTAAAAAAGATAATAAAAATTGGAAAGTGGAAGTGGAAGACAGATTAAGGGTAGAGTTTAGATATTATCTCTAGTTGACAGAATAAGAAAAGAGAATAGGCAAGGATTCACATGAGAAGAATTTATACATATGATGGATTTGAGAGGAAATGGTACAGGTGAAACAAATAATCATCTATCACAGTGAGAAATCAATAGAAAATGTAAAACTTGTGAACACATAAATAGAAAAATGATCACATTACTTAGAAATATGGAATTAACTATCAGAAGAAAAATGAAATGAGATAAGGATGGTCATTTTTGTTATTACGTATTCAGGGAAGTGGGAAGGACATAGAGTTGGTGTTGTGCAGAGGATTAGCCAATTATGAGTTTTCCTGCTTGATGTTTAACTGTGTGTATGATTTCAATAAAAAATTAAAAGTACATACTAAAAGTTTAATATGCACACTTTATTAAACTAAATTCTTTTGTGTTCAAAACTTCAGGAGTGATAAGAAATATAAGATATATACCCTGAATAAGATGGAAAAAAGGAAGGGAAGTAATGCCAAGTGTGTTAGTTGGCTTTCCATTACTGTCATAATTAGCAGGGACAATTAACTTAAAAAGAGGAAAGCTTGTTTTGGTTCATGGTTTCACGGCCTGAAATCCATGATCACTTAGCCACATTGCTTTTGAACCAGTGGCAACACTATATGTCATGGTGAGAGTGCAGGGCAGAGGAAACTGCTTGCCTGATAGCATCCAGGAAGCTAAGAGTGATAGGAAGAAACCAGCATCCTGCAATCCCTTTCTGGGTATACTCACAGTGACCTAAGACCTCCCACCAGGCCACAACTCTTAAAGGTCCCACCATCTCCCAGGGCTGTGGAAAAAGGCTTCAACACATCATCAACCTTTTAGGGGGCTTTGAGGCACAAACTATAGCACCATGCAATGGGTTGAGCAACATTTTCCACCTCTGAAGGGCAATTTATCAAACATGAGGATTCTTCTATACGTTATTCATGCTACTTCTCTAAAAGTTCAAAGATAGCATAATCTCAAGAAGAAAAAAAGAGATGAAAAAATTATTTTTAGTCTTATATTAGTGGCTCAAGCTTTCAATATAAAAAGAGGTTAATGTTAAGGTTTTGATTCAGCTTCCAACATTATACAGATGTATGACTAAACTAAGATATTTTATGTCTCTGTGACTTAGCTTTCTCATCTCAAAAAAATGGGACTAAGAGTCTACTTAGTCCACAAAACCAATTGCATTATGAAAATTAGATAAAATGAAGATTGTAAGACTCTTTAAAAAGTTGAATATTGGTAACCATTTTTATAAGGCTTTATACACATTAGCAAAGCAGGTGTTTGAGAATATAATACAGAACTCTCTGTACTATTGCAGCAAAAGTTAATATTTGATGACACTTGACTGATTAAATGTTCAGTTTTATGTTTTCTTCAAGATGTAAAATATTAAAATTTAAAAATTCATAATTCTTCTTTGTAGGAACACTGTCAGATGTGTCTCTGTTACTTATTAGTTGTAAAGTGTGAAGCTAGGGTCTTTTGCAATGTTTTATGGACCAGAAAATATGCTGTGCGTATATGTGAGATATTTTAATGTGGTGAATGACCTGAAAGCTGTTGTTTATTAAGAACTTTAACTCTTCCTGTAAGTGACCTGAGGGGACCTGTAAAAATGATTCTCTACTTTCTTGACCCAGAAAACCCCACAAAGTCATGCAAATCAAGACTCTCAAATCTTCATGTTCACTTTAAGAACACCCATGAGACTGCCCAGGCCATCAAGGGTATGCATATCTGCAGGGCCACCAAGTATCCTAAGGATGTCACTTTGGAGAAGCAGTGTGTGCCATTCTGTTGTTACAGTGGTGGAGTTGGTCAGTGTCCAGACCAAACAGTGGGCCTGGACACAGGGTCGGTGGCCCCAAAATAGTGCTGCATTTTCACTGCACATGCTCAAAAATGTAGAGAGTAATGCTGAGCTTACGGGGCTAGGTGTAGATTCTCTGGTCATGGAACATTCTCAGGTGAACAAAGCACCCAGGATAGGCCTCCATATTTGAGCTTCCACAGCCACATTGGGATAATGATCCTTGCTGGAAAGGAACAAATCATTCCTAAACCAAAGGAGGAAGTTCCACAGAAGAAAAACATATCCCAGAAGAAACTGAAGAAACAAAAATATATGGTTCTTGGATAAGCACTTCTGTGGTCTCTATGTGCTGGCCAGGTTCTTATCTTGTGAGAGATTTACAGCAGTTATATTCAAGCCTGAATTAGTGAGAAGGATACATGTGCATTTTAGCATATTAATATGGTGAGAGAATAACGTATACATGTACATAAATAGTTGTGTGTGAGTGTCTAGGTCTGAGGCTTTTTATAATATAGCCCCCATTTCTTTCATGCTTAATTAGAGATGGAGGGAGGAGAGAACTGAGCCTTGACAGTAAGTGAGCCAAGTTGCCTTATCTGCTCTTTCTCTGTTTTTCTTGCTACTCTTTCTAGAAGGGGTTTAATGTTTTATTTGCCAGAAACTTCACTGAGGACCTTTAAATTTCCCTGCCTTTCCCCTAACTTTTCCTACAGAGAGATTGGCAAAGTTGCTCAGAGCCATTGGACTAGAAAGGGAGGAGACAAAACTCAAATTCTGCTTTGGAAATCTGAGCTCTTAATCATGATATCATACACTTCTGTTGTACATGACAAGAACTAACAGATGATATAAAGGAAGAAATATCTATTGTCTGTCAGGCATTTTCATAGATGTGCAACTTAGTCTTTGCAGAAATCCGAAGTGATTGATATTATTATCATATTATCCTTTTACTTTAACCAATGCGAAAATGAACAAACATAGAAATGCCAAGGAGAGGAGGGAGATAAAGCAGGTGGGATCAAAATGGGTGGCCATAGAGACTATAGATGTGAGAAGGAAAAGCAGGAGAGAATCTGCTGTTGGGAGGAAACATAGAGGTAGGCGAGGGGTGCAATTATCTGCTTTATTATGATGTGTCCTGGCTCAAATGAACATATTGTGAACCACTTAATTATAGTGAAACCTGGAGCTGCCTATGGGCCAATTAGTAGAAAAAAGTAAGACTGGTGCTGGCCACCTCTTTGCCATCTTTGCCAATAATGGTTTGCCATTATTCTGCCTAAGCCAACACAGAAGACACCAGACTCAAGAGATGAAGGGTGAAGTGTTCCCGCTGATATCACTTCAGCACCCAGATCCGGCAATACCTGATGTCATCATTGGGCTTTCTGTCATGTTGGCCAACATCATTCTCTGTTGTGCTTAAGCCCATTGGAGGTTGGTTCTCATGAATCTTAGTTGCAAGATTCCTGAAGACAGATACCCACTGCCTTTATAATAGAGATATCCAACTTTTCTGCCCATAGCACCATGATGCTATCTGGGAAGGGGGAACTGACGTGGAGATTTCCCTAAGATCGCAAAGCTGATGGACACTGGCTCCAATCAAAGACTTGGAATAAAAATACCAATCCCCTCATCCCTAGTTAGGCTAAAACAAGTAGGCTTTGCAGGGACTTGTTCAATGCACTGACTTTTACAACTCCTATTTCAGACTGTGTTTTCTAAGCAGAGTCTCATGAGAAATAGAAGCATAGTTCCTATTAGTGGTACCTCTTGGAATTCTTTTGGGAATAAAATGAGAAGGAAAAGAATTTTTAAAAAAGAAAAGTGGCATTTATTAAATACAACTTGTTGTGCAGCACTTTGGCATAGATTATCTCATATTTCTCAAAACAAACCTTAGAAGGGATGAACCTCATTTCTGTTGTGTGCTTGAAAACCTAAGCCCAAGTTTTGCCATCTGGTCTTTATATGGTGCCCTTTTGAACAACTACACCATGGGTCCCCACACACAATGACCCAAGGACAGGGTCTTTGGCCTCAAGGGATTTGTGCCTTTATGATTTGTAGCACAGAGTCACTGTCCCTGAGAGATAGCCCAGAACCTTCACCTGTTTCCTGTGATCTTGGACAAGCCACTTCCCCTCTCAGAACCCCATTTCTCATCTATAAGTTTGGGAAAATACAATATAATCTTCAGGAATGCTGTGAGACTTGTTAATTAAATATATGCATGGCATATAGTAGGATTTCAATCCAAGTCCAATGGACATGTTTCTCTAAGTAATATCTTCTTGGATTGATTAGATACTCCCTGCTTCCAGAATACTTCTCTTAGATCTGAGACACTGAACCTTCCCATGGTCCCTCTCATTTCTCAGGTTCCCCTTTACCCCTGTACCCTCCTTTACTGGGTATTTCTAAGTCGGAGTCAGTTACACAGGGCTCAGTTCTTGGCTTCCTTATTTTCTCTGAACATTGTCCCAAGTTGGTCCTATTGGATGTGTGCTTGCAAATAAAGTTTCCCTGTAGTGTCTTTGCTTTATTATATTCACACCCTCATAGCCTTCTTAAAGTATCTTTTTACTCAAAAACTTCCTTTGTGTTATCTGTGTTCTGCTAAAATTTAAGCCCCATGAAGACAGAGAATCTAGCTGTCTTGTCGCCCCTACACCCACAGCACCTGAAATATCAGTGAGTACTTGCTAAGAACTCAATAAATATTTATGAGATTAAATCATTAGTTGGTTAATAGCGAGAATACACAATTCACTTTTATGGCATAGAAGTACATGCAATCACTAACAATACCCATAATTCATGTTATGCTTTCTGTGCTAGTCAATCATCAATGACTATTCCTATACCTCAGTGAGATTAGGATGAACCACTTTGTCTATCAGAGTCTATAAATTTAGCCACCCTTCAAGAAACTCAGAAATTATACTATATTTAAGAATTACCCAAGGCAATTAATGTCTTGAACTGATGTCAAATGTAATAATGCTCATGGTTGATTCTAAACTGAATTAAATTCACCACATCACATACTTACTAAGAATATGCCTTGTCAATGTTTCTGTGCTAGGCTTTGCAGAGAGAGATTAATAGAAAATTATACTTGGGAGTGTGCTTGTAATTTACTTTGTATTTATGTGGAGCAAGGATCTAGGCTGAGTTTAAGACAGATTCAGCCATGTCTCTTCATGTCCATTGGAGTGACATAAAGGTCAACAGATGTCTTAATCATAGGTAGAAAGAAGGTTCCTGAGTAGAAAGAGCTGATTCAGTAAAAATTTAGCTGAGAAACTATTTTGCCTAAGACACCTGAAACTTTGCTACTGAAAGTGAAGCCTATGAGTCAGCAGCAGCTCCACTTCTGGGTGATGCAGAGTTGCAGTGCCACCCCAGTCTATGCAAGCAGAATCCCCTGGTGATTTGCATTCACATTAAAGTTTAAGCAGTACTTCCTGTGTGCATGGGCTCAAACAATCCCCAGCTCAAGCCTCACTGAGTCTCACTTCCCTATAGACTACCGGGTAGGGGAGGTGGTAATGGAGCCCTGGGAAAAATGAGTGATGAGCAACCACTGGCCTAGTAGGGACCCCTGTGCTAGGCAACTAAGAAGCAGTCCTGAGGGCCACAGAAACATCTGAGCATCCCAGGGCAGGGGCAAGGCCCTGTGGTGTAAGATAGGATGACAGGCAGTGACATCTGGCTTATTATGGTAGCTGAAATGCCTGGGAAAACTTATGAGACTTATGTGAAGTGTTGAGGATAGATGTTGGAGGTTCTATTGACTCATTCAGTAATTAAGGAGCATCTCCTTGAGACCAGTATAGGGGGGAAGAGAGCCTGGTGAATGTCATACTGTAAAGAAGATGTCCAGATGGCAAGAGAGTTTACGACTAGGCTCTGTCACTTACTAGCTGGGTAGCTTTGGGAGGAGCATTTGACCTCTTTAGATTTCATTTTCTCCTGTGCCAAATGAGGCAACAATGGCTGCTACCTTTTTGAATGGTTGTATCACTGAGTGAAACTGCGTTGTCAATTGCAAAGCACTGTGCCTGGACCACAGAATACAGAATCAATACACATTAGCTGCAGGGATGCCACAATTGCTCCCAAACCTCAATGTGGTGTCCAGGCAGTGGTTCTCAGTCCTGGATGCCTGCCTATCAAAGCTGCCTGGGGAGCTTTTAAAATGCAGATCCCAGGTCCACTAAATCATAATCTCTAGCAATGAAAGTCAGGCATCAATACTTTTAAAGTTCCCCAGGGGATTCTGAAATACAGTCCTGGTGGTCGATGTGCCTTGCAACTGAAGATTGTCAGGTTAAAGGGCCGAAGACCAAGACCAGACCAGGCCACAACAAGCCTTTATTAGGGGAATAGATCTGCCGGGCTGTCTCTGAACAAAGGAGAGACAAAAGCAATATGGCTGGGGCAGGGAGAGTCTTTTATAGAGACTGGGGTGGGGCTTGTAGGGGCTGAGGCGGGGTTGAGTGAGGTAGTGACTAGGGAATGGAGGAGCCGGTGATGTCACTAGGTGGTAGAGGTGAGTGAGTATTAGGTTACTCTCTAGGTGGGAACAGGGGCATGCTGGGAAGAAGGGTTTGTTCTTTGGTGGGAGCAACCATCTTGGCATGATGTCACACAGGGGAGGGGGCAAGGCACCATAGGAAGAGGGCAGCAACTATACATAACAGCTGCTGAGGTGGTGGGAGACCTATCAAAGATGATTTGGGGGAAGTTTGCTCTTCTCCTGGGAAGCTCATGGTCTTTTGGAGATCAACATGCAGACGGAGAATGACAATTATATGTTGCAATTATGCATAAGGAACTGAGGAAATCAGCAGGAATGACTGGTTTTAAGGTGCCTCTGAACCTAAAAGGCATGCAAAATAAGGCTAAAGGTAGTCTCAGATCATTTTTCCTATTTTATATGTAAAAGAAATTAACGGCCCATAACTCATATTCTGACAAAAAGTTGATTCTCAGAGCAAGAACGTAAGTAGGTCACTGCAGCCCATCTAGCACCATGCATGGGGTCTGGAAGAGGGCTTGGTGTCCATTAACCCCTCCAGGCCTTAGATTACTCCTTTGTGAGTGGGGTGGGTAAGTATGATGCTCTGTGCAGGGCCAGCCAGATGGTGAAAGAAGAGCCGTTATGACCTATCTCAAAAAGGTATTAAAAGATTTAATTAAATCCAGAAACCCAGAGACACCCTGCAGTCCAGTAAGTTGTGTGTGATGAGAAGAATCTTTCCTCAATCAGCAATGCTATTCCTCTTGTACCTACGAGTCCTCTGGTTCCTTTTGGTCAAAGAGCTTGGTAAGTCAGTCTCTTAATTCAGAGCTCACACCAAAACAAAGAAGCTTGATAGAACCGGATGGATTGTTATTGTGGGTCCAAGTGTTTCCTCCCCCAAAGATATGCCTCAGGCCTAACCCTACTGGGAGTGAGACCTTATTTGGAAACCAGATCAGTGTAGGTGTAACTAAGTTGAGGTCATGCTGGATCAGGGTGAGGTCTTGATCTATGACTGTTATCATCATAAGCAGAGAGCTACAGAGACACATGGGAAAGAACACCATGAGCCACAGTGATGCAGCTCCAACCTGAGGGACACCAAGGTTGTTGTAGCAGAAGCCAGGCAAACACAGGAAGGATGATCCCAGAGTGCCCTCAGAAGGAGCATGACCTACCAACACCTATTCCAGACTTCTGCCCTCCGCAACTGTGCAACAACACATTGCTGTTGTTTTAAACCACACACTTTATGGTAATTGTTAGTGCAACCCTAGAAAATTAGTGCATCTGATGACCTATCTTATTTCAAACAAGAACGGGCCATCATACCTGACCAGGAGCTGGGACCAGAAGGCAACTAACAGAGAAATCCCCATTCATTAGGGATGACCCAACTCTCACTCACCACAATCTCTGAGGTTGAAAGCTTCCTAAGCACTTTTCCAAAGGTTCATTGCTTTTATTTTTGCTCAAGGCAAAGATGGAACTGGACTTTGGTAGAATTTGTTAAAATCCATTGGATTTTGAAAGAGCCTTAAGTGAAGATATGCAACCATGTTGGATCTGGCCACATAGGCACCAGTACAAGGACCGTTCTCTACAAGTAAGTGTTTTAGGTTCTTGAAAGCAGAACACAGTTGTCTTGAAGGCAGAGTTACCCAACACTGGGACCTTGTTCCAGGTTCTGCTGAGTCCTGCTCCCTTCTCCCCTTGCACAGTATAGGTGGGGCTGCTTACATCACAGACCATTGCTTCCTCCTTCCTGGACCTCCTGACTTTGGTGCTGTAGATTTCCCTCATTCATCCCCCACGGCTTTCAAGTCCTATGACTCTGTGTCTATCTGGTGCAATGTATTTGTCACTCTGCAATGTTTATGAAGTCTTTTCTCTGTGTCTGGAACCGATCTAGATGATGCCAGGGAAGGAGCAGGAGACAACATACAAGGTTTCTGGTCTGTTGGAGCTTGGTGTGGCATTATCCCAAATCCCATAACACAGAGATTTTCAGTAACAAAGAGAGGGAATGTAGCCTACTGTCAAGAGAGCTTTAACAAAGTAGGTAAGAGGAAAGCACCTGTGGCAAAATACATTTTAAGGCTGGGAAAGCAAAAAGAAAAGAAGAATCAGTTATGGAAATAAAGGAATTAGCTCGGAAGAAGGGCAAAAATGCTTGTTAGAATACAAAGATGAGGAGAGGGTGCTGGAGTTCCTTTACTTTAATTTTTTTTTTTTTTGGTTCTTTAGCTTAGGTCACTTCAATTCTGTTGAAATATTAAGTTGAATGGTATCAACACCACTGTAAATGCTGGTTTTCATATTGAGGAGGACAGCAGTGTAGTAAAGGCAGTGAAGATCACTCTGCCATAGGGTGAGTCTTGGCTGCTTTCCTAACCCGGGTGCACTTTGGTTGCCTCATCAGTAGGTACTTCTGCAGAAGAATTCTGACACCACATGACAGTCATGAAGAATCAAGTGAGATGACGCATATGAAATGCACCTCAAGTGGTTGGTAAACAATGTCAGAGATTATTTTCCCAAGTTGTACATAAAATAGTTACTAATTTGCACTTTTTGGGGAGTCTCATTTTACTGTGCTCAGTTTCCTAATTTCTCCTTTGTTGGGCTTGAAGAAATAAATGTTAACTATCCTTCCCTTCCCTCCCCTTCCCTTCCTTCCCCTGACCTCCCCCACCTTCCCTTTTCCTCTCTCTCCAATTGCAACAACTAGGGATTGAACCCAGGGCTTCGGGCAGGCTAGGCAAGAGTTCTAGCCCTTTTTCAGATTTTATTTTGAAGCAATCTCACTAAGTTGCCAAAGCTGGCCTCAAACTTGTGATCTTCCTGCCTCAGCCCCCTTTCCAGCTGAGATTATAGGCAAGCGTGACCTTTCTTGGCCCTTTTCTTGTCTCATCTCAAACTTGGAATCTGAAAAACTAGCTTCCTTCATATGGATAGTCATGCCACTTCTGTGCTTTGTTCATCCAACAGATATTTATTTAGTGTCACTTTCTGGTTCTGGGGAAATAGCAGTGAACTAAAGAATGTCCCTGACCTCATGCAGCTTACATACCAGTGATATAGAAAATGAAAATGCCAATAAAATAAGATCAAGCAGTGTTAAATGTTATGAAAGACACAGAAAATTTACTAATAATGTGTCAGGCAGGCATATGGGGCTGTGTAGTCTGGGGATACAGCGCATGCCTGATGGAAACAGAAGCATTACAAGCTGGAGTGATGCTTTAAAACACAATGCAAGGAATCTTTTAGAGGATCAAAATGATCACAGCTTAGAAATAAATGTAGGGATGCTGATCAGTGAGTGAACATGAGTTCATGGCCAAGTTAAGGACGTTGCCAATAACTCCTATAAATACTATCCTCTACCCCCCACTAGGTATGTTCTAAACCTCAGATGAAAATTTGCAAGGATAAGGAAGGAGAGAGATTAGCAGGAAGAGAAGGCGGAGAAGGAAGCAGCTGTAATGGATATACAGAAATAAAATTGGCCTAATCTTTCTAAAAGGTTGATGTGCATTTCAATTTCTTCCCCTTGTAGGAAATAGAGGTAATGTCAGCCTAAAAATAATTTGAGAATGTTCCTTCTTCATTTAATTAGTGTCTTAGTTACTTTCTCATTGCTGGGACAAAATACTAGACACTCACAAGTTAAAGAAGGAAATGTTTATTTTAGCCCAGCACATTCTAGGGCTTGTTCATCTGACATCTCCAAACCTTTCCAAACTCCTCACATAAGCCAGTTCCAAAAGCAACTGAGCCACATGGTCAGGAAGTGTCATAGCAATAACCCCCCTTCTCTGGTACCAAACATCTGTATTTGTTACTCTCTTACTGCTAGGACAAAATAGCTGATACCCTCAAGTTAAAGGGGGAAAGGTTTATTTAGCTCACAGTCTGTTGAGGTTTCAGTCTATAATCAGCTGGCTCCAAGGCAGAGTGGCATGGTAGAGGAGCATTGCAGAGGAGAAACAGTCCATGGCAAGGCAGGCAGGGGCAGCACAGAGCAGCATCAAGGAAGAAGGAAGGATGTATATATACACCCTTCCAGGCCATGCTCACAGTGACCCAGCTCTTCCCACCAGGCTTCGCATTCCAACATCACACCTGCCTATAAACCCATTAGTGAACTAAAACAGTATTCCACACTGGTAATCCAGTTACCTCCTAAAAGTCCCACCTATGTGTGAGTGCATGAAGCTTTGTTGGGGGTGGCATCTGAATATAAGTCATAACAATTAAGAATTCCTCCAGAAGTGTTTTGATAGAAAAGTTAAGTTAAGTATTATTTCAAAGACAAGCACATGGATCCAGAGAGGAGAAAATGGAAGGCTCAAGTAGGAAAGGAGCTTCTTGCTGCTCTTGGAAGACTTTCCAGTGACCACCTCTACCTCTTCCTTTTAGGAGGCTCTGCCCTAGCAAAGACTTCTTCTCAGCCAGGTGGAGGAATCAAGCAAAATAGCACAACCAATGGTCTTCATTCCTATTGGGCATTTTGACCAATGCCTGGAAAGGAAACTAACAGTGCCCTGCCCTGGCACAGACAATTGAAGCATCTTTTCTCTCCACCCTTTTTGTAGCCACTGGCAATTATCAATTACTCATGTCCTGTGAGATAGTAAGATGCGAAGATAGACATGATTACCTTCTCTGCCAATTATCAGTGGTGAGGACTTGACCACAGGCTTAGCTTCTCCCTCGGATTTCTCCTTTTATACAACAAGGGTCTATGTATACAGATGGAAGACCAGCATGGGTATCCGTGATCTGGCCCACAATGAATGCTCCATGAATGAAGTCCAAGGCCTTAATTGTTAGCCTTGGGTAATGAAATTCTACTCAGTCTTCAGGTCTTGACAGCAGAGAGATTCTCAGCTCGATCAGATGTGGGAAGATGATCACAGTGGGAAGAGGACAAATGTAGAGTTTGTGAAACCCAGTCTTTCTCTCTCTGGCTATTTGTTTCTACTCACATAAGTCATTTTAGTATGTATCCACTTGTCCAAGTATGTAAAGTAGGGTAACAAACAAGTGGAACCAAGACTCCCTTCTGAGTTGGTCATTTGGAGTAGACTGATTCCAAGGCAGGTACCTTGAAGTTAAATTGAAATAATGACTTTGGGGAAACACTTTTCAGCGTAGAGGGGGTATTTTCACATACGTCATTTTGTTTGATTATCATTAATATATTTTAAGGTTTCATTTTCCAGATAGTCTAGACCTGATATCCACAGCTATAAAGTGACACCAGATGTCAAAGAGATGCAGAGGTAGACTTGAACCTGGTTCTTGTGACCAGGTTTTAAGTAAAAATCCCAAATAGGATCCTCTGCAACAGTGTCTAGCAGTGTGCCTGGCACATAACAGGCATGGACCTGTGCTGAAACTAAATGAATGAATGTCTGAAAGGGGTTATCATCTTAGGCACATTTCAGAGATGTAGATGAAGGCCATAAAGCAATATTGTGAAGGACTTTGTGGCCCTGAGGCCAGGGAAGGCACATGGTATGAGTGAGCTGATGCTCATTTGGGCTCACCTGCTATTTTCTCAGTGCAGATTCCTCATTTGGAGCAGCTATCATACTCTGTGGCTTCTTTCTCTACATTTTGCTTTGATTAATCACACTTTCATGACTCATACTGCTTAACTGACTTACAAATGGGTTATTTCTGGTTGGTGACCTTAGCAGGGTAGGTCTGTGTGCCTCAGGAGCATCCTAAATACAATGTTGTAAAGCTACAGTTAAAGAAGAGGTTATCTCCTGATAGCACATGACCCATAGGCAGGGCATTGCTTGTTCTCTCCATCAACTTTTCTGTGCCGATAGAAATGTTCTGTATCTGTACTGTCCACTCTGGTACCACTAGCCACAAGCAGCCATTAAACACCTCAAATGTGTTTAGTGCAACTTGAAACAAAAATTTTAACCTTGTTTAATTCAAATTAATTTCAATTTATGTATAAATAGGCACATATGCCTGGTGGCTACCATATTGCACAGATTTGTTTTAGAATAATTGCAGGATTATTATTTAGCAAGACGTAGTTTGAATCCTATTTCTGCCATTCCCTATCTGCATGATTTCTATATACCAATAAAGCTTTCTGAACTTCAATTTTCTCATCCATAGAGCAGGTAGCTGTTGTGATGATTTAATAGTACAGTGAATGTTTACCATTTAGAATAATGCCAGGCACATCAAGTGGAAACATATTCACTGAGAGCTGTTTAATGCAACACATCCATGGGATGGGTCAGGAAACCTAAACACAGTTCGCAGATTTGAAACTTGAGTAGTAACTTTTCCTTCTTGTGCGACTTCACAGGCAGAAGAAGGACTCTAGAACCAATTTACTTGGGGTTCATCGATCTAGTATTATCCAAATGGAGAATATATGGAACTTACAGAGAAATTTTTGCCAATTTTGAACAGATGTTAGAGTGTGTCGAGGTCTAGGAATCTGTAGTAGTAATAAATGTACCTTAGGGACTGAGGGGTCATTGGTTCCCTTCTCATATCCTTGACCAGGATCTGTGTGGGGTTGTGGAACTTCTGGAATGCAGGTCTGGTTTCTATGATTTCCCACTGCCCAGGATGTTGTCTTTCACTCATAATAGCACCCCCTGCTTGTCTTATCAATTCCTGCTCCTCTCAATTATTCTTATCGAGTCAGTTCAAACACTGACCATCTTGGAAGCCTTTGCTGATTTCTCTGTGCCTTGCACAAGACATGGTTGAAGTCCCTTTGGGAGGTTGGTATGCCCAGCTTCCTGTAGAGGATTGTATATATCAATCTTTAGATATTCTTAGAGCCTCATCAAGATCCTGGCAGGTAGCAGGATCTATAAATATTTGGCCAGACAATATGGTAAACCTAATAAAGATGATGATGACGATGATGACAATAATGGGGATGATGGTGGTGACCATGGTGATGATGGCAAACATTTACATGGTGGCTATCACACCCTAGGAATTGTTGTAAGTGCTTTATACGTATTTATTATATTGTATTTTGTAACAGTGTAGATCTGAAATGTCCCCCCAAAAGCACATGTGTTCAGAGGTGGGGCTTTGGAAAGTGATTCAACCTCAGGGCTCTAACTTCATCAGTGGATTAATCCACTGGTGAGATCATATATTGATGGCATTGTTGAGAGCTGATGACGTGGGGCCTAGTTGAAGGGAGTAGATCGTGCAGGGTGGCCTGGGGGTCTATGTGTGGTCTCTGGCCCTTCCCTCTTTCGCTTGTTCTCTTGCTCTCTGCCATGAGGTGAGCAGCTTTCCTCCACTACACCATCCTCATGATTCTTTGCTCCACCTCAGGCCCACAACCATGGAACCAGCCAAACATGATCAAAACTTCTGAAACTGTTGGTCAAAAGAAATCTTTTCTCCTTTAAAGGAGAAAAGGCATTCTGTCACAGTGACTGGAAGCCGACTAATACATGCATCCTAACCTTATAACAACTCTACAGAGAGTTGTGCTCCCTGTAATATCAATAAATAGAATGGTTGAATACGTTTCAATGATTTTCCCAAGGCTAAGTGAATTTAGACATAGATTTTTGCTTCCTTATCAAAGTGTCCACACCCCCACCATTACATTTTGAGAGTGCTAAAGGATCTGCTCTCCTGGAAGACCTGACCCCTGCCCCTTTTCCCCATGGACCCCACCATGAGAACAAATGCTGCTCTTACATCTGGTGATTTGGGAGTGCAGGAACAAAGCATTTTGCATTTCAGCATAAATTGCTGAGCCTCAGAATAGCCCTGCCTGGCTCCTGAGGACAGGAGCACCTCCCCATGTCCCCATGTCCCTTCCCAATTCCCAGGCACTTATCACTCGGACAGCTGTGGTGGAATGATTTACAACCACTTGGCATTTTCCAGCAGGAAGGTGAAAAAAATGCCACCTACCAAGGAACAGCAATTGCAGAGCCTCCCACAGAAGGCTGTGGTTGGTGACTTTCTGCAGACCTGCTTGCCTTTATCCCTGGCCCTGACACAGTCTTCAATGAAGGGCCCAGCTGGTCCCATGGTATTCCTGCCTGGACTGGCTGAGCAGCAGGGAGGGAAATATATTGAAATAGGAGCTGAGCAAGATAAAATGCAGGCACTGGGGGATTTTATGAGTAGTAAAATCTCCCTGTGCTTCCACCGAGATTCAATTATTTTTCTTTTACATTCTTCTTCTTATCTATAACAAACTGGCTCATATTAAAAACATTGATTGAACCTCTTCCATGTGCTAGGACATGGGGTAGATGCCAAGGACACTGAGTTGGGAAAAGCACCCAGCCACTGCCCCAGGAAAGCTTGGCCTAATGGAAGGAAACAGTTGCTACCAAGTGTGGTGAGTGCTGTGACAGACGAAGTCTGGGGCCATAGGCACACGTAGGAGGGATGTCTTAGGGATACCTTACTCTGCTTGAGAAATCAAGAAATGTTCCATAAGGTTGCACTGACAGTTCCAAGACTGAAAGACCGAGAGGAAAGCCCAGGTTGAAGGAACAGCTTGTGCAAAGACATGATGGCACAAAAGGTTGCTGTGATGTTTTATGTGTTAAAGTGCATAAACTGTAACACTCAGTTATTTAATCAGACACTAATCTAGGTGTTGTTGTGAAAGCAATCTAATGATGTGACTAATCCTACGATCAGCTGATTGCAAGTGTTGAGGATGTCCCTCAACAATGTGAGTAAGCCTCATGCTACCAGTTGGAGGACTTGAGTGAAAATCCTAGGCATCTTAGACATGAAGGAATTCTGCCTCAAGCCTGCAACACAAAATCTTGCCTGAGTCTCCAGCCTGCTGATTTGCCTTATGGATTTCACACCTGCAGTCTCCACCATCATGAGAGCCAGTTCCTTGGGATAAATCTCATAATATGTGCCCATGTGCCTGTATGTCTACCTCTTGGTCCCGTTTCTCTAATATGGAAGTCAAATGCATAGGGACTGGGTAATATTTCTACGCAGCTGGAGCACAGGGAGCACAGCTGGGAGTAGAAGATGCTGTGTCTTGTGAAGGAATATGAAGGAGACATGATTTTTTCCCCAGAGGACAGTGGGAGCTATGAAAAAAGTGAGAGAATGGTTGTTCAAATGTATATTTCCAAAAGATCACCCAAGTGGCTAAATGGGCAATGGTGTGTCCTGGCTGTGTGTTCTGGACTTTTCTGGCCTCCTCCCACTTCCTGTAAGATTATCACAGTGGTAGTACTAAGAACAAACAGGAGTGGTTGCCTCCAACAGGAAAACCTGAGAATATGAGTCCTGAAATCGGACAAACCCAGTTTGGATACCAGCTTTTCCATTCGCTCAGTATATAACTTGAGCAAAGCTCAGGTTCTCTAAACCTCGGTGCCTTTGTCTGTAAGATGAGGGGACAGCAGTCCTCACCTCTAGGGTGGTGGTAGGGATGAGATAAAATAGTACTTGCAGAGCTGTGCTGAGCATCCCCTTTACAATTCTCAACCCTCTCTGTGCTCCAAGGGCTGAAAGTGAGAGACTGTGATCCCTTCCAGATTGGTTTGGTCCAGAGGGGAGACACAGAGAAACTCAGGCAATGGGCATCGTTCCCCACTTTCTGCTTGCACCTTTGTGAGTTTCCAGGATGCAATTCATCCTCTACAGGCCCTGCGTCTGTGGAGGATTCTTTCCTAAGACTCCGGTCCTCTGTGAGTTCCCTCTACTTCAGGCTGATGGGTTGGTGGCCTTCCTCTCTTTCTATCCCTGGGAAAGTTTCAGATCCCATAACCTGACCCAGACTTTGTAAACAGATCCCATGTTAAATTTTCTTCAAGTACTTCTTTGCCTTGTGCCAAACTCATAGTAAGAATTCCACATGTGTTTTCTTGGTTAGCTATTATTGCCACAATAATCTTGGATGCAAAGTGGCCCAAAGTTTGCTTTAGAGAGACATGGAATGGTAGTTGTTTTACACACAGCAAACTGTAGCAATCATCACTAGCCTTACTTCCATCTACAGGTAGAAAACTGAGGCACAGAAGGGTTAATACATTTGTCCAGGTATGCACTGCTAGTTAAGGGCAGACTCTGGATTCAAAAGCAGAAATTAGGAACTTGTACCATCCTATAGCATCCATAGCATCTTTTTTTCCACCCAACCCTGAAACCCCCCGTTGGTCCTTTGCCTTGCATACACTTGCATAATCAGTCAAGACAGCTCAGTTTCTCATCACAGCCACCTTCAGCTTCTGAGTAGATTCACTCAGACTGCAAGTCCCTCTGTCTACCAAAGACAAGAGAGATTGGGATGTGGGGTGGAGAATGGCCAGTCTCAGCCAAATGTGTAATTTATTGCCAGAAGCCCTCAGAATCGATCAGAACATTGTCTCTAAATCTGCCAGAAAGCCCTCCTTGTCTAGCTCAATTATTTTGGATTCTGGGAGGATTGTCAGGCAGTCAGAGATGTCGACTCCCCAGTATCAGGGCTCTCAGGATGGGTCCTCCCATCCCTGTGCTGCTCCACTGACAGCCCTGGGTGACAGCCTCAGGAACTGGGTTTTCACGCAGAGGAGTCTGGGTCAATATTATGCTGCCATCAGTTATGGCACAAAGCTGGGCAGCTGGCCATCCATCATGCCTTTTAAGCCTGTTCATCACGCCATCAGATCCTGCAGCCTGCTCCAGCCTAGGGCCTGGGATTGCACATGCAGAATTAAAAGGCATCTATTCTCTCCTCTAATTTGAAATTTCTTTATATCTGAATTTTTGGTATTTGTTGGGGTCTAGCTTCATGAATATTTAATGTCAGAAGAGTAGGACTTTGAGGTTCAATGTATTTTTATTTTCACCAGTGTTTTTCTTTTTTTTTGCTGTATCCAAGAAAAATTAATATTGTATTCCAAATTTCCAAAAATTAATATGTATTCCAACAGGATACTATAACTCTGTTTTTAAAATTTCATTTCTATCTGTTGATCTTGCTCCTATTAGTGTATAAGATTATAAGATACAAGATCAATGTAAGATGTCCAGAATGATCTTCGTCAAAGTTTATCTATGGTTATTCCTGGGTGATGGGATTTGTGGTAAATTTTACATTTCTTCTTTGCACTTTTCTGAATTATTTGAGTGTTTAATGGTAGTCAGCTATCATTTGCACAAAGGCAATCTTTATTGTCTCCTGAGAGAGAGGGAGTAAGATAGAATCCAGAACTAAGAAGAAGACGCTAATGATTTTCAGGTCTGAGTCCATATAATACCAGTGAAGAGATGGAGACTCAGAGAGGGCAATGGATTTACCTAAGTCACACAATAATTTGATTGTTGAAGCAAGACTAGACTCAAGATGCAGGGTTCTGTCTAGGTTTTCTCCCAATATTCATTTATGAACTTGGCAAAAATTTAATGAACACGCATTTGAAAAGACAATTGAATGCAGGCCCTGCTCTCAAAGAGAATTTAATCAGGCTTCTATTGCAGTTAATGCAATTATGGAAGAGCCCACAGGGACTGTCAGAGCACAGAGGAGAAGGGAATGGATCCACAAGTCATCGGTTGGATATAGAAGGGCTGGAGAGGAGGGAAGTCTCAAGAGGGAGATTGCATGGGGACTTCCCTGAATTCAAGGGAAAAGATGAACAAATGGTCATCGGGGACTGGAATAAAGGTGAGAAATATTGGTGAGGCAGGGGGACGAAGGGAGCTGCAGAGTGCAGAGTGGGCTGGTGAAGCCAGGATCCCTTGGAATCAGATGAGGACAACCTTGTCTTTTTCTAGCACCTTTGGTAGATGCCCCATAGATATTTGTTCCTTGTTCCATAAATGACTGGGACCTAATGGCATCCATTCCAGGAAGGCCTCTGCAACTCCCTCTATACCCCAATACCCAAATTATTCTTTCCATCATTTCTATTGCTTACAATTTTGTCCACTTATTCAAGCATCTATAATAATTCCTCTGTGTGGTGCTTAACTGATGGTCACGTTGGGTAGGAACACTCAGCTGGGCTGAGGTTAGCACAGTTCCGGGGAATGGTATAAAGGGAGAACTGGAGGGGAGAATTGTACTCTGATTTCTCTTGGAGAAGCTTCTGCTGTTCTCTTGGCTTGAGCTCTGGTCTCCACTGCAGAGGATGGTTGTTGTTCTCTTGGGAGGAGCTCTGGTCCTTGCCTTCGCCTTGAGGATTGCCTGCTGGCCTTTGGCACAGACACTTGGCTGGGAGCTCTCGTCTTTACCTGTACCTTAAGCGTCAGCTCCTGGTTCTGGGGAGGATTCTTTGGCTTCCAGCATTGGCCTGTCAGCCTGCTGGTGCAGACTCTCTAGCCTCTGATGCTGGCCCCTGGACTTTCTGCCACAGATCCTTCAGTCTTCCATCATGGATTCCTCAGCCTGCTGGTGTAGACTTGCATGGGACATTGCTGTGGGCTCTAAGCCTTTGGCTGGACTGGTGTGGGACATTGCTATGGGATCCAGGCCCTCGTCTGGATTCTCAGAACCTCTAGCAAGAACATATCTCTTGTACTCTTCTACATCTGATTACTATGTCAGCTTTCCTCATTAAATCATGAGATTTACAAAGGAAAGTAGCACATCTGATTCATGTACATATTACCCTAGAGCAGTGGTAGTGAACCTATAGCACACGTGCTGCAGAGCCCTCTCAGTTACCACACAAGCCAAGTCACCTCAGTAGCTGAGCATTGATTAAGTTGTTTTTTCTAAAGTAAAATCTCAATATTGGGGTTTAATTGCAGTGTTGGCACTTTGCAATAAATAAGTGGGTTTGGGGCTGCAGTTTGGGCACTCGTTCTTTAAAAGACTTGCCATCACTGCCCTAGAGTATCTGGCACACAGTAAGTACTCAATAAAGATTGTATCCAAAGACACCCTTTAGGATGTGCTGGTCCAAAATCTTCTCCCTTAACTACACAGCTTTGTTCACAGTGGCAAAATACAGAACTGGAAACAACTCAGCTGTCCACCAGTGAATGAATAGATAACCAATGATGTTGTCATCCACACAATGGAACAGTGCTTATCAATAAAGAGAAACTTACATACATACACACAGATGAATCTCAAAAGCACTGTGCCAAGTCAGAGAAGCCAAACATGAAAGAGTACATGCTGCATGATCTCATACATTTGGTAAGGGGCAAATGCAATCTGTAGTTGCACAAAGCAGATGAATAGGTAATTGAGGCTGAGGGGCAGGGATTGGCTGGGAAAGGTTATAAACACTTAGGGGGTGATGAAAATGTTCTGTATCTTGATTGCAGTGGGGATTTCACAGGCTGGCATATACATTTGACAGAAGACACTGACTGCATACCTAAAATATAAGCATTTAATTCTGTGTTCATTATAACTCAATAAAATTGACTAAAAAAAAGGCACTGTGATACAGTGTCCAAAGACCAGATAAAAATTCCCTTTGGGTACAGTGCTATATTTGTAAGCCTGTTCTCTCTCTGAGTGGGCTACACCTACTTTATTTATTTTGAAGCCATTTTTATATTTTAATGTAATACAAGTAGATATTAATAAAGAAAATATAAAAGTCATTCTATGAAAAAAAGATTTTTCATAACAAAAATTATTAGAGAACAACAATGGTAAATAGACTGTGTATCATGATCTTAAAGGAATATATTTTCTTTTGGTAATCTGTCCTCAGCTCGTTTCCTAATAATACTATGCCTTCTTTTTTGGCATAAAACATTTTAATTCTTAACAAAGTATTTCACAGTATAATTTTGAATAATTTCTTCCAGTTTCACAATATCTATTATTCTTTTTGGTCCTTCCTTATTTACATTTTCAGTTTCTCACATCAGAGAGACAAGGCCATATTTACACATGTGTGTTTGATCTATTTCACTTGAGAGTATGTTCTCAAGGTTCATCCATTTACTGACAAAAGTCTCAAGTTTATCCTTCTTTGTGGCTAATTCTCCATTTGCCAGTTGACTGGCATTTTGGCTGTTTCCATGATTTAGCTATTACAAACTGTGCTGCTATAAACATGAATGTACATATGTCACTATGATATGATGCTTTTAATTCTTTTGGGAAGATATTACTTTAAAGTGATATTAGTGTTGTTTTAAACGACTGGAAAGATCTGATTAAATAAAGCCTATTGGATAATAATGATAATGATAATAATGATGATGATGATGACGACAAAAGGGAGAAGGAAAGGGGTACTTATTGAAAACTTATTAAGGACTACGAAATACATTTAACCTCCAACAGCTTTGTATAAGGTACATCATTATTAACCTTGTTTCACAGATAATAAAATTGAGACACTGAGAGAATACAGCTGGAATTCAATTCCAGATAGGCTGGGTATAGAGTCAATTTTTTTTTTTAGTTTTTACCCCTGAAAGTTATAGGTCTCTGTATAAACTACAAGCTGTATATATATAAATATAAAATGTATAAATGCCCCAATCCAAAGGAATAACAAGGAATGGGAAATTCATGTGGCAAGCCAAGCAAGGAGTGTGGGATCCCTCATACTCTGCAACTGACAGCCATTGCCACCCTTAAGTGCAGGATCCTTTTCATATAGTTGAGGATAAATAAGAATACAGTTTATTTCTTTTCTTTCTCCCATTCACCTCAGTATCTGCCACTAAAGTTGTCACAAAGCCAATAAACAAATCAGCAAAATGACAGCTGGATCATGTGTATTGGGCTTTCTTTCATAGTTCTCAAGGGTGAGCAAGATGAATGAGGACGACTCTGATTTTCTGGAAAGAAACACGAATAATCATGTTATCCAGTGACTCCTTCTCCTCATTTTTTTGCGGGTCAGTGCCTGATGCTGACAGAGCAGGCCCGCACATCCGATGTGGCCAGGCTCTTTTTCATTCTAGAGAGGACCATGGTCTCTTCTGAGGCCAGGAATCCATGACATTTTCTGGTTATGCTCGGTCTGACATGGGAGAAGTGAGCTGAGAGAGGAGAAAGACATGCTCACCAGCACAGATGCAGCATTTTCTGCGGACCGTACTCCCTGCCAGGCGGGATTTGTCAACTCTAAGAGGCCACTGGTGGAAGAAACGTCCATTCTGGAGGAAGGCACTGGATACACAGAGAATGCATATTGACTTCTGTCCCTCTCTTCATCCACCTGTGTGGTATGAATTGAAATTGAGGATGCTTAGCAGTGTCTGGTACACAGTAAAAACCCAATGAAATTCAGCCAAGATTGTCATAATCAGAGAAATTGTTTCACTTCCAAGATGCATCTTCTTCACATTTTGAAGTTTGGAATGCATTCTAAAATTGATGTGTAATCTTTTATAAATCTAAATTTACCCAAAATAAAATGTTTATTTAGAAACCAGCGTATTCGTTTCATGTGGTAATGAAACTCTCAGTGGTTTTTAAAATAAATTTTCAATTTTAAAAACCAATGTTAATAAACCAATCGAGTAATTTACGACAGTTTGTACTTTAGAATCAAAGTAACTAGGTCTCATGGGACCTCCACTTGTGCTATAGATGAGGACACAATGATGAGTTTTGAATGATTGCCAGATAATTACTTATTGGAGCCACAACGGCCTTGGTCAGTCCTCCACATACACATTGTGATTCCTACCACAGTGCTGTTGCACATGCTGCTCTTTGAATTCTCATTTCTCCACTTAGTTAAAGTCCCATCACCTACTAATTTCCAGCTTTAAAATAATTTCCTCAGGGAAGTCCACTCTGACTTTCTTGTCTAGGTCAAAACTTTCCAGTATCATTTGCCATTCATTATGGCTTATGTCACATTTGCCATTTTACGTGTATTACACAAACATTTGATAACTATCTGTCTTTTCCAACAGGCTCTAAGCTCCATGGGAGGAGCTTACGGATCACATTATCTCCAGAACTTAGCATGGTGTTGAGCTCATTGTAGGAGCAGGACAAATCCTCTGTCAGAATGAACAAATATATGAGTGAATTTGGGTCACACCAGGGATTTGAATGATGTTTTGTGTTTTTGTTTTTAACATGCATTTGAGTGATAACCTTGATTTGTGTCTCTTAAATTTCACCACAACTTCAGCTCCAAAGGACAGAGTTTTGTCTGCTTTGAATTGTTGTCATTGGGCACTTGTCATGTTTTATGTTGTATTATAACCCTGTTTGTCTCTGCCACACCTTGTCTCCACTATCTTTGAGACCCATGAGAGCAGGTATTATATTCTGATCCCTTGTGCCATGATGAATCATAAATCCACACCGAATGCTCAGATTGTTTCCTCAAGTTTTATTCAGTGTATCCATCTCACTATAGGACATTGCCACTTGGCATCCTGAGGACAATTTAACATGCACATTTTCAAACCTGGACTCTCCATCCTTCTGGAACCCACTTACTGTACAAATGAATAAATCCATGCCTTTGTGGTAGCCCAGGACCTCCCTTACTGTATCTAGGTGACTTACAGAAAGCATTAAATTCCCTCTGCCATTCTATCATCAGGGGGACGGAATCACTGTACGTTTCAGAAGTGTCGAGTGGTGGAAAGAATGTGGGCTGGGAATCAGCTGGTCTGAGTTCAAGCTCTAACTCTATTTAACACTTAGAGAAAGGCGTAAATGGGAAAGAGATTATTAAGTAGTATATTTGATGTTAAGACCTTTTCCATAACTGTTTAGTTCAATATATAATAAATCTATACAGTGAAGAGTACTATGCCATTTTAACAACTAGACAATGTAGATTCAGAGCAGAGAAATAGCTTAATCAAGGTCATCACATTGCTGAGAAGCATAGTGGGGTTTAGAACTTATATCTATCCAAATTCAAAGTGGAACTCTCCTTTGTACCATCTTGCCTTATGCCCTGGCTCTGCGGCCTTGAGAAAAATGTTTAACCAGTCTGATCCTTCATGTCCTCTTCTGTAATGGAGATGATTACCATGCAGACTTCCAGTGGCTGCCCTAAGGGTACAACAACAATGCCTAGTAAGATGTTATGTAAAAGCCCGTTATGACTGAATTCAATCCACACACAGGTAGGGCAGAAAGCATCAATTCTTTTGTTGGACAGATGAGAACTCTTATTATTCCTGGAAGAGTTATCACAGCTGGAGAAGCAATAACACAATCCCTGCCACAAATGTATGTATGTGTGTGGGGCAGACTCTAAAGATAATTGCAACTCTCTCTTCCCAGCCTATTTTTCTTTTTACTGAAACACAATTTCAAATTAGATTGGTTATTCTTTGGCTGAGGTATGAGCATTTATAGCCCAGCTGTTCGGAGCAAGAGGAGAGTAGCTAAATACTTCTCTGTACTCTGGCTGGCCGCCAGCTGCCCAGCAGATAGCTTTGTGTGCTGAGCTCCTCTGGGAGCGCTGTTCCTCCCCAAGTATCCCTTGGACATTATTGCATTTTGCCACAGGCCCCGCCTTTTTCCTGCACAGGTGCTAATTTCCTTAAGAAAATGTCCTTTGACTCTTTGTATTGTCACTCATTGAATCAGATCTGCAGCGGTATGAAATCCTGGCTGGCCCCCAAAAGTAGCAGTTTTGCCTCATCTTGCTCAGCTCCTCTTTTGCTGACCCTTGTTTATCCATGAGTTTCCCTCTCAGTGAACTTGGAGATTGTTAGTGCTCACAGTGCTCAGAAACCTATTCTCTCTTGCAGCAAAGGGAAGGAAAGGGGGCAATTAATAATCACAGGGGGCACAGAGAAATGCCAGTCAGTGTCCCTCCCCGAAAGTCTGCTTTGAACAAGGAAACGGGTACACTTATGAATAAAAATAACAGCAAACACTCCTAGGATATTTATGTGTTAGGCACAGCTCTGACTGTTTTAGACAATTTATCACATTTATGACTCATGACAGTTCTGAGAGGTGGTACTATTGTAATCCTCCATTCTACAGATGAGGAGACTGAGGCTAAGGAGTCCAGAATCTCACAGAGAAGCAGCAGAATCAGACTGTTAAACTCAGGGTTTATACCCTCAACGTTGTACAATAGACTCTCTCCAATGATTACAATATAGTGTATGCTCAATGGAGTGAGGGATTAAACACTGTTTAAGGACAAAAGTGCTCCCAGTGAGGTAGTCACATGTGCAGAGGTCTAGAGGTGTCTCTATGGGAACAAAAAGCAGATCATTGCATTGAGAGCATCACAGAGCCTGGAGAAAATTAGAAGATGGAGAAGTAAAGAATGGGTATCAGTGGAAAGGTGGCTTCTGGTGGGATTGGAAAAAGCTCCAAATGTCAAGCTAGGGCCTTGGACTCTAACCTCATTAAACTCACTGGCATTTAGAAAGGGGTGTGATGTGAGTGATTTAAGTTGGGAATAACCTCTCAGGCAGTAGTAGTGTGGAGAACAGATTGAAGAGTGAGATTGAAGGGAAAATGAAAGATGAGAGACATTGTGCTAGGTGATGACAAGGGAGGGTAGGAGTCACCGTCTCCTTTTATCTACTGCTTTTGGAAGGAAATGGGCTTCTATCCCAAGTGAGTCCATCAGTAGCACACTGGTATGTAACAAGCACAGGCTTATAAATTGAATTGTAAAACTTCCAAGAAGTAAGGTTTGGCCAGTGGCACCATCAACAGAAAGCAGTGTGTCCTTCCAACTCTGGAAACTCTAATGATGACGTTTATTTTCTGGAGACCTGTAAAGAATAGGCAACCACTCATAATAGAAAGGAGCTATACATGGAATTTGAGCTTGGCCTGACTTGGGGAAGCCATCCGCAGGGACTGAACTTTATGGTCCTAGCCTTCCCACTTCTCCACAGCTGTGAGAGGTACCTGGACATGGCCAGTCTTGAAACTTCATGTTTCCAACTGTGACTGGCTGAAGGGGTGGACTGTGAAGGTATGTAGGACCACTCAAGAATAAGTAGAATAAGATATGCCATGTACAGGAACCTATTAACATCAATGAATCTAAACATTATATACCATAAACTTGTGCTAGGATTAATAACACCAACAAGCATGAATATGGGGAGTGGGGAATTAAAAGAGGAAGGTGGGAGAGGCAAGGGAAAGGGAAGGGGATTACAAAAAGAAACAAGTTGTATTATGTACATGTATTCAATCCCCGAGATGATTGTACACTGAATGTACTGCAAACATGTACTAAAAAAAAACACAAAAAGAAAATTCTTCTGTGAAATCTGATATAAGGATGCTTGGGCAGAGGAAGATTCTGATAGTAGCTAGCATTCCTAACACATAGATGCAGTGACCAAAAATGAAACAATGGTAAGGAAAACAAGACCAGAGATGGAGAATTACATGCTTTTGAGACTCTGACTAGAGCCAAGCCTGGAGTCAATTAGATCTATTTGCAAAATAGACCCCTCTCCAACTTTTAAAAAATAATTGAAATTGAATCTCATTGGCTTATTCTTGAGTCAATCACTGAGGGCACAGATAGAATATGATCATTGTTAGATCTGATTCGCCTGATGGTCTTTCTTGGTGCCTGGGTCTGGCATGTGTTTTGGGGAAAGACAGCATGAGAATCATATGGACTTCAAGCTTGGATGAGTGGATTTTCAATCAAAAGCAATGCCCTATTACAAGAAGAAAGAGAAATGGTAATGAGAAGACAGAAAACATTAGATGTGTCCTCCAACTTTTTGCAATACAAATGTCAAAATTACAAGAATCTTTCAGCACTTGTTAGTCCTTGAGCTAGATAACTTAGAAAATAATTCTAGCAAGGTGAGAACTCTTGGGATAGAAGGTACATGGTAAGTGACCCTCTTGATTTCAATTTCTGTTTTCAACCCCATACTCTTGTTCCTCTGCCCCACTGAAAGTCACTGGGTCACTAAAACAAAAAGTTTGTTTCATGAGCCTGAGGCCTCTGCTTCTAACTTCTCCTGACTTTGCCCTCATATTAGCATTCATGAACTCAAACTACGAGAGAGCGTTGGGTAATTAGAGGCAATAAACAAATGCTAATTAGCACTCTGGCTGTACCCTGAGGACGCCAATCCTGGTGTTTGTGTTTCCAAGATTCCTTGAATTTCCATATTTTAAAACACTTCTTTACATAAGAAAGAGCACAGAGACAGTGTAGCATTCGGTTTAAATCACGATATTTCAGTTTGACATGCTTGGACTCAATCACAGCACTGCCACTTACAAGTGCAATGTCCATAGGTAAGTAACAATCTCTCAGAGCCTCAGTTTTCTTATCCATGAAATGGGAATAGTAATCTCCAATGTGCTTGTCTTATGTGAATTAAAGAATAAGTACAATGTTCACAGTTCTTGGCACATGGTATATGTTCACTAAATGAGTGTTTGTGAGTCTGCATAATATATAAGGAAGGGCAGATACGAAATGCTGGGAAGTAGATTCCTCTCTGATCTGTCCATTTGCATCACTTCTATGGGGCTCAGAGCATTCACGTCTCATATTAGCATCACTGCAACATCCCCTTGTTTGGTCTCAGTTTCTTCTCTCCCTTCTCTTTCCAAATCACTCTGCATCTATTTCCTGGGGCTGCTTCAACAAACTGCCATAATTTCATGGCTTAAAACAACAGAATATATACCCTCATTGCTCTGGAGGCCACAGATGTGACATCCTGGTGTTTTCAGCATTACTCTTTCGGAAATTCTGAAGAAAAATCTACCCCTTCCTAACGTCTGGTGGGCTCTGCCAATAGTTGGTGCTGCTTGGCATGAAATGCATCATTCCAATCTCTACCTCTGTCTTCTCATAACCTTGTTCCTCTCATGTCCTATGTGGCTTTCTCTTCTGTATGTATAACTTCCTTCCAGGTTTCCCTCTAAAAGACATCTATCTTTGGGGTTACCCAAGAGACAGGTAATCAAAAATGCTCTCATCTCAAGGCCCCTAAATTTATTACATCTGGTTTTTTTTTTTTAATTCTGGTACCAGGAATGGAACTCAGGACCTTGTGCTTGCAAGGCAGGCTGAGCTAAATCCCCAGCCCTTACATCTGAAAACACCATTTTTCTAGCAAAGGTTATGTTCACGGGTTCCTAAGTTTAGCATGTGTACATATCTTTTTAATATGTCCTTTCCTACCACTCCCACTTCAAGATCAGTCTTCCCCGGAGGGACTTCTATTCTCAGCAGCAAATCACTCTTATGCTGGAAAATTCTTAATGACTTCTCATTTTCAACCTAAAAGATGTCTGACCACACAAGTCACCCTCCGAGGCCTTCTCAGAACAAGCCCAGGCTCCTCCTCCCCTGTACCTGCCCTGTGCTGCAAAGTGCCCAGGCCCCGCATCCTTATCCTTGCCTCATCCCACCTCCTGGAACATCCTTCCATCCAATCCCATCCTGGGCTCTGTTCATTTTCTGTTCACCATCAGCTCTGTGACTTAAAACAACATAAATTTATCACCTCATGATTTTTATAGGTCAGAAGTCCAAGCCCAGCCCAGCCAACTTCTGTTTAGATGCTCACAGGATGCAATCTATGTATGGCCCATGCTGCACTTCTAGATGGGTGTCAGATTGGGAAAGAACCCACTTCCAAGCTCATTCAGGTTCTAGTAGAATTTATTTCCTTGTAACTGAAGTGCAGGGCGTGTTAGCTTACTGCTGCCTACTCACCAGAAGCCACCTGAAGTTTCTTGAGCATGCTCAGTGTCCTGTCACACAGGGGTTCTTCATCGGGCCAGCAAGGAGTGCTCGCCTCACAGAGTCACCACTTAAGTGCTTCCAGTTGATTAAATTCGGCCCCTCTAGAATAAGATTCCTTTTTTCACTCAAATAAAGTGGCAGGCCAGGCTTGATTCGGCTGATCTGGCTGGCTAAGCAGGTGTGCCTTTTGTCTCTCACAGCTTCATGTTCATCCCTCCCAAAGCTGTGCATGTGGTGGAAGAGCATGGCCATCCCTGATAGAGGAGGACTGTTTCTCCCCTCAAGGGTATGGGAGTAGTTTCATTCCCCTACTAGAACCGCCAAACATGCCCTCAAACAAAATGGCAATTGAGACCTTAATTACATCCATAAAAACATTCATTCTTGCTCTGTACTCTTAGGTAGAACACATTGCTGCTCTGCCTATACTATCAGAGTGGACTGTAGAGAATATGAACACTACAAGTCTGGAATTTTGGGATTACCATAAGAGTCCATCTGCCATAGTCTCCTACCTGATCTTCAAAGAGAAGTCTCCCAATTTACCACTCCCATGAAGCCGCTGCTGTTCTCATTCAGCTGGCTCATCTCTTCTTAGTTCTTGGTGACACTGAGTTGTCTTGAGTGGCATCAATGTGGCTAAATAAGACTCAGGAGGGAGTCAGACTGCCTGGGTCCATTCTGACTCTCTACCTACTAGCACTGTGTCCCCGGGCTGCTCAGCTTTGCAAGACTCAATTGGAAACATGCAGAGGAATCTCTTCAAGGGGTTATTTTGATGATCACATGTGCTAATTTTTTAAACATAGTTAACAGTTTCTGGTTTATGGCTAAGGTCCAATTTATGAATTTTGGGGGGGGGGTACCGGGGATCAAACTCAGTCCTTGCGCTTGCGCAGCAGGCGCCAGAACCACTGAGCTAAATCCCTGGCCCAATTTATGAATATTTTGTATGAGTCAGGATAGGCTAAGGCATGGTGCTGTAACCAATAGTCCCCAACCTAGAAAAGCTTAATGGCTTAAGATAAATTTATTCTGCATGTCTGTGTGTAAGTTAGCAGGGGAGTTCTGTGCATTTTTTTTCCGGTACCAGGGATCAAACTCAGGACCTTGTGCTTGCCAGGCAGGCAGCGGCACCACTGAGCTAAATCCCTGACCCAGTTCTGTGCATTTTGATCACTGGGGTTTCAGGCTGATGAACCATCACAAAGAAGGTTGTTGGTAGCAGGACTGAAGAAGAAAGAAGGCTCCAGAGTGTCTTTCCAAAAAAATAAGTGTTCTAGTTCAGAAGAGAAACAGGACCAATGTGCCCCAAATTCACTGGAAAACCTGAGTCACATGATCCCATAGAACTAGCAGATAGAAGTCTCCATGTGCCTAAATGAGGATGCCACATTGTGGTGTTCATGATGTTACTGCTCTTACCACAAATCTCATTTCCCCTTATGGAAGAGTTTTTCCTTGGCCATCCTTATATCCAGAACAGCACAGGTAATCTAGCAAATAGCACTTAACAACAAAAGGTTAGAAAGCTTAACTTTTAAAATGGAACAATTCTAATGTGCAAAAAGATGATGTGATCTTCTCTACAATATAATTGGAAGAGATGAAAATCTCCATCGACACTTAAATATTTCCCCTCTTAGCCTGGTACTAAGTCTCATATTTCTGCCATTAGCATGATCCATTTGGGTCCTTAGAGGTACATTTGTCACAGCCCAAGGCACTCGGCTGCCTAAGCAGAATCAGACTTTTGCTAATGTGCCATTTGGTCATTTAGTCTGCTACCACTGCTGCTATTCAACTGAGCTGGCCTTTGATGCAGTTCAGGGCTAGGGCCCATGCTCAAAGCTGGGAACAGGTTCTCATGTGGACCCAATCCTCAAGGACCTCATTTATTAGTCTTCCATACAGACAGGGCCTGGAAAATGGGACAGAAGACTGATAAGAGTAGAAGGAAGACATAATCACACCAGCTAATCATGATAAATGATGCTATGCTTTGGCTATGGTTTGAATGGGTCCCCCAGGGTTTACTTGTTGAAAGACAGGCATATGGGTAGTAAAAAGTAAAGCCTTTGGTAGGTAATTAGGACTAGATAAGGTCATAGGGTGAAGCCTTCATGATTTAATCCTGATGGCTTTATAAGAAGGAGAGAGACCAAAAGAGACACACATGCGTGCACACCATGTCATGTGATGCCCTGGACCACCTTGAGACTCTGCCATCAAGACCAACATCACAGATGCAGCCCCTTGACCTTGCACCTCCAGAACTGTGAGCCAAATAAACCTTCTTCTTTACACAGTTACCCTGCCTCATGTATTTTATTATAGTAACAGAAATAGACTAATATAAGTGCTTTCTGGATGTCTGGCTGAGCAAACATAAATTTGTGAGATTTAATTCTCAGAGCAATCCAAGGGGTCTGGAAATGCAATTCACTTCTTACAACTGACAGGTTGGAAAGGGTTTCCATGTCTCCGGCACACAACAGCTTCTGGTGGGAAGTGTTAGTATGTTATGGGGCCTCAAATAACGTGGGGTAAGAAGGCAGAGAAAATGACAGCACTGGGAGTTGCTGGCTCTGTTTGTAATCCTGCTCCTGTCACTCACTAGTAATGTGTCCTCATGTGTGTGTGTGTGTGTGTGTGTGTGTGTGTGTGTGTGTGTGAGCGCACACACTCTTGCGAGTGTTTCTTCCAAGGAGAGGTCACAGTGGACCTTCGGTATCATTCTTTCTCTTCTTTTTCTTCCTTTTCTCAAAGTAGAAAGGGTAGCAGCAGAAGCAAGAGACTGACCCAGCTCTCTGCTAAAAAGAAGAGTGAACAAGTGGGAAGCTGATGCTCAAATAAGTTCTAGAGGACATTATTTTCAGAGCCAACCAATAGCACTGATTAGGATTGGGAAGGGAAAATAGAAAGTTCTGTAATACACAAGCTATTTAATTCTATTAAAAACCCCTCTGTGCATTCTGAATGGGGGAAAGTTAGTCCAGTGGCTGGATACTCAAGTGTGATCAAGGCTAGGCTTCAAAAACTCAGGGTACTGCAACCTCCAACCCAAAAAACAAGCAAGCATGCATGGTGCATTCTCCTTGCCTTCAGCAACACTCAGATATATGTGTGTGCGACTGTTTGGGGACTTGGCAGCAAAGAGCAGTGGAAATAATTCTCTGGAAATGAAGAGAATCAGCAAAACATGAGGAAAAAATAGACACAATAAGAAAGCCAATGGAACAATAGAGAGATGGGAAGAGATGGGCTGATTTTTTCTGCCTCATGTGGTTTTGATGGCTTGCGGTAAATGAGTTTCTAATGATGCTTTAAAAAGTGGTTGTTGTTTAGTGGGGCTGATGCAACTCCTGCTGTTGGTTGGCGTTGGCTGTGTCCTGGGGAAGGAAAGGCCTGACCCTGTCCTCCTGGGAAGGATGCAGCCATCAGCTCCTGCCTTTTTCACTCCCAAATGAGCATTCAGCTAGTCTCTGCTGTGTGCCCAGCAATGCTGACCTTCCTGTGTAGGAGACAGACAGAAACAGACAGCGACAATTCCATGCTCATATGCTCTTCTGCAAGTGCCTCCTGTATGCTTCGGATGAGTGCAGCACAGGGGCTCTGTGGGGCCAGACGCAGAGCACCGCAGCTTTGCAGGAGCAGAAAGCTCTCCGGAGGAAGCGTCACCTGCACTGAGTCTTGTAGGAAGCACAGGAACTCTTTGGAAAAAGATGGCACAAAGGGCCTTCAGAGCCAGAAAGGCAGATGTGAGCAGAGGACTGTCAGAGAGCAACTTCTAGTCCAGGGAGCTTCAGGTCACTGGGTTTAGATAGAGGGTATGAGGACCAAGTGGTGGAAGATGACAATGACAACACTTACTGAGTGCCTACTGCATGCCAGGGGTTTCCTCTCTAGGGCGGTTTTGCCTCTTCCCCCTGGGGACACTTGGCAATCCATGAAGACAGTTTGGGGTGTCACATTGTAATAGAGAAGAGGGGGTCAGGGCAGGGGGTTTCTAAACATCCCACAGTGCACAGGATGCCCTCTCCCAAGGCCAGGGTGCCAAGGTTGGGAAACAGCTGATGCCAGTCTTGTGCCAATCACTTTATAGACTTTAAATCATGTTGTTCTCATCAATAGCCTAGGAGAAAGTGCTGTTGTCCCAATTCTTAGATGAAGAAAAGGAAAAGGAGGCTCGGAGAATCCAAGTTACTTGCCTAAAGTCAGAGTGAGCCAGGGACATGGGGTGGACTTGATCGAAGGTGGCCACACTTCAGCTCTCTGATGACAGCAAAATTGACAGGAGAGAAACCTATCAGCCACATGGCAAAGGTCTTGGGATACTGCCTCTCTGGTTTGGACTTTAGCAGAACTGTGATGCCTGAGCAATCTTTCAGCTGCAGGTTTTTCACTTTCCCATGTATTAGGGTGACTTTCCCCTAAGAAGTAAGCATTGGGCAAGGCTGAAATTCCCTTGTGTAAGCAGGAAGACACAGCAAAGGAGTTTCCAAAAAGGTTAACCCCTTGCTTCTCCTGCCTCATGTCAAGCAAGCTCTGGGTTATTACTGTTTACAACTACAAGAGCAATGGTTTACATAGAAAGAGCCTTAAAATATTATTAGTGCAAGTTTCCTCAGAAGGCTTCCAATTCTCAATTCTTTGCTGCAAGATTGCCAACCCCAGAGTTCAACATTCTTACATGGCCTCCTATGAGCTGTGCTCGTGTGCACTGTGGATTCTCTGGCTCTTAGCACGCTTGTCTGGTCTGATTTGCCTACCAGTGCAGCACACAGAAGAGGGGGTCCCCCGGTCTCACCACAGCAGACATTGAAATGCAGTAGCCAAGGGCGGTGCCCACAGCTGCAGCCCATACTTTGGGGCCAGCAACAGGGAGGACCCTCCCCTCACTGGCCTCCCTGGGGCTCAGCCCTGTACAGTGAGGCAGGAAGTGGCCTGCCCACTGAACAGAGAGGACACCAGTGCTCAGAGAATCAAAATCAGAAACCACGGAGCTGGGGTTTAATCCTGCACTCCTAGAACAGCCATAAGAAAATGATAACTTGTGTGTTTTTTATTTGTTTAATAGCTTTAGAGAGGAAACTACTTCCAGTTCTGTTCATTATATCCTATACATAACAGACAGCCTTTGCTCAATAAAGATTAAATCATCCACAGAAAGAAAAAATAAAATCAGGAACAAATAACTCCCACAGAGAAGCTCTTGCTTAAATGCCATTGTTTTTTCTCAGTGACTCTAATGGGGTGATAGTTCAGGTGGGATCCCCCTATTAACAACACAGGCACTAGCGAGTGTTGAGTTTGAGCCCTAGCTCTGCCTCAGCCTGGCTGTGTTATTGAGGACAAGTGAGCTCACCTGTGGCTCTTTTCTATCACCTATAAATTTACCTCATAACATTGCTATGAGATCAACTGGAGAGGAAATCATTTGGACACTCTGGAGGCGATCATTTCATTAGCCAGTCACAGTATTTTTATGCTCTTCCCCATTCCAACACTAACTTAAGTTGTATTTTTCTCAACAGTGGTTTAAGAAAGCTAAGCTCAGAAAGGTCGCACCATTTTCCTGGAGACACAGAGGTAGAAGACAGATGGGAGATGCAAGTAGAGCGCTGAACTCCAGCTTTCTTTTTGATATATTTTGGTGATGTTAGTGGGATTTGAAAGTCTGGAGTTTTGCTTCTGAATTTAAATTTGTTTTGGAGGTGGGGAAAATGATGAAAATATTTTAAGTGAGTGAGAAGTCGAAGCAAAGAAGCAAGAAACCCGCCTTTTGAAAGCAACTGTGGATGACTCCATGTTTGAGGAAAGTTGATTCCACTCTAGGGCTCTTGTGTTCTGGGCTTTGCAACTTTGAGGCAGCAGGTGGATCCCGTGCCTTGCTTCTCTGGTGGAAAAGGATTTGAAGGCACAAAAAGGGACATACAAGGTTGACACAAGCATGTGTTCCTCCTGGAGGAGGACACCGCCCAGAGGTGAAGTGGAGGCCAGTCTCCGGGAACTTGTCTCCCACATATATAAAGAATTCTTACAAATCAATAAAATGACAAATGACCTGATTTAAAAATTGCCAATGGACTTAAATAGGCATTTCTCCAAAGATACAGATAGCCAAGAAGCACATGCAAAGATGCTCAGCATCCTAAGCTGCCAGGGAAATGCAAACCAAAACCACCATAAAGTATCACTTCACAGCCATAGGATGGCTGTAATGAAAGAGGCAAAGCACACCAAAAGAATTAAAACAGAGATTCCATAGAAATACCCACATACCCATACTTATTGCAGCACAATATACAATAATCAAGATATGGAACCAGCCTTGGTGCCCACAGATGAGTGAACAGAGAAAAATGAGGTACATATACCAAATGGAGTATTTTTCACCCATAAAAGAACAAAATCCATCCATTTTTCTGAAAATGATGAATCTGGAGATCATATTGAATGAAATAAGCCAGACACAGAGGACAAATATTGCATGTCTTTCTTACTATGTGGAATCTAAAAGAGATAACAAGAAAGGGAAGAAGGGATTTAAGGGCAGGTGATGGGGGCATGAATATGATCAAAATACATTATATACATTGAACCTCCGCTCCTCACAAAACATGTGAAACTAGAGGGAGGGTGGGATAAAGAGGGTAACGAGAATGATTAAAGAATGTTATACCCGGGTAAAAATCTGCCAAATGAAACCCATTAATCTATATAGCCAAAACGCAGTAATAAAAACATGGGGGTGGGGGAAGAGAGAAAAAAATAGACCACAGCAAGCAAGCGTTGGTGAGGATGTGGAGAAACTGGACCCATCAGACATTGCTGTTGGGGAGATAAAATGGCATCACCACTTAACAAACTAGTGTGGTAGTTTCTCAAAATATTGACCACAGCAACATCTGACCTAGAATTCCCCTGCTAGGTATATTCCTCCTAGGTGTAAAACCACAAACATTTCCATTCCAAAACTTGTACATGAATGTTCATAGCAGTAGCATGATTCATAATAGCCCTAAGTGAATCAGCCCAAATATCTACCAGCTTGTGCAAGGATAAACAAAATGTGGCCCACCGATGCAGTCATTCAGCCATGAAAGGAACTGAAGCACTGATGCATGCTACCACAGGGATGAACCCTGAAGTATCACGCTAAGTGAAAGAAGCTGGGAACAAAAGATCAGACATCCTATGACTCATTTTATACAAATTATCCAAAAAAGACCAATATATTGAAACAAAATAGATCAGTGGTTACTTATGGGCTGGGGTGGGGTGATGAGGAATTTCTTTTGGGGGCCAGGGAAACATTCTAAAGTTAGATGGCAGAGATGGCTGCCCATTTCTATAAATACAGTGAATACCACCGAGTAGGATGATTAGTGAATTGTCTAATATGTAAACTGTGGACTAATAATAAAACTGTTAGAAGATTACCTAGTCTGTTATCCCAGCTAGTGGGGGATAATTACTAGACCCCAGATAGTCTGACCCCAGTCCACCCTTCTATCTACCACACAACATGGCTTTACTGTACCCAGCATGAGAGTGAACTTACCAGTTCTCCTCTGTCATAGGGCCTAGGAAATATGGGCAGACATGAGTAGTCCCTGTTGGGTATAGATAGAGGGAGCTTTTGCTCGAAGCAGCTTCAGTTATAGCCAGCCTAAAGGCAAGGGAAGGAGCCCTCAACACCTCCACTGTAATTGAGACAGCAATGTGTCACTGTAGATTTGCAACATGACTCCTGAGCCTGGTCAGCCATTCATCCAGAACAAACTTTGCAGGACTGGGCAGCCAACTAATTAATTGTTGCATCAATAAAAGCAGAGTTTGACCATCTCATAATGAATTACATTGTTTCAAAGAACTTAACAGCTGCCTTAGAGAAAGAAAACAAATGAAATTAATATGCAAGAGAATTTCCTCAGCAGAAGAGTCAGCATTTCCTAGGGACTGAGGTCAATGGTGAGACAAGCTCTTACTTACCCTGCTTGCCCACTGGGCGGAGCACACTTAGGATTTAAATATGCAGGATAAAATATGCAGGATTTAAAACCAGGAATGGAGAATATTGGACCCCAGAAGCAGTAGAAAGTGATTGGCACAAGAAAGATTCAGGCTCTGAGCCAGGAGTGGTGGCGCACACTTGTAAACCTAGCACTTTGGAAGGCTGAGGCAGGAGGATCACAAGTTTGCACACAGCCTGGGCAATTTATCAACCTAGTGAGACCCTGTGTCAAAATAAAACACATTTTTACAAAGGACTGGGGATGTAGCTTAGTGTAAAGTGCCTGGTTTCACTTCTCAGTACTGCAAAAACAAAACAAAACTCTCAAGTCTCTGGAGCCGGAGGGGCTTTTGTTGGAACACCAGATGCTGCTCTTCCTAGCTCAGAAGGTGGGTGAGCCCTCAAACTTGAGCATCAGTTTGTCGTATCTGCAAAATAGGCAAAGCAACAGGATGGACTTCTTAATGTTGTCGGAGGAGATAAAATTGAGCAATGTTGCAGCACTTGCCAAGTGGATATCCAGTACATGTTTGCTGTTGTTCAGGGAACATTCTGATGTCTGCAGAAGCAGAATCATCATTCCCCTCCTTCGTGACAGGTGACATTGTTAGTTTTTAAAAATTTAATGTCACATTTAATATACATTAAAACAGATTTTTTGATATATAGTTCTGTGAATGTTAATACATGTATAGATTTATGTAAACAACACCACACTCAACATGCAGAATAATTCCATTACCTGCCCAGAATTTTCTCCTGCTACCTTTTGCAGCCATATCCTACCCCTTTCCTAACCCCTGGCAACCATTGATCTGTCCTCCATCCCTACAGCTCTTTCTTTTACAGGATGTCTTGTAAGTGGAGTCCCATAGTGTGTGACATTCTGAAACTGGCTTGTTGCTCATACAGTCATTCCATTTCTTGTCATTTCTGACTAGTATCCTGGCGTGTAGATATAGCACCACGGACCTGTTCGCTCACTAAAGGACCTTCAGGTTGTACAGTTTGGGGAGATTATAAATAAAACTGTTACAAATGTTCCTGTAGAGGTTTTTACTTGGACACATGTTTTCCTTCCTCTAGGTTAAGTACCAGGAGTGAGAACTCTAGGTCAAGTGCTAAGTATAGGTTTCGGATTGGTACAAACTGCCAAACTTTTCCAGAGTGGTTGTATCACTTCCACTTGTGCTGGCAAAGTATGACACTTCTCATTCATTTGTCTGCACCCCATACTTGGTGTTGGCAGTGTTTTCTACTCTAAATTTCAAATAGGTGTTTAGTATTACCTCTCTAATGTGACGTGGTGAAACTCTTGTTTTATTTACCTTCTTTTATAGTTTGGATGCCCTCAAAAAGACCATGTGTTCAGAGATGGGCTTTTGGAAGGTGATGGGTTGTGGGAACAATGACCTCATCAATGAGTGGATTCACTCATGTGCTCATAGGTGAATGGGCTATTAGAAGGTGGGACCCACTTGGAAGAATTAGGTACCTGGGGGCAGGACTTCGAAGTGTATGACTTTTCTCTAGCCCATTCCCTGTCTCCTGGCTTCCAGGAAGGGTTCAGCTTTCCTCCACCAGGCTCCTCTGCCATAGTGTTGCCTTGGAAGCAGAAATTATGGCCTGAAACCTCAGAAAAAATAAACCCTTCCTCCTTTAGGCTGTGTATGTCAAGTATATTGTCTCAGAAACAGAAAGCTGACTAATATACTTTTCATCTGGTCTTGATGACCAAGTGTTTGCTGTAGGTTTTTGCCCACCTGGTAACTGGGTTGTTTTCTGAGAGTTGTGTTTCAGAGTTCTTTGTGTACATTTTGTTGTATATATGATTTTCAAATGTTTGCACCCAGTCTGTAATTTGTCTTTTCATTATCTTAATACCATATTCACAGAAAAACAATTTTACATTTTGATAAAGTCCAATTTATCAATTTATCATTTATGGACTGTGCTTTTAGAGTTCTAACAATAACAGCCTGACCCCAGGTCACAATATTTCCTTCCATAGTTTCCTCTAAAGGTTTTATAGTTTTGTTTTTGACATCTAGATCTATTATCTACTTTGAGATAGTAGTTTTTGTATAAAATAGGAGGTGTACATAAAAGATCTTTTCTTACATATGAATATTCAAATTTTTGATAATATTTGTTGAAAAGAATATCTTTTTCCTTTATATTACCTTTGTACCTTTTCAAAAATCAACTGGGCATATCAACCTGAGCCTATTTCTGGACCTCTGTCCTCTCCCATCACTCTATGTGTGTAGATCCCTTTGTCAATCTCATACTGAGTTGTTATAATTTTATATTAAGCCTTAAAACTCAGTGGTATGATTATTCTAATTTTATTCTTTGTTTTCAAATTAGTTTGGTTGTCCTAAGTCATCTGATTTTCCATACGCATTTTTGAATTTGGGTTGAGCCTTATTTTAGAAGTCTTTCAGACTATGGATTTAAGATAATGTTCTCACTCCATTTCGAATGGCTACAATTTAAGAAACAACAACAATAGCAAAAAACATTGACAAACGCTGGTGAAGATGTGGAGAAAGGGGAACTCTCATACACTGTTGGGAATGTAAATTAGTGCAGCCACTAGGAAAACCAGTATGGAAGGCCTTCAAAAACTTAGAATAGAGGCCGGGGATTTTCCTCAGTGGTTCTGCTGCCTGCCTCGAAAGCACAAGGACCCGAGTTCAATCCCTGGTACCAAAAACAAACAAACAAAAAAACCCTTAGGCTATCTTTATGATTCTGCAATTCCACTACTGAGCATATATCAAAAGGAAATTAAATCAGCATATCAAAGAGATATCTGTACTCTCATTTTTATAGCAGTAGTATTTACAATAGTCAAGACATACAATCAACCGTGGCATCCATCAGTGGATAAAGAAAATATGGTAAATATACATGAAGGAATACTAGTCAGCCATAGAAAGAATGTAATCCTGTCTTTTGCAACAACATGACTAGTCCTGGAGATCATGAGGTTAAGTGAAGTGAGCTAGGCAGAGAAAGAGAAATATCCCCTTATCTCACTTATACAAAGGGTAATTGAAAAATGTGGGGAATGTTTAAATTTTTTTAAAAAGCTTTACATTAAGAGACACATTGCCAATAATTCCTTTCAAAACACTGCCCCTCATTTCAAACACATTTATCTCATTATTCTTTCCACTTTCTGAAACCTTTCTGGAAGTCTTCTTTAGTGAGTGTCTTTATAAGGTGTGACCGAAAAGGCACACAGAGAGGGAGGCTCATAAAAACATTGCCATGTGTCCTCATCCACCTTATTCACCACATCTGGCACCATACAATTTTAGCTCTTCCCCAAGGCCAAAAGGTAATGATCTTTAATTGATTCAGGACATCAAGGCAGCCATGACAGCACAACTGAAGAAATTCATAAAGAAGACTTCTGGAACTGCTTCAGAAAGTGGCAAGAATGTTGAGATAAGCATGTTTGAAGTGAGGGAAACTACTTTGAGGGAGATTAATGGCAATTTGTCTTTTACTGTAATAAATTATTTTAAATTTTTAAATATATCATATTTTTCAATCACACCTCATATGTGGAATCTAAAAATGACTGAGCTCACAGAACTAAAAAGCAAACTAGTGATTGCCAGAGGCTGGAGGGTAGGTGAGAAGGGGGATAGGGAAGGATTGGTTGTATTACACCAAGATAGAAGAAATAAGTTCTGGTGTTCTATTATACAGAGGACGACTATAATTAACAATGCTGTAGAACATCAAAATAGCTAGAAGAGAGGATTTTGAATGTTCCCATTATAAAGAAATAATAAAAGTTTGACATGTTGGAAAGTCTAAATATTCTGATCAGTACATAATGCATAAATGTATAAAAATATCACACTGTACCTGATAAAGATGTACTCGTCAATTAAAAAACTATGGATTTCATTTATTTTGCAGATTGAGGTCTTTTCAGATACTTATGTCATCTTGATGAATTTAGTACATAGTTTGTGCTTTTCAAGAAATAGTTTCATTTTAGCTAAGTCCTTGAGTACATATTTACTGCATTATTTGTAGTGATTTTAAATATCTGCAGGGTATTGCTTTATTCTTCCCTAATATTGGTAATCTGTGTCTTCTTACATTTTTGTTTACCAGTCTTGCTAGAGGTTTATTAAATACATTGCTCTTTTCAAAGCACCAATAACTTTTGGTTTCACTGATTTTCCATATTGCTTGTCTGTTGTCAAATTCATGTATAAACACTCTTAATCATTTCTTTGATAAAGCAACTATAATAATATTATTTTATTTGTGTGGGAGTTTTTTGGCTTATTATTTTTGTATTTCTTAAAGTAGAAGCTTTGAATATTGATTTATGACCCTTCTTGCTTTTTTAGTGTAAATATTAGTTGCTATAAAATTCTCTATAGACCTGGCTATATTTTCATCTTATAAATGTTGATATGTCATATTTTATTTTCATTTAATTCTAAATATTGCTTAGTTTTCCTTGAGATTTATTTTTTGATTAATGGATAATGCAAGAATATCTTATTTAATTGGCAAGTGTTCAGAGATTTTCCTGTCATCTTCCATTTACTGATTTCTAGTCAAATTATATTATGGTCAGATAGCATATTTTGCCTGTTTTTAATTCTTTTAAATGTGCTAAAGTTTATTTTATGAGTCAGGATAATTTTCTCATGATGAACACTGCACATGCATTTAAGAACTGTATTGTGTTGTCATAGATTGAACTTTTCTCTAAATATCAATTGGATCCATTGGTATTGTCAGTTCTCTGTAACCATACTGATTTTCTACTACAAGTTCTATCTATGGTCAGAGAATTATATTGAAGTGTCTATATGGGTGGATTTGTCTATTTCTCCTTTTTTGCTTTGGCTTTTATGTATTTTGAAGCCCTATTGTTAGCTCCATATACATTTAATATGTTTTTTGGTGAATTGATTTTTCATCATGATATAAAATATTTCTTTATTCTTGGTAATTTTCTTTGCTCTGGAATTTACTTTTTTGATATTACTTTAGCTACCAGTATTTCTGTTTTTGTTTACACTGAATACAGTTTTTTTCTTCCTTATACATTTACCCTACTTATATCATTATATTTAAAGGCGGTTCCTCAAAGGTAGCATATCACTGGATCATGGTATTTAATCCATCCTCATAATGGCCACTTTAAATTGGAAAATTAGAGCATTTATAGTACTTACAGTTATTGACTTATTTGGAAGTGTGTGTGCCACTCTATTACTTGCTGTCTGTTTGTTCCCTTTGGTATTTGATCCTTTGTTTCCTCTTGTCTCCCTTCTTTTTTGGTATTTGAACCTTTTTAGTATCCAATTTTAGTTCACATGCTGTGGCTTTCATTATATCTCTTCATATAGCATTTTTGTAGTGGCTGCTGTAAAAATACTTCACATTTCAAAGTCCATTCAGTCAGTAGCTTATTGTTTCAAATGGAATGTAAAATATTATCACAATCTATATCGTTTTGCCCTTCCATTTTGTGTTGTTATTGTCTTATATGTTACATCTGCATACATTAAAAATCCCACTGGACAGTGTTAGAATACTTGCTTTCTACTGCTGAATCTATTTTTTAAAACTCCAGAGGAAAATAGCCTACTATATTTATTCAGATATCTACTATTTCTGTTGCTCTTGCTTCATTACCAATGTTCCAATTTTTTCTGACACTGTCTCCTTTTTGCCTAAAGAATTTCCTTTGGCAATTCTTTCACAGGAGATCAGCTGGCAATAAATCAGTTTGCTTTTTCTTTATATGAGAATGTCTGTGTTTCACTTGCATTCCTGAAGTATACTTTTTTCTATATATCAGATTCTGAGATGCCAGTGCTTTTCTTCCACATTAAAAATATTGTTGCATTTTACTTGGGCTTTTATGCTTACTGCTATGAAATATATAGTCAGCCAAATTGTTGTTTATTTCTTTATAAATACAATACTTTCCCCTCTACTGAATGCTTTCAAGAATTTTTTTTTGTCTTCAATTTTCTGAAGTTTGATTATTATCTACATCCAGCACAAACTTTTCAAATTCATCTTGATTGGCATTCGGTAAACTGTTGTAAGTGTAAAGTTATTTTTTGTTTGAAGTACTTTACCAAAATTTGGAAGTTTATAGCAACTGCTTCTTGAAATATTTTTTCTCCCCAAACTCTTTCTTCTGCTTATAATGACATGGTTATTAGTTGTTTTATATTGCCCCTTGAGACTGTGTTTTACATTTTTTTTGTCTGTATGTTCAGCTTAATGTCTACTGAGCTAAAGGTCAGGTCCTCTGTTTGGTCTGTCCTCTGTTATCTCATTGTACTATTGCATTTTTCCTAAAAGTTTTTATTTTTCTTCTTGTACTTCTCAGTTCTAGAATTTCCATTTGGTTTTTATGACTTTTATTTCTTTGCCAAAAAGTTTAAAATATATTTTCATCTTTTCAAGACTGAGTGTTTTTATAATGGGTGATTTGGTCTCCTTTCAGATAATTCCAACAGTGATGTCATGTTGGCTTTAGCCTCTGCTCAATTACCTTTTCCCATTGCTGGATAATTTTCAACTGTATCCCTATATTATAACAAGAGACTCTGAGTATTGCTCCAATCTAATGCAGAAGTGTTTTTCATAAATACCCCAGCTCCAGATAATAGTATGCCTCTCTCTTGAGGGACAACACTCTATTTCTTTGAGTGTGTACTTTGAAAATTCTTCCTTAAAAAATTCTTTACACCTCTAAAGAAAAGAACATGCTGGTGTTTTTGAGTGGGCAGTTGGCCCAGTGAGTTTTAACTACAAGTTCCTACCACCCTTTTTTATGTTGTGGTTTTAATGTCATTTCTACTTCAAGGGCTTTGCAAGGGTGTTTGGACTTTGGTAAGTGACTGTTTTAGTTCAATTCTTGAAACACTGCAAAGAACCAGATCCACACTTACACAGCTTGAGATGCCCAGGAGTTCAGAAGCAACATGATAGCGGGTCTTTTCCTGAGCTACTGTCTGCTCAAGACCTTACAATAGTTTTGGTTTCCCTGGGTCTCCCCTCTATAGTCCCCCAGATAGAGATCTGGTCTTATCTTCCTCACATTGCATGTGTACCCTAAAAAAGTGCCATGTATGAGGCCAAGCAGTTTGAGGAAGGAGGGAGAAGGAAAGTTTTTGCTCCATCTTCTTGGGGTCACAGCTTCCCCAGTCAGAGAGAAAGTTGCCCTCCTTCAGATCTCCAGGTTCCCATGCCACTGTCACTATCAAGTTATGTCCTTTTGTTCATGGAGGCTGAACTGAAGGACTCCCCCCAGAAAATCCTCTATATCCTCTGATTCCCACTTTCTGGTTTAGGGGCTGCAATGAGTCCAGGCTAGAGGAGAGCGGAGGGAGAAATGCTCAGCTTATGTGGATTCTGTGACATTTCAAATTATGCTCTGCTCCCTAATCTGTCTGTTGCTTTTCCACTCTTCGAAGTTCTCAAATAGCTGATCCATTCATTACACCCAGGTTTTATAGCTCTATTCCATAGAGGAAACAAGGTATTGTATACTTGCTCCATCTTACCCAGAATTTGAATGATCTGGCCAATTTTTAATGCATGATGTTATCCTTACAGACTAGGAATAGTTAAGCACTTACTCACTGAAGGTAGAGTTACTTAAATTTGAAACCTGGATCTTAACTCATAGATTTGCCTCCAACGACCTAGGAAATGTGTATTTGTCTCTCTGTGTCTGTGGGGAATTGTTTCTAGAACCCATTGAGATCCCATAATGTGCAGATGCTCCAGTCCTTTATAAAGTGGCATAGTGTTTGCACATAGCCCTAAGCACATCCTCCTGTATATCTCTAGGTTACATCTATTACTCAATAATATGTAAATGCTATGGATATAGCTGTTTACTATTTGAGGGAATAATAAGAAAAAAGTGTGTACATGCTTTCCAAATATTTCCCATCTAAAGTTGGTTAACTTCACAGATGTGGAACCCACAAATGCAAAGGGTTAACTGTGTTATGGCCTTTCACAAAGACTTAAATAAATAAATTCCCCAACGGTACACTTCTGGCAATCAGCAAAATGGGATTTGAATCCAGATCATGCTCCAAGGCCCATTCTTCTTCCAGGACAAAATGCTGATTTTGTATAATCATTTTATTACCTGCAAGCATAAAGCATATGCTTTCCTTTTTCAGATAATAGTGATTGATGGGAGCCCTTAAATACTGGAATTGGGTCATCAAGTCCCAATACAATTTTGCTCAATAAAACCATAACAACCTGAGACAATTCATTGCTTTCCAGGACTTTGTTCTTTCACAGTGATTTGTGAAGGGATTGGCCACCTCCTCTGGCTTTCAGCCTTATCCTCTGAAGACACAGTTGCCTGAGGAAACTGACTCCTCTCTCTAATTTTGCAGATAACCATCGCAGAAGAGAGAGAGAACTAAGGTGGCTCATGTTAAATGCAGGAAACATATATAAGGCAAAAGAGTCCACTGTGCATGGTACCTAGCAGCTAAGTTCCAGAGAGAGAGAGAGACAGAGAGAGAGAGAGAGCCTGTAATTCTCTTACTCTGTCCCTGAAAGTCATCTCCCCAACAGCTGATTGCAGCCCAAGGGCCTGATAAATATTTGTCATTTTGGGGAGAAAAATATTAACTCACCCAAGGATCTTCCTGTCCCATTGGAACATTCCAGTTGGTTGATATCTCTTCACCTGATGTCAAGAAAGTCCTAATATATTCAGACTGCGAAGAATAGGATGACAGAAATGGCTGAGAGAATGAGATGGAGAGATATGACATTCTTACAGAAGATTCTGGGGCTCTGACAATAAATTTTATAATCACACATACAAGGAATAGAGCCCTAAAACAGAAGCCAAGAGTCTGCATGAGTTAGAATTATTTTAATTGATAGTGTCAGAAACCATTTCAAAATGGTTTGAGAGGACCAAAAATGTATTGGCTTTATATATATAGATAGTCTGTGTCATCTCAAATTCTAGGAGTTGCCTAGCTTCAAGTGTAGCTTGACCAAACACTTAGTAACAACATAACTTTTTCTTTCTTCATGATTTTCTCCGTGTTGGCTTTGTCCTGGGGATAGCACTCCACATGTGATGGCTACCAGCAGCTCTGAACTTCCACCCAACTTGTCAGCATCCCAGCAGAAAGATGATACTTTTCTCTCAATAATCCCAGGAAAAGCTTTAGGAAAGATTCTTAATGACTGTTACTGACTTGGCCTGAACTTCTACCTATTTTCAACTATCAGATGCATTTCTCTGCTCCGTAAAGCCTGGAGCATTGGGCCTTCTCTGTAGTTTACCGAGAAGGACCAAATCAAGGACTAGGAGGGAAGAAGGGGTGTGATCCAAAGAAAACTGAAGTTTTATGGCCAAGTAAATGGAGAGGGCATGGATGCTTGGTAAGAAAAGAAAAAAATATACATCTGTTATATTTGCTGTCTGGTTCTGACTCTGTTGCTAGTTGTGTGACCCTTTCCCCTGACTTCCTGTTTCTTTATGTATAGAAGAGAAGGCTGTGGAAAGTGCATTTAAGATCCTTGCCAGTTTTAAGTATTCTTTGATTATAGGGTCATGAATGCATAGAGGTGTTCCTCAAATCCAATATCAAAGCCAACACCTCCACACCTAGAGCTTAATGGAAGAAGCCTTAGGAAAAATGCAAGAAAGAGCTTCTTTATAGAACGTGCTATTTGAAGTATGTGAATGCTGGAGCTGACTACTTAGGTTTGACTCCCAGGTTACTTGGCAAGAATTTAGCCCTAATGCCCGACCATCACAATGGAGATCATAACTGCACCTCCTTTAGAGATTGTGATGATGAACATAGCAAGAAGAATTCTAGTTGGAGCCCTGATTCCCAGCTCCTGGCATTTGTGCTCTTGCATCCCTTCTATTCCCAAGTAAGGAAGAACATGTAACTTATTTCCAGCTGATAAGATATAGCAAAGATGATGGGTCAGTCACTCCCTCAGTGTGTTACATTCTGTAAGACTCCATCTCAGCCAGCTGGAGCTAGGGATTCTCTTGCTCATCAGCAAATTCAACTGCTCTTTTAAGAAGGAAAGGGAACCATGGTTAGGATTTAAACTTGGCAAGGTGCCTAAATGTTCAGTATTAGTAATTCTTTGAATTATAATGAAAGGTTTGGTATTGCAGATCTGAAAACAGTATGAGACTATCAGTCTCCCTGTGTCCTTCAGAGATTGCCTGCTGGGCTAGATGAACTCAAATCTGGGGCCATGCTTGCGTATAAGTGCTGTCTTCATGGACTTCTATGCAGCAAATTGATGACTCTGCTGATAAATCAGTTATTTAAAATACAATTTATCATCATCCAATTTCAGAAGAAACTGGTTTGGTATAATGGGAACTGATCCAGAGTATTAGTGTTGGCAAGGCACTGAATTTACCCAGTAATGAGGTGAGCCTGGATAAGGAAGAACAGGTGTTTCAAGCAAGTTCAGTTTGAATAGATATAAAATTGGGTTCATCTAGGTTTGGTAAACTAAAAGAAAAGAAAAGAATATTTATTGAGCATCTGCCAGATGGTCTCAAGTGTGCTATTTCCTTTAATACAAATAGTCTACTGGGAAGAAATTATCCTGTTCATTGTACAGGTGATGTTAGGATGAAATTAGGATGAGGTTAAAGAAGGTGAGCTTCAAGAACTGAGGTGACATTCCCACAGTCACCCAAGTCTAAGCCACCTTTTGCTGACTTTGAAAACTGGGAAAGCTTTTGGGATCTACAATAATGGGATTACAATATTTGCATTGAAAGGAATTTAGCTACAAAAGAAGAAAATGAAAATAGATGAGTAGAAATAGGAGCCAAATGGCCTTGATTTGAAAACTTTGACATTTGGCATAAGTTGAACTAGTAAGTTTCCAAGAAAATGAACCTTAAGAGAGACACCAGAAAGTATGTCCACTCCTGAACCCCGTGGAAGCAGATATCTCTCCATTTTAAAGAGTGGACATTCATCATATTTTGGAAGCCTCTATATTTCTGTCTTCTCAATTTTTTAAATTGACCACAAAAAATTGAAATGCCCCAGGGTGCCAGGCTGGCCTTCTTTTTCTTCTTTCTTTTTTTCTTCTTCCCTTCTTTCATCTTGCAGACTATTTCTGTCCTAGCTTGTTCCAAAGAGGACCTAAGGCAGTTATCAGAGATGCATATATTTCTGATACAATAAATTTTAACTAATTAAGAAGATATACATTTTTAAAAATGCAAACAATAAAATAAAATAAAGGCAGGGAGAACCAGAAGCAAGGTTTGTGACAGAAAATCCATGCCAAGGAGTCCTAGGGCTCTGCTGGAGGTTAGACACAATCCACTTCTGGACTTCCCTCTAGCTAACTGGGAGAAGCAAAGACAAGCAGTTGTGAAAAGAGGAAAGCATTTTTTTCTCCAAACTTCATAAACTCTTTGTTAGAACAGATCTCTGTAACAAAGGACAGACTAACAAGAGAAAAAATAATCAAAGAGAAGCCCATTAACATGTATATTTCATGTACACATGGAAGACACCCAGAGAATGAGAAATTCTTAAAAATACGACTTTGGCCTCAGTTTCTCTGCAGCTTTGAATTTTCCTATCAGATCCCTCTTGGTTTCTGAGGATTCACTTCTCTCTTTTTTTTCTTCCCCAAGTTGTTATTTTCCAGTGTCTGGATTCCAAATTTTGGAGAGGCTGGATTGTTGTCACTCACCACTTGCCATTTTTCCAGTCTTTTCTAAAAATGTGACTTTGAATAACAGCTTCTACAGCATCTTCAACAAAGAACAGTAGTAACCAGACAGCTGAGAAGGAGTTTGAGTCTCCAGAGGCGGCAACTCGGGGCAAGGTTAAAACGGGGCCACTAAAGCTGGTTAGCAGAGATCACTGATACAGATTCTTCTGGGATCATTCCCAGGCTGATGGAGCCTAAAGCAGTCTTCAGTGTTTCACTTTTGCTTTCCTTGGTAGAAAAGGGGTAGAATACTCCTCATCTTTGTAAATCTGCCTCCTGCTTTGGGAAAATAGAGAGAAGTCAGGGAGCTTTTTTCTGCACTGGTTTCTTCTTAATTACCTTCAACTGAATCATACGCGCAAGCCCTCACACAGGTACAAGAGTTAAATATCTGCGCATAAAAACAAACAAGAGTGCAACGACTGCTTAATCATTGAAACTGTATCACTGAGTCTTCACAGTGACTCTGCACATGAGGTCTTACTTTGCAGCGGGAAAGAACCCCCCAAGTGCATAGAGCTGCAGAGCTGTAAGGGTCAAGTTCAGGTCTGAGTATGAGCTCTCCACAAGTTGCCCCCTTCCCATTGTACTGTCCTGCCTGTCTCTACCACCAGCTGCTACTCTGAAAACTTTTGTCTCGCTGAAAACTGAAAAGAATTTCTCCAAGTGCCTCTCAGCACTACCTAACACAGAGGGCCCTGTGTTAGGTACAGAGTACAGCTGTCAACAGCAGCCTCAAAGCAAACATGAAAACAAGTTTAAGGCTTATTTTTCACCTACACCCTAAATACAAATGGCTGGCATCCTGCCAAGGGCAAATTTGGTAAGAAGGCCTCTTACAGGGGGCCATCCAAGACGTCACAATGGATCATCGCTATTTTATTCTTTTTAGCATGTTGATGAAAAACAATCCAAAGGGAGAAATTTCTAGTCCACAGGGCTGTTACAGAGGCCCTGACAATCAGAGTCCTCGTTCTACCTCTGGCATCTGACTAATGAACTCCTAAGAGGTCAATTCGGCTCCAGTCCACACCTGCAGGGAGGTAACGAGCTGCAGAGTGGACCGAAGTAATTACGTGGGTTAGAGGCAGAGGGAGGCTGAGTGGGGCCTGAGTAAGCCAGACACGGAGCTGGTGAGAACAAGAGACAGCAGGATGGGGGCGGGAGGAGTGGAGGGGTGCAGGGGTCCCCGGGAAGGAGAAGGAAGAAAGACATGTTTGGAAGGCTGTGGATTTCAGGGGAGCACAAGATGAATTAGCTCCAAAGCAGTCAAAGACAAAAGCAAAACAAAACCAAAGAATGGATCCTAAGGCCTCGCACTTGTCAGTCATAGATTTGTGAAATGCTGATTGTGCAAGCGGGATAGGCTTTGGGATGCAGAGTCCTGCCCTAGCATCTGGTGTCTGGGCTCTGCTCCTGCACTTGGGAGCAGCCTCAGGGAGAGACAGTGGGGAGACACTTTGCCCCTGTGGATAGAGTTGAAGGTATTGAGTCTCCTTAAGTGTCATGCGCTTCCCTTCCATAAGCCCGTCCAATCCAAACTCCTGGGATGAGACATAGGCCTCCCCACTATCTCCGTGAGTTACCAAGGCTGGCATTGGAATCCAATCCAATCTGACTATACACTTCAACAAGCAAGAAGTCCGAGTCATTCATCCAGCAGGTGCATTGAAATGCTTCTCTTCAGCTCCTTGTAATCGTCCCCTCTCTTGGGAAAACCTCAAATGAAACAGATCACTTTCCCTTTGTTATGTATATATAATGTCATGTTGGTATACCAGTGATTATTTTTACAGCAACCTTGTCTATTCAAGCCCCAGCAAGGAATAGAGATTGAGCCAGCCACTTCGATGTCAAAATACAACAGAGGATCCAAATGCAATGCTGCTCAAAGCAAACCCAACCCTTGGAAGTCTGCATAGAGGTAAATAATCTTGTATTTTGGGTGCAACTGAAGAGATAAGGAGAGGGATGGGGAAGCAGGTGAGAGAGGGGGCTGCTGGCAGCTCCACCATGGAGGATACAGAAAACAGAAGAGCAGATTGAACTCAGAAAGCTCATTATTCCTGAAAGAGAGCCCACTCAGCCCTGGATATTTCAAAGCCTCACAGTACCATTGAACTTGCTGAAGTTCCCAGAGGTGCCACATGCTGAAGAATATTAAAAAGTCAGGGTTGCTTGGGCATAACATTAATCATAGCAAGTTTCAATATTAGCTAAATAGGATTGGCGTGGGAAAAGTGTTAATTGTTTGCCTGCAATGCCCCTTCCCCATCCATACTCACCAATATTCTCTTAGATGTCTGACATTATCTTCAGGAAAATGCCAGTGAATGGTCATACATTAACATAATTGATTTTACCTTCATTCCTTTGGGCATCTCTATTACCTCAACTAATTACTTTAAAATACCTGTCCTATTTTCACTATTCTACAGGTGGGAGCTTAGGGCCATTGATATGAAAGAATATAAGTTAACAAGGCATCTTCAAAGCAGAGTCTTGAAAATAATGGCAGTGTCTCAAACTTGGAGAGGATCAAAGGTGAGTTCGCCTCAGATACTTTTTGTTACATGGGTTTCCATAGTGATAAGAGGGCTTGGACTCAAAGGAGATTAGATAATAACAGCAATACCATTTCAATAGAGCTTACTATGTGATAGCCACTGTTCATACTTCATTCTCGAGAAACTCCATGGTATGATTTCTATAAATGAGGAAACTGAGGCACAGCAAGTTAAATAACTTGCGCAAAAGTCTGAATCAAAAGAATAGCACAAGCAAGGCTTCAAACCTAGGCAGTCTAACTTCAGAGCTGCCACTGATCAATTTTCCTGCCTAAAGAAGGTGGTGAAATAGGGAGATAGTTAAAATATTAATGCATGTCTTCCTGTTTAATTCCAATGGCTGGGTAAACAAGCAGGCAGCCCATTCCACCTTTAGAAGTCAATGTGGTTGACATGAAGTCATCCTGAAACCATGAAAGGGTTGTCATTCCTGGACAAGTAGACAGAACATTTGAGGCACAAAGAAAAGCTGGAATTGTCCTTCAACTTTGTTTCTGAAAGCAAGAAATCAGCAGGGCAGAAATCTGTGGGTCACAGAAAAGAATAATTCATGGAATAACTATAAAAGAAAGAAAAGGTTTATTTTGTTTCATGATAAACACTTGTAGACACCTAACAACTACAGAGGAGTTTTCATAATGCAATATCTAATTATTAGGGTCTACTCACAAGTAATCCTGAATTGTATGACTCAACCACTCTAGGTATCGAAAGAAGAGAAATAAAGATCTATGTCTATATGAAATTTGCCTGTAAATGTCTATAGCAGCTTTATTTCTAACTGAAAAGAACCCAAGTGTCCATCAGCAGGCGACTGTATTCACACATTGTATGTCTATCATTCACACAAGGATTCCTTGTTGCAAAGAAAAGGAATGGACATTTGACATCTGTAACCATATGGATGAATCACAAATAATTATGCCAAGTGAAAACAGTCACAAAACAAGGATGCATGCTTTATGACTATGTTGACACAAAATTCTAGAAAATTCAAACTAACCTATAATGGCAGGAAGCCAACCAGTGTTTGTCTGGGAATGGGAGGGAGAGGGCAGTTGGGAGGTTGATCTTGATTGTCAACTTGATTGGACTGAGAAATGTCTAACAAATTAGTAAAACACACTTTATGGAGTGTAGCTTTGAGGGTGTTTCCAGATCTGATTGACTCGTGGGACAGCAAACTAAGAGGGGTGAACCACCCTGAATGTAGGCAGCACCATCTATTAGGCTGAAGGCACAGATGGAATAAAAGTGGAAGAAGGAGGAAGTCTCTAGCAAGGCTCTCTCTTCTCCCTCTCTCTCTCTCTCTCTCTCCCCTCTCTTTCCTCTCTCTTCCTTCCTCTCTCCTCTTCTTGGCTGCCAAAGGTGAGCAGCTTTCCTCTATCACACACTTCCACTAAGATATTTCTGCTTCTCCACAGGCCTAAAAGCAATGGATCAGGTAGAGGAGATATTTAGCTAGATGTGAGTTAGAAATGGCAGGGAGAGCATTCTGAAAAAAAAATTCAAAGGTCTAATCTCCTGAGCTTTTGATCCCCAAATTTACTGAGAAGAACATACCACATTCCATTTCAAATTCTCCTACATACTCAGTCTCATAACTCTAGGGCCCACACAGCCACACAGGGGGGGCCCAAACCCCAAGTTTGTTGACCCTGTTTGACCCATTTAGACTTATTTACATGGATTTACACTGGTTTTGACCTCCTTGATGGGCTTTGGCTACCACGGTTGTTCCAACTAAGACCATATAAATTCAAAATCTGTCCCCCAACCTGAGGGTGGAGGTTTAACAGTTGAGTGGGAGAACCCCCTCAGTCACAGGCCCCATCTACTCTCCAAATTCCACTAAAGAGAAACCAACCTGTGTCAGTTGCTGTGTCGAGGCTCCAGCCACTTGGCCCCTCCCAAATGCACTGTCCTCTCCAATAAAGCTATCTTACTTATTATCCAATAAAGAGCTTGCAAAACAATTACTTTCTGACTCTTGGTCCTTTCCCAAATCTTCTCAGGGAGGATCCAAGAGCTGAGACCATGACATAACACAATGTCATTACCCAGCTCAGGCTGATCCGAAGTTCTAGTAACAGACCTAGCTGACCATGGACTAAAAATGTGAGCCCTAATAAATCCCTCCTACTCTAAGTTGATTTTCTCAGGTATTTTGTCACAGTGACAAAAAGTAAGCAGACTATTACAGAGGGGTGAGAGGAAGCTTTCAAGGGTAATGCATGCATCATCACCTCGATTTTAGTGACAATGTCTCTGGCGTATGTACATGCATGTCCAAACTTAGCAAATTGTGCATATTAACCAGTATCATCCGTTATGAGTCTATTACACCTCACCAAGCTGTTTAAAAAGGGAAAACAAATGCACCTTCTGTGAGATGATTCTGCCTAGGATGTGACTGCAGAGCTTTAATAAGGAACAATTAGTTGAGAGAAAAGACTCACCCTGTGCTGAGAAGTGTACAACATCAAATCACACAGGGACCAGTACGCTCACCTAAGGCATTGTGAATTCATTCCAAATCTCTGAATGAAGCTATGTTCTCAGATTTATCATTGTTATAGGCTGAATTGTATCCCTTCCTCCAAATCATATGTCAAAGTCTGACTCGTCAACCTACCTCAGAATGTGACTTTATTTGGAGCTAGAGCCTTTGAAGAGGCAGATTGACAAGATGAGCTCATATGAGTGGGCCCTAACTCAGCTGACTGTTGTCCTTACCAGAATTGGAGATTAGGACATAAGCACAGAGAGAGACCATGTGAGGACACAGGGAGAAGACACCATCCAGAAGCCGTGGAGAGGGGTCTCAGGAACAAACAATCCTGCTGACACCTTGACTTTGGACTTCTGGCTTTCAGAACTGTGAGAAAATAAATTTGTGTTGTATGAGCAGCCCAGTCTGGGGCAGTTTATCACTGTAGCCCTTGTAGATGAATATAATGATCTAAGAAGGTTGTGATGGCTGTGACGAGTGAAATGTGGTGGCTATCTCAGCAATCCAAGGGAGGCCCAGAGTGGGGTGATGAACTTGAGACTTTTTCCTGTTTAGGATGAGGGGAATGGAGGTGTGGAGGTTGACTCCCAGATTTCCGGCTTGGTTGACTGACTCCATGAGAGACTCAGGAAGCCATGAGGAAGGGCAGATTCTGGAGGAAATATTAGCTATCAGGTCTTGCCACATGGATTTCAAATGGGCTTGTATGGTGGGAATATGATCCTGGAGCAGGACGTGCCACCAGGCTTAGAAGAGGAGATGTAGGGTCTCCCAGCCAAGGGCTTAGGATTTCAATCTACTGGCATAGGGGGTGGACTGGGGAAGCTGTCAGGTTTGTGCTTTGGGAAGTTCTCTGTAACAGTGCAGAGGAAAAATTAGAATACAGCAAGGAGCCCACATAGAAGGTAATATCCACCATCTAATTAAAGAATGCTGAGAGCTGAGCTAAGCCAGTGACATGTGGAAGTAGAAGAGATGGAAGTTGTTTGGGCTCAGGAAATGATTCCCTAAAGTGAGGGCCTCACAAGCAAAGTTTCCCTCTGGCTTCCTCGTCTCCTGCATCTTGCCTTTCATTCTCTCCCAAGACAAGCCATAGAAGATGCAATTCCCTTTCTCCAAGCAAGTCACAGAGACCAGAACCTCTTTCCCCAAAGCCAGTCATAAAATTTAAGACTATTACTCTAACTTTCCCCACCTTTTTGTGTAAGAGCTGGCTACAAAGAAATTCTCTGATCCATGCTTTAGGTAGGTCATAAAACCCTCATTCTACAAAGGGTCTTGCCCTGCTGTGCCCAGAAGGAAGGAATTCTGCACACAGAGGCCAAGAAGAATGTCATACAGATGGCCATGCTTAATCAAACATAAGCATAAAAATGGAAGCCTCACCCTTTGTCATAAAGGTCTTCACTCTGAAGGCTCCCGTGCCACCTAACACTTTGATTGAGTAAATTTGTTTCTGCTTCTCTCATTTAAATCTGTCTGTTGTCAGTTTATTTCAGCAGATTCACATATTGAACCTCTAGAAGGAAAATATGGTCCTCTCTGTGCAGTGAGTAGATGGAGTTCAAATGTGACAGTGGGAAGAATCCAGGTGTGGGGTCAAGTCTGAGCTGTGACCAGGGAAGGCTGGGTGGAAATATCACTGTGGTTCAGAAGTTTGCACTGGAGACCTTTCACAGCCAGCAGGAATGAGCAGAAAGCCAGAAGTTTAGGCTACCAGGTCCAAAAAAAAATGCTAGAAGTTTCGCGATAAAATGTAAGAATTTCTGTTTTTCTTTTTCCTAGCAGAACTTCTGTGTCCTTTCACTGGGCAGTGCAGACTGTCAGGGTCACCTGAGCAGGGAGAATACACCAGTTTTCACCAAGATTCCAACCAGCATGCTCTTCTTTCAATTAATTCTGGTCTCTCCAGGGTCTGCATCCACAGCTCAGAAATCCTTCCTGAGTCTACTGCCTCCTCAGCTTTCAGTTTAATGAGCACTGCTTTCTTCCTCAGCAAAGTCTCCTTTACAAAGCAGTTGAGAGGTTGCCAGCTCCTCACCAGGAAGTGACGGGACCACAGGGCAGGCTGAGGGTGTCACTCCTCCTCCGCAACATTCCCTCACCCGTCCCAGCAAGGAGGCAGAAGTCACTCTGCCTAATGGCTACATTGCCACACAGGAGAAACCCCAGACAGCCTTCTTTCCAAAGCCCAGTTTTCAGGATGTGTCTGCATAAAGGAGGGCAGACAGATCTAATGAAGGTGGAACAGCTACCTTGCTTGCCTGGGCTTGTTGCAGTGATGGTGAAGTGGGGCTCCTGAGCTCTTGTTTGCTCCACAGGGAAGCACTAGAAAAAGATGCAAAGCCATTTGTCAGTTGCCAAAAGAAAATTTGAATTGTTTGTTGGGCACTTAGCGCTATAAAAAGATTTTTGGGGGGTGCAACTTGGTTTTTCACACTGAGTTGTATCCCCAAACCCCAGCCCCTCTCTTTCTTTCCTTTTTTCTTCCTTTCTTTCCTCTTTTTAGATAGGGTCTTACTAAGTCACTAAGTTGCTCAAACTAGTGATCCTCCCCCCCAGCCTCAGCATGCTGGAATAAAAGCATGTGCCATCATGCCTGATTGAGATAAAGATTTTTGTCATAATCTTCCGAACTGCCAATGAGTGCAAAAGAGGTGACCAATGCTTATAGAACAGTGCAAGTTGGAGGAGACTCAGGGAGCAGTACAGTGGGAAGTGTGCAGAGCCCAAATCACTCAGGAGCATTTATACTAAAGCTCCAAGGAGTGACAGAAGGGAGTGATGTTCTCAGATCTGTGCCTTAAGAAGAGCATGACGGGTGATGAGGGATAAGTGAAGCCAGGCAAGAGGTGACCAGAAAGCTTCAGAAGGTACTGAAAATCACAGAGATAATTAAGATGAAATAAATTCATGTTTGCCTCAGGGCCTTTGCATATGCTGCTGTGCCTAGAATCTACTTCCATTTCACATTACCTCTGCCAATGCTGCTGAGCTCAGCATGTATCCCACTTTACAAGAGCGTCCTGATCTAAGTACCCACTCCTCTTGCCTCTCCCAGCTAAATTAGGTCCTTCTTCTTGATTTCTTTAATAGCATCTTTTGCAGCCTGAACTGCTATAATCCATCCCATGCATGACAATGGTCCTCTCTGCTCAGCTCCCCAGGGCAGGGACAGGTCTGTTTTGTCAAACACTATTCCCAGCTTTATCCCAGCTCTAGCATGGATTTGGTGCCTGATAAATCTTTCCATGAGCCCTCAGGACCTTCTTCCAGCCTTGATTCTAATAGGCACATGGGTGAAGGGCGTACTCCTAAAGAGTCTCTGCAACATTAGAACATTTCTATCAGAAAGAATGCCCTACTTAATTGGTGCAACTTTAAGGACTCCAAGACCTGGGTTCAAATTCCAGATCCATCCTTAAGTGGCATCCTAGCCCTGGGAACTTACTTAAGCTCTGAGCCTCAGGATTCTCAGGAGTAGAATACAGATCTCACTTTACTGGCATGGTTTCTCAGTGGTTCAGATAAAAATATATGTCCATCTCTAATATAGCAGCTGACATTGCTAAGCACTCGATAAACACAAATCTCTTTTTCAGCTACAAAGCCTAAGTCAGGATTGTACAGAAATGGCTTCTAGTTGGTAGGGCTCACCATCTGCAATACTGACCAGAGCTCGAAGCCTGGGGTCAGAATGTTTGCAAATTGAATTTGCTATCTGCCACTAATGAGCAGAAGGGCTTAAGGTGTATTAGTCACCTTTCCATCATTGAGACAAAATGTCTAACCCAAGCAACTTAAAGGAAGAAGGGCTTATTTTAGCTCATGATTTCAGAGCTTTCAGGCCATGGTCAGCTGCTCCCTTGCTTTTAGATTTGTGTGAGACAGAACCATCATGGTGGAAGGATATGGGGGAAAGCTGCTTACCTCATGGCAGCCAGGAAGTAGAGAGGAAGGGAAGAAAGCCAGAGAGGAAGGAGTCAGAGAGAAGATATAGAGAACAAGATCACCCCTTCACTCCTTTTAATAGACCCCACCTCCTAAGTCTGTACCACCTGCCAATAATCCCATCAAATGCTGAATCCATCAGTGGATTAATCCAGTGATGAAGGTAGAGCCTCGTGATTCAATCACTTCCTGAAAGCCCCACCTCTGAACACATGGGCCTTTAGGGGAACATTTTATATCCAAACCATAGAATCAGGAAATGTGCTAAGCTTCTCTGAGCCTCAGTTTCATCAAATCAAAAATGCAGATGCTTATGAACCTCCTTAGCTCACCATGGGCATGACATACATTTATATGTTACATGCTTGACACAGTGTCTGATAAGTTCTGTATACATTTTGGTGAATATTAATATGCTTAACACAGGACCTGGTGTACAATGACTACAAACTCATGTCATCTGTGATTAATCAATTTTTGCTAAAGTCTATGGGGTGAAATCAATGAGTCTGAGAACGGACAGGCCAAGGGGTCCCTGGGCAGCAAGGACCACTGGGCTGAGCTGTTGTGTGGGCTGCTGGCAGCCACTGTTACTCAAGATCTAAATGTTTTTCCTTTAAAACCCACAAGCAAGTGAGGGTGGCAGGACTTAGAAAGGGACTCATCCCTTGTGGCATGACCTGTTCTAATCTTGAAAATGCAAGCATGTGTCCTACTTGGGCATCATTTCATGGATATTTCAAGAGTGAGAACATCAAGCCAGGATAGCTTTTTGCTTGTCGTTTTAGAACTTGGATGTATCTAAGATTGTTAAGCCATGGTGGAGTTTGGGGTGAAAGGGAGAACAGAGCCCTGATACTCCCTCTGATATCTTAGAGTAGAGCCTCTTTCTGAGGGATGAAATGTGGGCAATTTGATGTCTTGTAGCTGGGACAGTACACCTCCATTTGGTTGGAATATTTTCTAGCTTCTAACTAGTCAATTGGCACATTGCTTAGAGTACCCCAGTTGTAATTCTCTTTAATGATAGGTTTTCAGTAGTGGCTCAAAGAGGAAAATCAAAGGTTCCCAAAGAACAAGGAATGCCATATGCCAGGCTCTGATTTCTCAGACATAAGAGCCTGAGTGAGACATAGAAAACTAAAACAGGGGAGCTATTCGTCCCTGACACAGAGGGAGCTGCAGCCAGACAGAACTCAGCAGGCCACCAGAGAGGAGGGCAGTCAGGGCTGGCCTTCAAACTCAGGGCACTGCCCTCCAGATCCAGGGCCCTTTTCTGTGACACACAGGAGCCTTTGATTATCGAAGACCCAGTGTCAAATGTGTCTTTCCTTGACATATATACTTTAACAACATGCCCTGCCTTAGACACATTTTCTATACGCAGAAATGACACAAATGCAGAGAAGGTTTAAGATGAGAAGGCCAAGGTGCTCCTTCAATCACTGAAGGAAGTAGAAACTACAGATGTAAGTGTAGGCAATGAGCCCAAGCTCAAGTGATTGATGACTGATTGAGGAAAGAAGCTGTACATACAGACATACTTATTCCCAGTATCGAGGCCCTTCAGACCCAACACCCAACCATCTCCTTTCTGACTTTGTCTTCTGGTTCCATTCCCTGCTCTCTTTGATCCAGTGAGAGTTGACCTCAGTCATCGCAGCATGGTCCCGCTTCTGGGCTTTGCACTGGCTGTTCCACCATCCACCGTGCTTGTCTGTCATATCCCCCCGTGGTTCACTCCCTCACCTCCTGCTCCTTGTTCTCATCACACCTCTTGACTACTCAGTTTAAAGCAGCCATCTGCCACCACTCCACCTCACACCTGCCCTGGTCCTTCCAATGCCCCAGCCCCACTGGGTTTTTTTCTTTTTCATTTCCCTTACTACTTTCCAACATATCATTTGATTTCCTTATGTGCATTGCTCATTATCTGCCTCCCTCCACAGAATAAAAGCTACACTGGGCAGAAGTCTTACTTATAGAAGTGTTCCAAGAATCCAGGCTGTGTCCTGTACACAGTAGGATCCCAACAAAAATTATGTGGGACAAATGAATGCATCATTCTACCTACTCTTTTCCAGGCAGTGAGACACATGTCTTAGACATGCTGGTGAGGGCGGGAGTCATGCTTGTTCAATAATTTTCCTCCAGTGCCTGCAAACTGTAAGCAAACAAGTATTTGTTGACTGACTTATTTCATTAAGCCAGCCATGGAAATTCTATTATTTTTTTTCAGTGATTTATACCATTATGTGGGCACGCAACAAAAACCCAGGCAATGAGCCCAAAATCTAAGTCAGCTGGAAATACTCTGGGAAAACTTTTCTGCTGCTAAGAAGAGGGACACAGGGCATTTATGGCCACTTCTGTGGCACTGGATATCATTACCTTTGTGTGATTCCTGCAACATTTGCAGCCATTTTGAGGCCATGAGGAGGAATAAACTCCCTCCTAGAATGGCAGAGAAGAAACGGAAAGATGAGCCCCCTTCTTATCAATATTCTTAATTTTTAAATCCTGGAATCATCCCACCTATGCACTTCATATTATGTGAGACAGGAAATGCTTTTTAAAAAACTTTTGATTTTCTTTTACTCCCACAGAAGTGCAAATAATATAGCAATTAACATGGCAGATAATAATGTGGCAAATAACTGACAGCAATTTTCAAAAATTAAATTGTCCAGAGGACCCCATGTGCTTGGATGATGGAATACTAACTAGACTTCCCCTATCTGACAGCAAGGAGACTAACTTAGAAAAGTTACAGAAGAAATGATATAGGCAGTATAATCCCTGTGGTCACAGAGGAGAGGTCTGGTCCATATTCTTCAAGGACAGGTTCTCTACGGTCTGTGTCCTGTTTCTTCGGGTATATTGACCATGATTATGCCATGTGTCCAAATTACTATATTAATCACTTGCACCCCAAAATGGAATTTCTGTACCTGGCTGACACCAGTGGTTCTCACTCACTGGTATCCCACCGTGCTGTTTACAAAACACAGGGCTAGGTGGGTTCCACAACAAACCAGCAGGATCCGGATGCCTAGGGCTGAGGCCTGGCCCCTGGCATCTTCTCACAGGTTCTGTAGGAGGTTCACACGCTAGTTAACAAAGATGCAAATACCCACAACACCTCAGGTTGGTCAAAATTGGGATACTTCCAGAAAGCAAGAAGAGGTGATTCATTGATAATAGACAATTCAGCTAGAGACTGTACTAATCACTTTACATGGATTAGCTCATAGAGCCTTTCCAACAACCCAACCCTCCATAGGTCCTCATTTTCCTTCCTGGCTTTATAGATGAGGAAAGCATGGCTCAAATATGGAAAGGAAGTCAAAGAAGGCCACGATGATCAATGCTGGGCTGAGCTAAGTGCTGTCTGGAGACTGTTCCACTCTGGAGCATGCATTCTTTTCTATTTTATTTCTTGGTTTTATTTTAATTAACACAATTACTGTATGTATTTATGGAGCACAATGTGATAATTTAATTTATGTATATAATATGTAATAACTAAATCAGGATAATTAGCATTTTATTAACCTCAAACATTTATCATTTCTTTGCATTGGGAACATTTAAAACCCTCTTTTCTAGCTGTTTTGAAATATATGATAAATTGCTGTTACCCTATTGTGCTACAGAACAATAGAACTTATTCCTCTTAACTGAATTTTGGTACCATCATTCAACCTCTTTCTATCCCTTCACCTCCTTACCTTTTCTGGCCCCTTGTGATGACTATTCTATTTTCTACATCTAGAAGGTTAACTTTTTAAGCTTTCACATATGAATGAGAAAATGTGGTACAGTATTTGTCTTTCTGTGGCTGGCTTATTTCTCTTGACATAATGTTTTCTAGACTCAACCAAGTTGCAGAAACAAGATTTCATTCTTTTTTATAGCTGAATAATATTTCGTTGTGTACATGTACAACATTTTCTTCATCCACTCATGTTCAGATGAATGGATTGATTCCACACATTTGGCTACTGTGAATAGAGCTGCAATAAACATATGAGTCCAGGTATCTCTTTCACATACTTAATTCCTTTTCTTATCTAACACAGTTCATATTTCAGTATTAGGACTGCTGGATCATATGGTAATTCTATTTTTAGTTTCATAGGAAATTCACAGCCTTTTCCATAAAGGCTGTACTAATTTACATCTACACCAGCAATGTATATAAGTTCACCTTAAAGAATATGTTCTTTATACCAATTTTACATGAGTTATCTCTGTGGACAAGAAAACTGCATTGTGCTATGTCTTGTGGTCTTAATTCTGAAAACACTCATTTTGAAAGGTCTGACAATTTCTCACATTGGAAGCCTGACTTTGTGATCCCCTAGGTGGCATTCTAAAGTCAGCCATCAGCCTAATGACTCCTCACTGAGCATCTGCAATGAGGCAGAAGTTGCTCATTGTAGATTTTATTTTAGTCATTAGGACACGGAGGATCTTTATCTCATGGAACTTTATCATCGAATGAATGGAGACAAAATGAAAAGCACATATATGCAATAATTTCAGGTGGTGCCATGAATGAAATTGACCAGAATAATGTGGTAGAGAGAGGTTGAAGGTGGAATATCAGCTTAAACAGAGAAGGCTAGGAGAGTCACTGGAACCATGGCACTGGAACCGAGCTCTGAAGGACTAGATGGTTCCGCAACATTCCAGAAGGAGGAAGCAACATTCCTGGTAAAGTATGAGTTGGCATTTTGGGGAGCAGGCAGGAAGTCTATGTGCCTGGAGTAAGTGGAATGATAGGAAGCATAGTAGGAGATGAACTTGGAGATAGACAGAAGCCAATTGTCTTAGGAGTCATTGTGGGCTAAGGGGGTGGCTTCTCAAATACACATGGGCTCAGAGCTCATGTATGTGCCTATATTGGGGAAAACAAATATAAATATAATTAAGTGTCTGATGATGAGAGTATCCTGAATTAAGGTAGGCTGTAGATCCTATCATGTGTCTCTATAAGTAAAGAGAAAAGGGGAAGACGCAAGGAGGAGAAAGTGATATGAAGATGGAAGCAGAGATTAGAATGGACTACTGGGCATGCCAGGAATTAACAGTAGCCATTAGAGGTGAGGAGAGTGTGGAACAGGGTCTCCCTTATAGCCTCCAGAAAGAACCAGCTCTGGTGACTTTTATTTTGGACTCCTGATTCCAGAACTGTAAAGAAATAAGAGTCTGTTTTTCTAGGTCACTGTGGTGATTTAGTACAGCACCCACAGGAATCTAATATGGAAATCATGACTCTAATAGCTCTTCTTTGCTCTGCTCTGAGCTGGTGCTCCATGCTGGCATCCCGTCCAGCTCCTCAGGAACCAGGCCAGACTCTCAGGAACCGGTTCCCTCCCTAGGAACATCTGCCTCTCAATTCTAAATGTTCTAGGAAATGCACAAGATACCATCATTTCATTGAAACTCAATTCACTTGAATTTGCACTGCTTGAAAAAAATTACATTTGTATGTTTGAAAATTTAGTTCTTTTGTTGAGCACATCTTGGCAACCATCCTTGCACCAAGCTTAAATTATCTTTCCGGTATTATCAAGATTCAACAGTAGCATTAATTGTTCTGGGACCAACTCTAATAACTTCCAATAGTTATCAGCAATTGCTCATTATCTCTTTTGAAAAACCCTAAATATATATCTACTTTTTAAGACACTGGCTCATTGAGACTGGAAAGACTTTTATTCTTGAGGCTGATGTGAGTCAGGGCATTGTTCAGGAAAATAAAAGCTTGTGGATTGGTGGATGCCAATTTGAAATATTGACTGTGTGGATGGATTGCTAGGCTAGGCCTTGTTGAGATACCAAACCTCAGCTTTCAGATATGAGGCCCAAAATAAATTGTGGAAAGTTAGGTGGAAACTATATTACTTTGTTGTCTAAGCTCCCTGAGTGTCTCCCAGGGTTGCTTTCCTCTCATTTCTCAGACCCCCATCATTCATACCTTCAACTGTTTGTCCTAGATGGAGTGCAGAAGGACCAGAAGCCCTTCTCTTTCTGCACAACTGTCTCTTTTCCTTTCTAATATGGCCAGACTTTACTAGAAGAGCTCATTCAGATTCTACCATAATTTTCATCCACCACACAACCATCTGCGCATCCATGGATCCATTCAACTTTGCATATATGCACATATACATGCATGAAGCCAGTTGATTCTTTATCCTCCATCATTCATTTGCAAATACTCCTCTTTCATTTCTATTTCCTTCCTTTTAGTACCCTTGTCATCTCTATCTTCTATATCTCTTTACTATCATAATTTATATTACTTTTTCACCCCCTGATGCTTTCACAGAAAGCTTCTCAAAACAATGCTCTATGGAACCATTCTTTCATTTTTAGTCACCACGATGATCAACCTATCCACTGAGTTTTTATTTTCTAGGACTTTTATCACCAGTACTACCTTTCCATGGTGTGGAGGTATCCACCCTCTATAAGTGACTATTCCATGAGGGTGAACTGTGTTAGGTTAGAGGAACATCCTCAGGGGCTGGCCAGCCCACCAAGACTTACTGCCATTGGTTCTGTCCCAACCTAAGACAGTTCTACCCTGAAGATATCCCATGGTCTCCAGATGGTGTTGCTGGTTCTCTGCCCTGCAGAAGCAAGCAGAATGGGTAACCACCCCCAGAAAACTACCACAAAGAGGAAAGAGCATAATTCAAACTCCCCACCAGTCCAACACATGGCCATGAGATGAATCCACTCCTCCTCCACACCACCTTCCCGCCTATAACAAGACTTAACTACTTTTCATCTTCTTATGAGTCTTTCACAGATGTGGGTTTGGAACCCAGAGGACCCTTCCAACTTTTGCCTTTCTCGTCTCTCTCTGGCACCTCCAAAATAGGAAGAGCACTGCTTGCTGTTGCTGCTTCGCCACTCACCAACCTGGATGCCTCCATATGAATTATCTTTTTTTAAAAACAAAAATAACATATCTCAAATTTAGAGCCTTCAGTAGGTAACATTCTTCAGCTGTATTTTAAACAGCATTGCTTTATCTTCATTGTATTTTAATAAGGAGTATATTCCGCATATGACATCTGGCACTACATAAGGTGGCAATATCTTTCCTTTTACAGAAATAATATAAAGTTTAATTTTGCAATGAAAGATTAAGAGAACAGCAACTACTACTGATAGAAGAAACACGTGGAAATTAGGAGGTGATGTATGAATGGAAAGGACTAAATTGAACCCGAACAGCACTCCTTCAAGGTGGAGACTAATATTCCTATTTACAAGAGGAGCCAGGTTTTAGTGAAGTTGAGAAATTGCTACAACAGCACACTTGGAACAAAGGCCTCCAAACACAGCCCAAATGAGCCCAGACCACGGACCCCCTGCCCTCTCAGCACACGGGTGAATTTGACCTGCCTTGCCTCCTAGCACAGATTTTGGATTTTCCCAATTCTTGTCCTGTTTTAAGTGGTCAGTCAGATACCTAAATGTCTAAATTGAAGCAGGAGAATTGGACCTCTTGTGTGACATGCTGTCATTATATTAGCCATTGTCACCTTTATGGTCCCATCAAATCCTCTCAATGATCCCGTGAAGACACCACCTTTGGGTTCCCTTTCACCGATGAATAAAACCAAGTTTCAAAGAGGCTAAGTAACCTGCCCAAGACCACATGGCAAATGAGAGGCCAGAATGGAACCCTGGTCTGTCTCCAAAGCTTAAAGTATTTCAGCCTCCTCCTATCTGTCACCAATAAAAGATGACAAATTGCCCAACAAGTTTCATTACAGTTTTTTACACTGTAAGATAGGATAGCATCAAAGATTATATAAAAATGTTCCATCAAAACATATTTTATAATATCCAAGGAGCTTAAAGGCCTGAGTTCCAATGACCAGGGAAGGGAACTGCCAGCTGCAGGGACCAGAGGTGAAGGCTGCTCAGTCTCATTTGTCAGTGGGATGGAAACTCATGTACTGATTCCCTAATCCTCAGTGTGGCTGTATTTCAAATGGGGTCTTTAGGATGTGATTGACTATAAACAAGGTCATAAGAGAGAAACTCTGATCCCTGACCCCATAGGATTCATGTCCTTATGAGAAGAGGCACCAGGGTGGTCTCCCCAGCCACCCCAACATGTGCATCAAGGAAAGGCCTCCTGAGGACACAACAGCCTTCTGCAAACCTGGAGGAGAGGCTCTGCCAGAAGCCAAACCCTGCTGGACCTTGATCTTGGGCTTTCCAGCCTCCAGAGCTGAGAAACAATGTTCTTGTCCTCTATGAGCCAACCAATCCATGCTGTTTTGTTATGGTGGCCAGAGTAGACCAAGCTGCATGGAAACTAATATTTATTTGTCACAAAGGTCAGGTGTGGCCAGATGAAACTGCTATTTAAATTAACAGTAGAGTTTAGGATTGTTATGTCTCTGAGGAGCCTCCTTGGGGCCTAGAAGAAACTTGGAATGCAGATAATGTGTCTCCACAGACCATCACAAATGACAACCCAGAAAAATCCCAGCAGGACACCGTGGGTGTGAGGTGGGCTCCATAGCCCAGGGCATCATTTGGAGACAAGCCTCCTGCTTCCTCCTACTTTGCCTTTTATTTTCCCAAAGTGGAAATCACTTTATTTACTTCTTCTTTTTCTTACAAGAATAACACACATTCCATATAAATATAAGTCAGCGATTTTAAGAGGTAGGAAGAAGGAAGCAAAAACTCTGTACAGAATTACTGCTCTGAAAATGTCACTGTTCATTTCTCCAGATCTAATTTTTGTGTTCATTTCCATGTGTACATATACACATCGAGATTATACATGCGCTTCCAAAATAAAAACTGCATCCTATTATAACTCCAATTTCAAACCTGCATTTCTCACTAGGGAAAATCACCAGTGTAACTGAAATCATCTCTGAAGCCAATCCATTTTGTTTGGATCCCAGGTATACCCTGACTAGGAAGACTTGGCTTCTCTATGGTGTCAATTCCTCACCCGGAAAATTAGTAAGAATAGCTTCTATTTCTCCAGATTCTTGGAAAAGTCTAGCGTACGATATAGTAAGTATCATAGCAGAGTCTGTACCATTCACACACAGAGTCCAATCCATACCGAGTCCGGTCAGTATGTATTTTGTTCTCATTCTGCAGCTTGATAATGCAGTTCTGCTCATGTGGACAGACTTTTAGCCGGGAAATGGACCAGACCTGGACAGGATCTATACATAGGCAGCGCGCCTGGGGTTGGTGCCGACTGACCTGGAATGAGCTCATTCGTGACCTGGTGGTTGGGTGGCTACTAACTGGGAGGTGATACCAGTGATAGGTCCCCATGACCCTCATCATTCAGCAAGCTGCCCTGTGCAAGGACAGTGGTGGGAGCAACACCAGTCACTGGTTAAGAGCACAGCCCAAGCTCAAACTCCACCACCTGTCATTGACTGAAGAAAGTAGGCCCCCAGGTTAGCTCGAATTCAAAGGGCAGGAAAATGGATGCCACCTCTTGGCTGGAGAAGAAGTGAGGTCCCTGTTGAAGTCTGAGTGCAGAATGTTCCCCAGAGACTCTTGTGTTGAAAGCCTGGTCCCCAGGGCAGCAGTATCAAGAGGCAGGTCTTTTGGGCAGTGATTGGATTGCAAGGGCTTTAACTTCATCAGGGAACTAAGCCACTGATGCATTCATAATTTGATAAGTGTTGGGAAATGGAGGAAACTTTAGGAGGTGGAGCCTGGTTGGAGGAAGTAGGTCCCCAGGATATGAGCTGGAAGGGTATATCTTGTCTCCAGCCTCCTTCCCTTTCTCTTTCTCTCTCTCTTCCCTTTCTGGGTGCTATGCGATGAGCAGCTTCCCTCACCCAAGCCCTTCAGCCATGATGTTTCTGCCTTGCCACAGGTTTAAGGCAATGGAGCCAGCTGACCATGGTCTGAAACCATGAGCCAAAACAAACCTCTCCTCCTTTAAGTTAATTATCTCACCTATTTTGTCATAGCAACAGAGAGGTGACTAGCAGTCCCATGGCAGAGTTACGGGTACAAGGAGAGGTAAAGACTTAAGGACATTTGTGAAATCAATCTCATACACTGACATACTACAGATAAGGAAAACAAGGCATGGAGAAACTCACAGCAGGATTAGGACTCATGCCCTGGAGCACTCCATCCTACCAAGAAGCACAACATTGCCCTTTCACTTTGCTGAACCCCAAGGAGAGGATCTTTGCCTGACTAGTAGAAAGTACATAAAGAAAGCTACTAACTGAATCTGCCCCTGAATCAAAGTCTGCAAAACATTTACGGATCTTTTCTCTTCCTCATCCCTGTTCTTCTCTTCCTCCCTAGGCTCAGTTAGCCAGAGCTTCCAGGGAAGAGACAGCGGCAGCTTCTAAATGAATAGCCAAGCAACCAGGCGCCATTCCTCCCTGTCCAGGGCTGTGCTCTGACTATGGATAGGGAAGAGTCTTTCCCCCAGCACTCTAGACCTCAGGCCCTTTCCCAGTTCCTTTGTGTAACTCCAAGAGAACCACACCTCGTGTCTGAGAGAGCTGGATTTCAGGTAGCACTTAGGGTCACTCCATAGGAGGGGTGAGTGCTGCTTGCTGGGATGGGGAGCTGGGGATTCTTCCTGGTTGCTGCTGATTGGGAGTCTTTTTGTATCTATGTGAAAGGGAATCAGGACAGAAGCTGAGGGTTTGGGGAGAAAGAGAATGATTTCTGGCTTTAAAAAAGGAACTGGACTCAGTCTAAGGAGGCAGGGCAGAAATTCACAGAATGGCTCCTGCTTGCACAGAATCAAGTTCTGAGTTGCATTTCAGGGCTCTAACTTCCCTGAGGAATCAGCCCCAGTGCATTTTCTATCTCTTGTCCACCCTGATGTGGTACCGACCCACCCAGTATTGCTGAATTACTTTGTCTAGGAAGGCAATGCAATCTCTCTTCCTCTCTGCCTATGCACATTGAAGTTGTATTTCCATCAGTTGAAACCAGGAGTCCTGCCTGAAATAGAAATTGAACCATAGCTCTGTCACTCTTTCCCATTTTTAATACAACTGCTTCTTTGTTCCTCGGCTACTAAGTAACATTGTCAGAATATCAATGAATTCAGGAAAGATAAGGAAAGTGCTCCCTGCACTAGTTGTGTGTCTGAGCAGCCCAGAGCATCCACGCACACACACACACACACACACACACACACACACACACACTCTTTCCCCCTTGAAATCAAGGTAAGATGGGACTTGGGCATGCCGTAGTATGTCTCATAGACGTCTAGAGCCCTCCCCAAGTTTTCAGCTTGTTGCCTGGTAGGGGAAAGGGTAGTTATTGTCTTAAGGTCACCTCTGACTTCATGATCCTGATTTTTCTCAGGCTGCCACTGTTGCAGCCTACCCTGCAGCAATCGGAAGTGCAGGGCCTCTTCAAGTACAAAGTCAAAATGGGGAGAGGGGATTTGTTAATTTAAAAAGTCCAAGGACTACAAGGCAGCTGCACAAACAGCTTTAAGAGGTATTGTTTTCTAAATTTCCAATCTACCCTAAGAAACTTCCCACCTCCCACAGCCTCACGGGGTCTGGGGCGCTCCTGCCAGCCCTCCTTTTCATCTCTTAGCCCTTCCTCTCAGGAGCTCTGTGCACATTGCTTTCATTCTTCTACGCAGAGTGCTTTTCTTTCCCTCCACCCCAACTCTCTGAAACGCACCAATATCCTCAGGCTTATCTTCTACCCCAAATACTTCTCCAATGCATTATTTAAGACACTAAGAGAAATTCAGGTCCAGATTTCCACCTTAGCTTGTCTGCACAGAAAAATATCAGAGAGCTAAGTAGATGCACATTGAGGTCATACTCTTAAGTGAAATAAATAGGACACACATGTGTAAATACCGAATAGTTTCTCTGGTGTGAGAAACTGAAAGTGTAAATAAGGATCAAAATGTATGGTTGATATTGTGAAATAGGAAGAAAAGGTCTAAAGAAGTAGAGGAAGTGGCAGGGGTAGGGGAAAGGAAAGAAGGGAAAAGAAGAAATGTGAGAAATGGAAAAAATGGAAACAAAGTCTTTGTAAATAGGGAAGGGAGGCCAGGGGAAGGGGGAAAAATAAGAACCAAGATACATCATGTAAAGGTACAAAATCCCAATGATGAATGCAACTGTATTGTATACCTAAAATGTACCAATAAACTTAATGGAAAAAGAAAATATCAGAGAGGAACCATCTCAACGTATTAGCAGTAGCTGGTTGGATTCTTTAAAAAATACTGTAATGTATTTCTAACTAAACTTCAGTAGAATATATTACTTCTTTGTACAAGTACCCCATAAAACAAAATAAAGGAGAGTAAAATTTTATTAGTAAGCCACACAGTGGTCAAAACAGCAGCCATACTTAGACTTACAGAAGTTGGGATTTTCTGAAAGTAAAATGGACCTAGAAGGTGACTCCGTGATCTGACTATATCCTTTCCTTTTGGAAGGACTTTAAGGAGACTTTGTCTTGCTAAATGTTGATACTCACAGCTCAGAGAGGCTAAGGAGTTTCTCCAAGTTCCCATAGCTGGAAAGAGGCAGAGTCAAGATTTAGACTCAGCAAGGTGCAAATGCAAAGACAACTGTCATTTTTGTCAATGTACCTCTCTGCCTGGAGATCCTGAAGCCGGAGATTCGGGCATTCCAGGCTATGGAGAGAAGAATACATGCAGATTCTGGAAAACACTTGGTCAGGTAGCATCTGTAGCTTCTCACAGGGCTCCTTGCCCTAAATGATGACCGTACAAGGCAGTGGAATATAAGGGTGACAGATAGATGATCTTCACTCTTCACCTCCTCCTAGGCAGCAAGCATGCATGAGAAGTCATACCTGGAATTACTGACAACCCCCTGCAGTATTTTGTCTGTGTGAGGTGACTTTCAGAATGCCCTCAGAACAAGTATTCCTATAAAATGATGTGATTGAAACATGGCCTTTAAAAAATGGACATGATCAGACTGGTTGTAGTGGCACACGCCTGCAATCCCAGGTCTCAGGAGGCTGAGGCAAAGAGGATCACGATGAGTTCGAAGCCAACCTGGGCTACCAAGTGAATTCAAGGTCACCCTGAAAATACCACGATCCTGTCTTAAAAAAAACGAATATGATCAGATTCAATTTGGCTGTAGTCATTTGTGGGACTGAATTATCAACCTTTTATTTGACCCTGGGAGCAGATAATGAAGCCTCCCCTCACTCTGGAGCAAAAAAGAATGTAATCTATAGATTCATGTGGATTTCATGTCAGATCTCAAGCTGCAAAACTCTAGCACTGCTCACAGAAGCCTCACACTGGAGAAGGGAGGGAGGTCTCCTTGAACTTCTTCCTGCAAGTTTCTGGCTCCATTTTCTTGGAAAGCAATTAACTAAGCACCAAAGCCCAAAGTGATAAGACTTCAATAAAACTCTGGAAAAGACCTGGTACCATGCAGTGGCTGAGGACTCGAGTCAGGCTGTCTGCATTTATGTTTAGGCTCACTTGGTCATTCATTTCACAAACATTTATTGCACACCTACTGTGACCATTAATCATGATGTGTCAACTTGAATAGATTAAGAAATGCCTGGCAGATTACTAAAATAGAATCATGGATGCATCTATGGATGACTGGCATGTAGGCCAGCAGACTGAGGGGGAATGGCCCATCTCAGATGTCGGTGGCACCAACAAATAGGATTGTAGCCTGAATGGATTTACAAAAAGGAAAGAAGGAAACATTCTCATTTCTGAAGAGCTCCATTCTTCGCCATCAGCTTTGGACATCATTCTCATTTCTTTGGCCTTCCAATGTAGACATGCACTGGCAACTCTATGGTGAGTTTCCTGGCCTTCGACCTTGGACTGGTGCTGAATCCTTGATCCCTCTTGTCTTATGGCTTCTATCTTCTTGGGCTGAGCAGCTACTGGATCCTCTGGCTCTCTAGCACATAGATGGCCATTTTGGATTCTCTTGCCTCTGATCTTCCAGGCTGCCACTGTGGACTGTCTGGCTTCTGATCCTGTAAGCCTACCTAATAAATCCCCTTGCACGATTATCCATATATTTTCTACTGATTTTGTTCCTCTAAAGAACTCTAACTAATATACCTACTACATGCCAGACTCTGTTGGATGCTGGGGCTTACAATAGTAAACAGAGGAGGATTCTGACTTTCCTATTTCAGGTCAAGTTCAGAGAGATACACAGTAATAGGTAAGAACATCATAGCAATGGCAGTTAGTGCTGTAAAGGAGATAGCAGATGAGGACAAAGGGCTGGGGGCTGTTGTCATTGGACTGGGGAGGGGTGAGGGTAATTTTGGGGTGGAAGTAACTTTGAAGCTAAAATCTGAAGGAGAGAATATAACAGGGAAATTTCTGAGAGATTAAATCCTGGAAGATACTGGAATTCATTGGTTGCGACTTTGGGAAATGTCTTAATTCCACTAAGACTGAGTATTCTCATCTGTAGACTGGGGATAATAAAAGGCCAGTGATAGGAGGCAACTCCTTAGTCCATAGGAAGGCACAGCCCACTGTGTTAGCCTGAACCATAGGACATTGCAAACAGTGGTTTTGACCCACAACATGACCATGTTAGATAGTTAAGCTATCTCTCTTGAACCAGCTACATATTATGAATCAATTGTTGCTTATTGATGTATGGCAGACATGGTCCAGTTTTCTTTTTTCTAATAATGTTCCTAATGCCTACAATTTAACAAAGTGTACGTTATAAGCTCTCCTTCCTAAAGGAGACTCAGAGAGGTTAGTGATTTGTCCAGGACTGCAGGCCAGAACCTAGGACCATCTCAACCCAAAACATCAATGCCACTGCTCCCTGTCCCCCTGCTGTGAGGTCCCAGCCCAGCCTTTTGCTCAGAAGATGCTGTTTGAGCCTGCTAAACACATGAACACGGGTGCTACCTTCCTGCATCTGAGATAGCCAAGGATGATGGCAATTACCCTGGAGACATCCATGGCCAGCTCTTTACTTCATTTCCCACTTAGCATTTGTAAGACTCAGGAACGTCCTGCTCCTGACACACACAGTAAGCATTCAGATAATGATTTGTGTTATATCACTTCATTCTCACCACTGTCCTGAAGGTAGTTATGATGTCCACTTTATAAATGAGGAAACTGAGGCTTAGTGCGGGTGACTGTGTGTGCAAAAGCACACACCTAGCAATTGTGAAACTGGAAATGGGACTCAGGCATGACTTTCTAGCCCATCACTGAGCCTCCCAAAGACTCAGTTTAAAATACCACCAAGGAAATAACTTCCAGAGACTGATCAGGGCTGGATGACTTTTCATCCCAATCTTCCATGGACCGGACTAAGCCTGTGGGCAAAAAAGCATTTTTCACTGCCTTGCTTCACCCATTTCTTGTACCTTTAAAGATCTCCAGCAACAAAAAACAGAGCCAGAGGACATCCCTCACTAAAATCCTCTCCTCAGCACAGCTCATCTGCTATGAACTGGTTTAAATACAGAACCCAATCCAGGTTAGTGAAGGAGGAGAAGTATGGGATTTGGGATATTGTTCACATTTCATTTGGCCCCAGAATCACCTGTAAAAGGCTTCAATAGGCGCTTTATTCTTCCTTCAGTAGCCTTTAGTAAGAAATTCTACTTCAGAATAAAATATCTATGAGATGAGGCCCAGTAATTTGCATTTTAACACTCAGCCTGGATGATTTGATGCCCATGATAATAGACACTGCCTAAGAGAAATTCCAAACAGCACTCTAAAGTGAGTACATCTTGCATCATTTCCATACACATTTACTGGGCAGCTACAATTATCCAGAGCTGTACCAAATGTGGTGGGATACAGAGGAATGAAATGTAGCATATGCCTGTGCTTTTCCAGGTTTTCATGGCTATTTGTCTTCAGTGCACAGACATAGGGCCATGTTGTACTCAGTGACCTGGGTAAGTGACCTAACTTCCTCAGAACTCTGTTGCCTGTCCTTCATATGTTCAGCATTGCACTGAGTACAGTATAATGATGTCACACAGGTGAGAGAGACTTGCTATGCTCTCAAGCAACAGGTGTAGGAGTGGAAGAGACACAAACAAATACACAACCCACATGATATCACAAGATGGGTGACAAGTACTGTGAAGGAAGTGAATTGGGGTCATAAGGTAGAGCATGACATCATCACAGGCAACATAAGGATATAGGATGGCATCTGAGTCTGTTGCCCAGCAGATCCTCCTGACTCTCAGTTGTCAGGCTCATTCTGGTTACAGCTCATTTAGACTCACAGCTCTCTCCATAGTTTTGCTGTCTGCAGTTTCAGTCACCCACAGCCAATGTTGAGACAAATAAATTAAATGGAAAATTCTAGAAATAATCAATTTAAGGGCCCAGGGATTTAGCTCAGTGGTTCCACTGCCTGCCTCACAAGCGCAAGGACCAGAGTTCGATCCCTGGTACAAAAAATAAATAAAATAAAATAAACAATTTATAAGTGTTAAATGATAGACTGTCCTGAGTAACACGATCGACTCTCACATCACTTGGCAGTATCCTGCTCGGGACATGAATCATGCCTTTGTCTGATGTATCTGCATTGTATATGCTATCCATTTTAGTAGATGTCTTGGTTATCAGAGTGGCTTCATAGTGTCCCAGTGCTTGTTCAAGAAATCTTTATTTTACTTAATATTGTCCTCCAAGTGCAAAAGCAACAATCAAAAGGAGACAGCATAGTATAAGACATGGAAAACCAGATTATCTCCAGTGCTGTGGCAATATTGCCATGCATATAAGAAAATCATATATATATGATTATATATATGATTATATATGTGTGTGCGTGTGTGCGTGTGTGTGTGTGTGTGTGTGTGTGTAGTAGTTGAGGTTGCAGGTATCCCGTGGGAGCCTTGAAACATGTCTGCCATGGATAATGTGAAGGACTGGACTGCTATACATGATGAGCTTTGGACCAAATGGATTTTTTTTCTTTTGGTCCAGGCTATGTGATGCATCTTGTCTACGTTGCCATGTCTTTCCTGATGGTGGACAAAAGCCCCAGATCAGGTGATGTCTGCCAATATTTTCATTTTCCTTTTCTCTATCAGCTGTGCCAAATGGGAAAAGACAGAGACTTCATATCATTTCCAAGTGACAGAATTCAACAAGCTTATTTTTCCACTGGGATCACTTTGCATTCAAAGCAACAACCATTGCCACTGTTATATAATCACTATCGCCTTCACCATCATCAGTGTTTCTCAGCATATTCACCTGAAAAGAAACCTTGTGCACAGCTTGTACGTGTGTTATAGGCCATAGGGTGAACTGAGAGCAGTTGTTCATTCCAACCACGCTTCCTTCTTTCTGCTCCTTGAACTTGTCTTCAATCATTCTCCAAAGGAGCTTTGCACAAGCTCTTCTTTCCACACATGGTCTGCTCCAGCCATCTTCCTCTATTTATCTCCTGTTCAGTCTTCATTTCAACATAGATAACTTTCTTGATTTTAAGGAGCGGGTATTGGAGTGAAGAGAGACATGAACAAGTGCATACAGATCCCACACGACAAAATAAGATGGTGGTGAATGTCATGAAGAAAGCAATCTGGCCTCATGAAGTTGTGTATTTTTTTTTTTTGCTATTGTCCATTTCATAATCATGTTTTTTTCCTGGAGAAGCCTGATATTTTACATTGATTAGTGAAATTATTTCAGTCTTCTCTCTGAGACTAAGAACTCTATGAGGGCAGAAAAACAAAATCTGGCACCATGGTTTCTTTGACTTAACATAAGGTTCCCAAACTTGGCATGATGTTTGACTTATAGAATGTGTTCAACAAATATCAATGAAGGAAAAGAAGGAATGGAAAAGGGAGGGAGGAATGGGAGGTGGCAATGAGAAGGAGGAAATATAGGGTGCAGGCTCATGATTAACTAAAATGGAAGTCTCTGGCGTTTGAAGGCAAGAGTATTCTCTGTCTTTCTCTTTGTCTAAGAACTGTCCTTCAGGTGTTTGTGTCCTGAAGATCATTAAACCCAGAGTGACCCAATCTGATAAAATCTATTATCTTTGACCCAACTGGCATCCAGGATGTGGGTACTAGATGAACAGAGAGACATTTTGTTGTTAAACACCTTTGGTGGGCTGTGGCAGCCAGAGTGGTAGACAGGCAGCACAGCACAGTGAATAGGATGTCAGTTCTGCAGTAAGGATCATTTGGATTCAAGTCCTGGTTCTTCAGATTCTTAGCTCTTCAATCTGGAAAAGTTACTCAGCTGCTCTGTGCCTTGTTTTTTCTCTTAAAAAAGAAATACACCTATTTTATGGGGATGTTGTAAAGAAGAGTTATTAACAAATATTCAATAAGCAAAAAGAACTAAAAATTAAAAATACAGCAAATGGAAAATGTTTTCCATACAATAGATTGGGTCCTTTGGGAGAGTCTCTTGGAGAAGGTGACAGTTATTTTGAGATGTAGAAGATGAGATTAATAAGGCTCAGCAGCTGAAGTGGAAGAAGAGGAATCTTAGGAGATTCAATGGCAGTTGTGAAAAGATCAAAGACACAGAGAAGTTAAGTATATCAGAGAGCTGAAGAATAGCCAAGATAGCTGTGCACATGAAGTAAAGGGCCACTAACCCAGGCAGAGGTTAAATTACACAATGTCAAACAAAATTGCACCATGTCTTAAAAGCCATGTGAGGAGGTTGGATTTCCTTCTAGGGATTCAGCAGAAAGTAAAGAGGAGGGCAAGACTGGAAGCAGGAAGACCACAAAGGCTACAGCGAGGAAGGTGAAAGTGGGGTACAAAGGGTGGATCCAGAATGGCAGGTTGGAGCTTTTCGATAAGTATGTATGGGGCCGAGAGAGTGAGGTGGAAAAAATGCTGCCCAATTTGAGCTAGGAAGGGGGGGTGGCACCAACATCTGCACTGAGGAAGGCTGTGGGATGAAGAAACTGACTTTGGAATGAAGGCGAGATTTTAGCTATGGGAGTGTTAAGTCGAAGATTACTGTTCGATATCCAAGTGGAAATGTCAAGTAGGCAGATTAAAATTGCACGATGAAATCCCACAAGGGAGGTCTGGGATAGAAGTACAATTGTTTGAGTTGTCAGCCAACACATTGCATTGAATGCCACGAGACGATGGAGGAAACCCACCTTACCTGCAGTTTTGCTTTCCAAAGTTTCATGACCAACCTCAGTCCAGGAATGTTAAGTGGAAAATTCCAATGAGATAGAATAAAAGGAGAAAGAATAATTTGAGAAAAGGAGACTGGGAGACTGAGGCATATGTGCTCTGTAATTAAATACACACATGTGCGCACACACACACAACATGGAAAGTGAACTGAGGAACACAGATACTTGAATTTTGGCTATGCCCTTTACACCCTTTGTAACTTTGTGGAGGTCATCCCGCATCTCTCAGCCCAATTCCATTACCTGCAAAATATTGAAGGTTAATAAGGTTTCTATGAGGATTAGAAAGGACTTGTTAATGCCCTGGTTGCATCACGGGGTCACTCCTAAAGATAGAAAGCTTGCCAGCTATTCTTCCACAGACCACCCCCTAATCTCCCAGCCGGTGTTTCCCTCTCTATGATTCCTTGATTCCTACCATGTCCTTTTCTAATCTCATTCCAAACCCCTAGCAGCAAAAAACCAGGCCATTGATAACTCTCCGTGGGGCTTCTTGATTTCAGATATTCCTCTCCTTTCCTGCCTCCAAGTAATATCTGGCTCGTCTGAGCAATCTCTAAACGTTTCATGTGGAAAAAAATAGACTATTTGGGATGAGCTACTTTCTAAGCTGCATGCTAATAAGTAGTCCTCTTATTGTTATTATATTTGCTTTCAAATCAGCAAGTATTCTGATTAGATTGTGTAGATGGGGGACAATATTAACCAGTGGTGTGGAGAAAATAAAAGCTATTCTTAGAAAATCTCTCCCTTGATTAGTCCCTGATGCTTATTGGATTGTTGGTGATGTCAGTAGATAATCTTGAGATGATGTTGGTTGGTGCTTGGGGGGAGCTGCAGAGAGATAATGAGAATGAATGCCTGTGTGTGCATTGCAAACTACTGTTTTATCCAAGAATCTCTCTTGTAGCCTTCCTCAACTTCAGAATCCTTCAGCCAGGACTTGGAACGTGGGACCTGCACCAGCACTTCTTAAATAGTGTGGGTGAGGTAGAGGGCAAGATGAGTTGAGACTTCATGTTCTGGCTCCACACAACTTGAGTTCAAACATGGTTTTTTTCCACTTTGTTTATGATATACCTAATATTTCTTGGATTTCATGTCTTAATCTACAGCATGGGGAAATGACGCTGCTTTCCTCATGGCTTTGCTGTGGGGATTGAATAGGTTGACCCAAGAAGAAGACTAAGGACTTAAATTGGGATGAATAGCTGTCTGACAGATGTTGGTAATTGACATCTTCCTTAATTTGCACAATAATCCTGGAACACTTTCTCTTCTTTCCCAACATATTAAAGAGGTTAAGGCACCAAACTGATGACCCAAGGCAACAAGTTACTGATCTGGGATTTGAATATAAGTCCTCTCTTCTTAAAGCCAGTTTCCTTCCTTCTACATCCATAACCTTGAATATGTGCTAGAAAGCCCACGACCAAACCATCATGGAGACTTGCAATTGACTGATCAATAATTCTCTAGGCAGTGGGTAGGAAGGTGAATGGAAAGATAAAAGAACCATGCTCAGCCTGAAGACGTGCCTGCTGCATTCGACAACATTCATTCATATGTTCAGAAAATACTCATTGAGCTCTTAGAAGTACCAGAAACCAGCACAGACACCAGAGTGAGTGAAAGTGCTAGGTAAAATGTGACACAAGTCTTTGTTATTGTGACATTTATGATTTAGAGGAAGAGGCTGGTATGATGCAAATAATCACCAAATAAAAATAAAATAATGTTTCTATAATGAACAAAGCCTAGGGTCATTATATGTACGCACACACACATACACATATATACACACATAGATGTATAGATATACACATATTTGACTTGTGGGTTATTCTAGTAATGAGAAACATTCAGAATGTTAATTTTTATTGCCATTATTAGTGTTGTGGTTGAAAGGGCACTGAAGTTATTCTAGGTGAGTTGAGAAGAGAAGATGAGACAATTGGGCGGAAGTTATAAAGAAACTGACTTTGTCTCAATGAGAATGGGGGTGGATTCCAACCAGGTAGCACTGACCCACAGTGGCAGAAGCAGCCTCTGGAGTTGGTGAGCTTCTCAGGGCTGGAGCTGATGAATTCAAGGCTGTATGCCCACCTGTGGAAATGACAGAGGAAGAACTTGCTCATCAAATTCAGTTATACAACCTAGAGGGCCCTTCAAACTGAAAATTTCATTCCAGCTCCCCCACTGCTTCTAAGTTTGTTTGTGATACAGAGTAAATCTAGGGCACCTGCTCCAAAAATAGCCTCAGAGCACACCAAGAGGAGGACCTGGAGTTTGCATACGTCACCTTCCCCTTGGCATGCTCCTGATGTACATCATGAGGCCAGACAGGAGCAGGGAGCTGAGGTCATGCTGGTGCACCCTTGAACATCAGCAGCATCTCTCCTTAAGCATACCCCACTTGCTCAGTCTGGCCCTGGGAGACCCAGCTTTGTGCCTGTCCCAAAGGGAGCCCAACTCTGGCTAAGGCATTCACAGCAGTAGCACTAGGCCCATGCTGTTCAAGGTTCTGATTCAGAATTTTAGGAAACCATCACTAAGAGAAGATGAGGCTTCTGCTTTTAGGAGCTTAAGGGCAATTTTTCCTTGAGCTCTCTGGAAACCTCATATGGGGATTTAATCAGCACTTAAGCAACATGCGAGTTCTTTAAATTTAGAGACTATATTTTATAGTTTTTTATATTGCCTAGTACAGAACTTTAAACATAATACACTTTCAATAAATATACATTGAGTGAATAAACATGTTAATAAATGTATATTTGAATAACAGAAACCATTCATTCAACAACTATGCACTTACTGAGTTTTTCTTTATTCATTAAGTTTATTGGTACATCAGTTGGCCCTTTCAGGAGAGGGATTCAATTTAATACATTTGTTAGTATGTATATGTTAGTATGTGGCTACAAGTTTATGAAATATCTTCAGGCTAGGAAGAATTTTGAAACATTGGGAGGGAAATAAAATTGATATGTGTATTTCTGAGGCCAAGGTTGTATGCATGCAAGATACACTCATATGTAACAAAATATCAAAAACAGAGAAATCACTGGAGCACCTTGGGTAAATGAGGTTGTAAACACTCCATCCTCTGCTGTACTCAGTTCTCTCTACACATAAATAGTGGCTTTATAACATGGGCACAAATTCTTTAATGCTCCTTCCTTCAAAAGGTGAAATTCTTTCCTCTTATTGTACTCACTTATCTTGAATAGAATATAACGGAAGAGCTGGTGGTTCATTTCTGAGACAGTTATAAAAGGTATTGCATCTTCCTCTTCTCCCTGCTCCTAAGCCCCCTCCTCCTCCCTCTTCTTTCTTCCTCCTCATTCTCCCCCTTCTTCCCTTCCTCTCTTTCTTTACTTCCTACCTGTCTTCCTCCTTCACCCATCACTTGCTATCAGATGCTATCTGATGAGCTCTCAGAAGCAGCCCTACGGAGAAGATCATGTAATGAGAAACTGAAGTCTCAAAGCAACAGCCACATGAGTGAGCTTGGAGGCAAATTCCCAAGTCCCAGTCAAGCCTACCAACAGTTACGGTCCTAGTGGACTCTTTGACTGCAGCCTCCTGAGGGACCCTGTACCCAGTCACCCAGAAAAGCTGCTTTCAAATGCCTGACCCACTTTAAGATGGTAAATATTTGTTGTTTGGGAGTAGTTTGTTTTGTAGCAATGAATAACTAATACAGGGTTTGACACCATTCTTGGAATCAAATTTTGTATTAGGGTTCAATTAGAGAACCACCAGGAGATAGACTGATAGTTAAACAGGAGAGTGTATATATATATATATATATATATATGAGAGAATGAAATGAATGAGAGAGACTGTTGTACAGATTTGGACTCATGCAGTTATGAGAGCTGATTAAATGGTATTTGTAAGACCGATGTTTTTATATCCAATACTGAAGTCATCAAGCAAATTAAAAGAAAAACCAAATTTATGTAATGAGGGGAAACTGTAGTACCTGGAGCCATGAACAGGAGCTAGAGCTTATGACGAGGAGCTGGACCCATATCAGTTCTCATTGCCTCTGACCTTGATGAAGAAGAGTCTTCTTCTTGCAGAGATCAGCACCCTCTGTCATAGAGCTAAGCACACATTTGGCTCAGGAATTGGATGAATAGAGGATTTAAGGGCTGGTGGGACAGTTGCAGGTCTGTCTGGCACCCCACACCAAAGAGATGAGCCAGGAGATAGCTGCTTGCAAGCTGCTGAAGTGCCTCCCTTGACCTTCCAAGCAAAAAACCCCAAATGATTGCTTTCTCTCTCCAAAACTATACCTCTTGTGACCACCCTAGTTAGGAAAGAAACACAGTACCAATCCAACATAAGTCTATCATACAGTTCTATCCACTCTCACATTTTTTTTTCCACTCTCACATTTTTAACTATGATCAGTATCTCGGTGACGCCCAAATTTGTTCAGTCCCTTTCCCATGTACAACACAGGCCATTGTCTTTATGGGGGGTGTCACAGTAGTAAAAGGTGGATCTGTAACAGGGGCTTTCTGAATAGTAATGGAAGACCTGAAGAGCCTGCCACAAACTCTGCTTGAGGGAACCAAGAAAGGTGGCATAGGAGCCAAGCTTCAAAGGATAATTATGCTTTTACCAGTTGGTTAAAGGACACCACAATGAAGAGGAAATAGTATTTTGGGAGACCCATTTGGAAGATGAAGAAGGTCTGCTATGCCTGGATTGGGATCCGTGCACAAGGTGTAATGGGAGATGAGTCCAGAAAATGAGCATAAGCAAGAACAGACCAGGAAAGTCCTTACCTGGCATATCAAAGAGCTTTGGTGTTTGCTCTCCCTGCAGGTACTAGGGAGCTGTCAAAAGTCTCCTCAATGAGGCATGACATGGTCAGAATTTTATTTTAGAACCATCACTCCATCAGGTAGATGGAGAAAGAATTAAAGGTGAGTCGATATCAGAGACAGGGAGACCTGCTATTAGGCTGTCACAATAACTCATATAGGAGCAAATGAGATGGAAATGAGATGGGGTGTGAAGAGAGGAGAGAGCAGAGGCGTGCAGGAGGGTCCGTGGGAAATTAGCCAAAGCTGGGTGGGGGAGGAAAGGGAGGAGTCATTGCAACTTTCAGGACCTTGGTCTGGAAACAGAGGGCTGAGGATGCTTTGTTTCAAGAAAGGAGACTCTATAATAGGAAAAGGTGCTATTTGAAGGGGGAAGAAGATACATTTTGTTTTTAATATGTTAGTTTGGGGAGTGTCTTTAAAAAATATTTGGTAGCCAGACGAAACTATACATCTGTGATTTTTCTTTTTCTTACCTTATTATTGATGAACAACTGTGAGCTTTGGATTCTGAGTTTTATCTCTGATGGCCAAACGCTGGAAGTGTCCAAAGGCAATGCAGCATTTTTCCAGTGCTGCAGACAATATGAATGTTCACACATCATCCTCCAGACTACTCTCCCTGCAGCTTCTGATGGAATGTGCCTTGTTGAGTTGGTGGGAAGACATTGGGAAAGACATAGAATTTGGTTTGTAGTTTAACCCAGAAGAATGAATTTGCACTGCCCTGGATTATACAGCCTTGTACTGTGAGGATTGCACTAAAGTTGGCTCCTGTCACCATGGCCTTGCCTATTCTTACGGTGCTTGTGGTGGTTAAGTTTAATTGTATCAACCTGATTGGCTTGAGAGCCAGCTAGAGGAATAGTGAAGTGTGCTTCTGGCTGTGTCTGGGCAGGTCATGGAGGCAATGACCTTCGGTACTACATATGGCTCCTCACCTCTTCCTTTCTGGCACTGTTCTGCTCTACTTCCCAGCTGCTGTGAACTAAGTATCTTTGCTCTGTCACAACCTTCCACCATTTTTCTGCCTTGGAGCCAGCAGACCATAGACTGAAGCCCTTGAAACCGTGAGCCAAATTAAACACCTCCTCTTTTAAATTGCAAGTGTTGGGTGTTGTGTCTCAGCAATGAGAAGGCTGATTAACACAATCCTGAAATCAGTAAAATATGCTGTAGTTTTGTGGGCCATGCTGGGCCCTGATTTCTTTACATTGCTCTGAGCACACAGACCTTCTTGAGTCACAGTATTTTTACTATTTTCTAAGTGGGAAACCCATGTGCTCTCTTCTCACTGAGTTTGGAAATAAAGGACACAGTGTGAACTGGGTGATGACAGATGGCCCCCTCTCTATTCTATCACTTTCTGCTCCTTCCTCTTCTTCAGCTCATGTATGCATTAGAGACCTCTATCAATCAGACACAACAAAAATGGTGCTTCTATTTGGTGCCATCAGTGACTGGGCACCCAGCCTCTGAAATTACGGCTGAGATTTCTTATCCACTTAGGAAAGAATGGAAAGGGAAGAGGCTATCTTTTAGAAGTCAGGGCTGCCTGCAGTACTGCTGAGTTAAGAAGAGCCACGTCTTCCTCAGGAAGGAACAGAGACAGCAAGAGAAAGAAAAGGCAAATTTCTGAAATGCTCTGGCATGTCAGTGGGTGGGGGAAATGGGAAAGAGTTGGACACTTCTTCAAGGGAAAATAAAGAATTTCAAATGGAAAGTCTCAGCATGGACTGCTTCTGGCTTCTGCTAGGATGCAAGCTACATGAAAGCTTTTACTAAGCCAGTGTGCAAAAGGCTTTGCACACACTTCCTAGAACTTTCAGCATTTTGGAAATTCCAAGAGCAAAAAATAATATATATAGGGAGAGGCCTTTTTATTTTCTGCTTCCTTAAGAAGATTTGCACATGGCTTCCTGGAATTTTCAGGACTCTGGAGAGGCAGAAGCAAAGCATGGGGACACTTTTTATCAGGTTCCTTTGGCAAAAGTCCTGCTGTATCATTTCTAATTTATGGATCACTTGTAAATCTTAAGGAGAAGCAAGATGAGATCAGAAGGCCTGGGCTTCCAGCTACTTCCTAAGTCAATTGTTTTTCTTTGTATATACCTTATTTGAGTACAATTCTTAAGTTTTAGAGCTAAAAAATGTACAAAAATTTAAAAATACTATCCTTTTTACTGTATAGTGAAAAATGTCTCTGGACAATCCTGTGAAGGAGGCAGAATTGGGCTAATAAAACCCCATTTCATCAAGATGCATGAGAAGGCTAAGAGAAGACTCAGAGAGGAAGTGAATGGCCAAGGATCACACCACAAGAATGTGACTGAGAACTCAGAATTCCTGACTCCTCCTTTTGCTACTTATTTAAAAATAGCTTTTGAGCACTAGTAGCGTGCAAAGGCATTAGGGACACAGTGACTATCCTCACCTGCATGCTGATGGATTCTAGGTAGCATGACCATGGTGGTAGAGATGCACAGTCATGGGTGTGGATCATGGGATGGGGACCTGCTTGCCTCGTTTTCACAGTGACCACCCAATTCCACGAGCTTAAGGAGGTCCCTTCCGTGGTCTGGCTTGGCTTCCCTCAAATGTAAAATGGGGGCTATAATCTCTACTACCAAGGAGTGCTCTAAACAGTTCTGAAAGGACTCTTTACAAAGATGGGTTAATTTAGTGAATATTGACAAATTTTTTCAGAACTCTCAGAAAAGAACATAAATGACCCCAATTACGCCATTAGTAACAGAAGATTACAGGGTCTTCCAAGAGACAACACTTTTGGTTTCATTCTTGGACTTATTGCAAATTTGACTGGCAAGTGAGAGCTTTTCCCTCTCACAGGACATGAACTGTCTGTTAATTAAGTTTGCTCAGCTGTCTATTCATTTGGCTTCAGCCAGTAGAATCTGGGGGGGAAAGAAAGGAAGTGAAGCATTCCAGAGAGCCATGTCACTGGTAGAAGCCAATGTCCCAAGCCTCAGGTACAAATCGCCTCCTCATTAGGAAATAATTATGCCCCTAAATGGGGCTACATGGATGTACAGGCATCTCACAAATTGCCGATTAGTTTCACAGCAATGATGGTATTTAGTGCCACTTCAGTTCATGGGAAATGTGTTGGAAATAGCCCATCTTCAGCTGCACTGAAGGAAAGGCTGGTGCAGAGAGGGAGCACAGAAGATGGAATGATGGAAAGAAAAGGGAAGCATTTGTCTTTTCTTTGGAAAGAGCTCTGTACTGTAAGAGTTCAGGGTGTGGAGTTGGCACATCTGGGTTCGAAGCCTCCTTCCGCTGCCAGTTATCAACTCAGTGACTGGAATCAAGTCATTTCTCTCTCTGGGTCTCACTCTCCTCATCTGTTAAGTGGTAGTAATTAAAAATAATTGAAATATATAACAATTAAAAACAGGTATGTGGTACTCATCTATAATCCCAGCTACTCAGGAGGCAGAGGCAGGAGGATCTCAAGTTTGAGGTCTGCCTAAGAAACTTGGTGAGATGCTATCTCAAACAAAATTAAAAAGGGATCTGGGGATGTAGCTCAGTGCAAGGCCTTGAGTTCATTCCCCTGGTACAGATAAAAAGCAGTATAACTTGTGTGATAAGGTTGTTTTGCAGCAAAAAAAAATCACAGAAATGTCATTTGTTGTTATGAAGCCAACAATCCTTCACACGTTACAGGTTATTTTGGGATTGAAGAAAAGTTGTGCTGCTCATGATGCTACAATTTCATGCCATAATTGTTCTGTTGGCCCCATGATGCACACCATGTGGAGTTTGAAGCGTGGTGTATTAGAAAAGCATCTCAGATAAGTATTTTCTTATGGATGGAGGGATTTAATAGCATGATGTTTGTGAAAGTGGCTCAAAGTCTAGGTGCAGTACACAGCAAGTGCTCAAGAAATACTCATGTCCTACACCCATCTCAGTCCCTCCTGCCAGATTCAGTCATGAAGCCTTGCCTGAAAAAAGCTGTGTGAATTAGAATAATGTATTCCATTTCTCCCAGCCTTAATTATTTCATCTGTAAAGAGAGGAAACAGAAGCCCAGGGCAGGTAGAAATTTAAGAAAGGGGCTCCAGGATTCTAGGCATCTTCTAATTATCTTATTGCTCTATAATGCCATCCACTCATTTGAGGGTCTGATGCATCTGAACAGGGAGAAAGATTTTAAAACCTATGCCTAAGACATGATCTACCTCCATCTCTTTGGGTCTACAATGGATTGTTACCCATCTGAACTCAGTGCTGATCTTTTATGATCCTCCTATGCATTAGCATTTCTGGAAGTTCCACTTCTGTCCCAGGCAAATTCTCCCAAATCAAATATTTCCATGGATGGAAGCTACTTGCCACCATGAGGGAGCAACAATCTGTGCCATTCCTGACTTCGTCGTGACCAAAGGGGAAATGTCTGAATGAAAATTCTTCTCAAGATTATTTTCACTCCATCTTATAAGGTCAGACTGAGTGAAAGGTCTGCTGGAGGGACTCAGGGCTGATGGTCTACCTTACTGAAGTGGAGAGAAAACACTGAGTTCTTTAAACAAGAGCAGCTGTCATTAATAGGGCTCAGCAGCCATGTTAGAGCACTTAGACAGAAATACCACTGCCCTATCCAAACTAGCCTAGGCCCCAAGTGGAAGAGCTTCTATTGGAAGCCACTATCTTCTTAAAGATTCTCAAAGATTCTGCTATCACAAGACTATCATCTACCAATGAGGAGGGTCTTGTACAGATTAAGTATATAATGTGTGAAATAAGTTTCTGAGAGAGAAACTTATTATTTCCCACCTTCTCCTGCTTTTCAGTAAGCTGGGAGACTTGTAGGTGGAAGAATCTGGTATGATGGCCTTGTATGTGATGCAGGCTCCATTTTTATTTCAACAGCACCCTGTGAATTCCTCTGTTTGTGTCCTGAGTCCATGGTGGTTGATATACAGGACATGCTTCATGAACTGCTCCCTGAGAACCAGTGGAAACACTGAGGAGAGTGGGGGAATGTTATAAATAGGTGAAGGGTATTTTTAATCCCTCATTCAGAGTCATGTAAGCCCTCATCCTTAGTTACCACTGTGAGAGGCCATTCTTCTGAGAGGAAATACACACCTTGCCATATATTAAGTGTCCCAGGATAAGGATAAAATGAGCACAAAGCCTAGGGACTACTTACTGAGATCAAAGGCATCTTTCCATCCACCCAACCATATGCCTCCATCATATTTCACCTATGTGGTCACATATTTATCTATCAATGACTTTATTCCTTCTACTTGTCCATCCATCCAATCAATTAATTTTTAACCAAAAACAGTCATCTACTAATTTACCCATCCAGTGATCTATTGATTCATCAATCCTTACAATATTTCTTGCATACCTACCAGGAGCCAGAAACCAGACACTGCATCATATATTGGGGCCTGACCAGTGAACAAGATAGACCAAGTTCCTATTCTCATTTGAACAAATATTCTCATATGAACAAATCAGTAAAAAGCTATGATAAAATCTCAGAGTGCATGAAGTGCTATAGGGACAAAAAGAATATAGTAAGGAGACAGTGATGGAGAAGATTCTATTTGAGATAGTGTGGTCATACAATGTCTCTTTAAGAAGATGTAATTTTAACAGTCCTAAATGTGATAAAAGAGAAAGTCAGGAAAAGATCTGGAGGGTTGGTTACATAGAGAAGCAGTAGCAAGTGCAAAGGCCCTGTGTTGGGTTTCTTTGAAGAGAGAGAAGTTCTGCCTGTCTAGATCTGAGTGACATGCCACAAAGTGGCAGTGCAAGAGGAGGAAACAGAAGCAGACCAAGGTGTGAGGTCATAGGTAAGAATTCGGGTTTGGTTCTGATTGCAGTGGAAAAGCACTAAAGCCCTGAGGGCAGGTGAGTTATATTATATAAGGCACACTTTGGACAGATTATCCCATCTACTGGAGAACAGGTAAACATGGAGGCAAAAACAGAGTGAGAAAATGTATTGAGAAACTATCATAGTGTTATAGATGGGCTACGATGGACTGGCCAATAGTGGCAGAAGGGATGAGATGTGGGCAGATCTTGAATGTAGGTTAAAGGCCATGCAGATAGGTGGGCGATGGACTGTATGTGAGGGGAGAGAAGGATGACCAATAGGTATTTGGCCTGAGAAGTCAGGGCAGTAGCAGTGCTATGTCCTAAGAATGAGGGATACTGGGGGAGTCTTGTTCTGAGGAATGTGTGCTGATTGGCCAGTGGGGATGAACATTTCATTAATCATTTGTGAGACAAAGGATGGGAAGGTAGAGAATCTGTGCCTGACATGGGTGTAGGTAAATAAGTGAGGAGCACTGGTGGCCTTCTCTAAGTCACACAGAGAAGAGTGGTTCTTGACGAAGGCCAATATCATCAGTGTCAAGTCTGCAAGAACAAGAGCAGCACAGGAAGGCGGCACCCAGTTAAGGGTCAGTGGATAAGCTGGTGCCTGAATCCCCTCAGTCCCATCCCTCCCTCTACTCCTCTACTGCACAAAGTCACAGTAATATTGCACCCTCTGCTCACAAATCCTTCTGTTTCCAAACAATTCTGTCCACAAACAAAAGTGTTTGGCAAAATTTTGCTTCTGTTTCCAAACTTCACATTGGGTAGCAAACACAACCACAGCCATCTTCCCCACACAAACACAAACACAGCCATCTTCCTCACAGCTGTAAAACAAATGAAGTTTGTAAACTGAAGTCCCACTGTATTTCCCCTTTGAGCCAATACTAAGTTTGCAGAGACATTAGCAATGCCCACAGCACCAGCAACAACAACAAAGACCACAACTCCATTTCTCATTTTCATATCAATTGGCAGAAATTATCTTTATTAGAAAAATGAAATTTTCCTGTATTTACATTTTTACACCATATGATCGGGCACTTCTTTTGCCTCACGAGTTATGTACATATCATTTTGCACACACATTTCAAACCCCATTCCTTAAAACAGTTGATAACACATTGAACAAAATTAAAAGACACACTACAAGAAGACAACCATAGTATATACTTCCTCTATCATAGAAAGGTGTTAAGCAAACGTGTAATTTTGTAGCTATGCTTGGAAATATTTAATACAGTTATTAGCACTTCCTCATGCAGTGGATTAAAACATGACAGATATAAATTGCTGCGATTGGTAAGTGAAGATCTTCTTCCTAAATGAAGACCAGTGAGTGGAGCACACAGCTTGCTTTGGGCTCCACCATACAAGAGATCAAGCCAGTTCAGATGTGTTTTAGACAGTGTTTGAACGTAGCTGTGAGTGGAAACCCTCTGCATATGAATTCAATTCCATCCCTATTGGGTTAAAAATGGACTCAGGCATAGATCCTTTATGTATAAGCTGTTTAATTCAGGAACTCTGTGGACAATGACCAGCTTGTATATTATGAAATGAGTCTTACAGCATGAGTGAAAAATGAGTAAGTTTACCCTCTTTTTCTGTCTGAGAAGGCCATTATTTATAATTTTATGATCTACTTCTTATTCAAGTCACCAATTAACTCACGTAATTCATTCTGAATACTCAGTTTGAAATATATATATATAAAATATATACTATACATAAAAACATACACATAAACATTCCAGAGTGATATAAACTATGATAAATTCTACTAATTAATTTGGCAAGTATATGCTTTTAAATTTATGTTAGCAGGGGAATGAAAAAAAATTGGCATTTGTAGTTTTAAAACAGCTGGTAAAAAAAATCTTTAAGGACCCTCAGGCTTGGAAAATGTATGAGCCACATCTAGCTATGTAGTTACTTGTATCGAGCAATGATTGCATTTTCTATGAAAATGTTATTCTTGACCTACTATTTTATGTGAAAAACTAGGCAACTGGCATCCTTCCTAATGGAAAATCTGGGGACATGAAGGTTACACTTTCATCTTCTCAAATCCATCAAAATTTTCAAAGATGACCCCTTGAATTTGTCGTAAAATCTTCTCTTTCTAAACCAGAACATTTCCTTACTGATCATGGCTCAAAGCTGTGTCTACAAATCTAATAAACTTAAGATTAAAAAAAGTGAAATAGGTTTAAAAAGTCAATACTGTTCATTCACTTGAATTAGCTTAACTGAGAATAGAAATAATTCAATAAGTCTTAGATGCCTAATGTAAAAACCTCCATTGGATTCAAAAGGCTAGGATTGTTTGTCATGGAAAAACTGACAGTGTTTTTATATTTGTGGGCCTTCACTGTTTGCTCAATTATCAATAGTCTTTGATTTAAGCCCTTTAAGAGCTTGAAACAGTGAAATGTCAGATCAATGTGGAACATTTAAAATGTCAAAGACAAATTTGTGTGCTGGAGAACAATTAACCTTATTAATTTAAAAGGCAGCCATAGTATGGGCTATGCATTATGCTAATACCCTCTTGAAGGCTCATCTTCAATCCTTCCCAAAGGTGTAAAGGAGAATTAACTGGAAGAGGTCATGACCCAGGCCTGCTGCTAATGAGGAATGTTCTGCCATTGCAAAAATGCAAACTCATTGTCCCTTGACATGGTACATAAGAGGGATTTACCAGTGGTAATCTGCTTTGTTTTGTTTGTTGTTGCTGACTGCTGACACCTTACTTGAGGAAGTTAATCTGAAGAATGACTCCATTTTAAGCAATTTGGTTCTGGCTCCCTGGAGGATTGCATACTCTGAAATAGGCCTCCAAAGAAGAAGCAAGATTGGCCAAATTATTCTTTGGGGTGCTCTACTTTCTCCGTAGTTCAACATCCCTGGGACAATATTGCTACACACTTGCAGAAACAACAACAGGATCTCAAAATAGCTATTAAATAATAATGTTCTTCCTGTCTTAATAGGTTTTTTTACTGCCAGCTTGAAAGGTGAAAGAATTTCTCAGGGACTAGGACATGGGTACTTGCATTAGGATTAGCGGTCCTCCAGAAAGAGTAAGCCATGGAGACCCTCAGAGACCATCCCTTCCAGGCCTAGCTCTGTTTTCTCACCTATAAAATAGGCTAATGCGACCCACCTCATAGCAAATATAAATGCCAGAAAAAGAAGACAGGCTTGGGGGCCGGGGATTTAGCTCAGTGGTTCCGCCGCCTGCCTTGCAAGCGGAAGGATCCGAGTTCGATCCCCGGTACCAAAAAAAGAAGAGAGGCTTAGAACACAGGAAGAAAAGGATGCAAAGAAAGGCATGTATGGGCCTAGGGGCGTTGCCTACAGCATGCATTTAACACCGTGCCATTCTGGGTACCAGGAAGCCCGATAGAAATGTTCTACTTCAACACTTGTCATGGAACAACATGAATAAGCGTTCGGTGGTTGAACAGTTATCCTGAGGCTGCAGCCAGGAAAACATCTGTAAAGCAATTCAAAAAATAGGACGGACCAAGAAAGTAAACAGCAACAGCATTTCAATAATCGGCCCTCAGTCATTGCGATTACCTTAATGCTCTCAATCTTTTGGGCAAAACTCTTTTCTCTACTCGCTCTCCCACCTCTGAACCTCATTCTGTCTGCCTGGCAGAAATAAGCAAACGTACAGACGGAATAAGAGGAACAGTTGACTTACAAATGACATCACCTCTTTAAAAATGGGTCACAATGTTTAGGAGTGCTTTAATGGAGGGCCACAAGGCAGTGTGTGTGTGTGTGTGTGTGTGTGTGTGTGTGTGTGTGTGTCCCTACACACAGAGGAGAGCACACTATGTACACATGCTTAATGGAATTAGCCCTGATTTAAACTGATAAAAAGAAGAGAGATTAGGAAAGGGATATTTAAGATTAGGCACATGCTAAGTAGAGAAAGTAATTCCCCAGGAAGCAAAAAAAAGAAAAAAATGCTGAGTACAAGCACATGAAGGAAGAGAGACACCAGCAGCGTACATGTCTCTGAGGGGACTCTGAAGAGAGGTGAGGTCCCTCTCAGTACTTGACATACCCCCACCAGATGGCAAGGGTAGGACGATAGGACAATGCCGAAGCTCCTCATCACAGACACTGGCACTCGAGAGAAAGCCCGGTAACCTCAAAACTCAAACCTCCCTCTCTCTCCCTCTCTCTCCCTCTCTCTCCCTCTCTCTCTCTCTTGCTCTCTCTCTCTCACTCTCGCATGCACGCACGGGCGCATTTCTATTCTGAACTCCCTGGAGGAGATCAGGCACTTCAAGAATATGTCTAAGGTTATGTCTAATATGTCTAAGGTTAGAAATTTATTGGCTAACTCCTGTTTCTGATGAGGCTGAGTACTTAAACCTCAGTTTCCCTATCTGTAAAATGGGAGCAATCATATTTATATCTTGTTATTTTGAGGATTGTGTTCTAGGCTGCTTTATACTCAATGTAGATGTATTTTTTATATTTTCAGACTCAGGTGCCGATATATGCAATGTCCTTGTGATGAGCACAGAATCTAATATTCCAGCACTACCCAGAATGGGATGGACAGAGTAAAGAAAAGCTCCCTCTCCACCCTCTCTACTCTGCCATCTCTTCTCAAATACACCTAGGCTCCTTTAGTCATCTCCTTGCCCCATTTTCTCTCTAGGGAACTTGATGCTTGCTTGTACCAGCCACAACAGTAGGCACTTGGGACTCGATAAAAGGTTCTCCCTATTTCCCCCTCCCCTTCTACCCAAACCCTGGACTATTGAAAGCGCTCCTCACAAGCCAAAAACAAAACAAAGGAAAAAGATTTCAGGAAATATTTTGTTTTTTAACATCACGGTCTATTTTCTAATCCTTTGAGGAATTTTTTTTTTACCTTTTTTGAAGCGCATGTCATAAAGCAGAGCCAAAAAGAAGCAGGATTTGCTAAAGTTTGGAGAACTGGTTGGAAGCAGACCCAAGCCAGCCTGTGCAAAAATTCAGAAGGGTGAGTTTGTTCACCTGTGTAGTGGCTTCTGCATTCCCCAAGCACCTTTTCTAAAGGTTCACATCCATCCAGGCCATCTGTAGGAGCACCAGTCATATTCTTCAGAGTTACAAAACAGTCTGAGGAGAGCCCTGTTTTTTTCTAAGTTTGATCATGGAATCAGATTAATATTTATTTCCTGGAAACAATTTCATTGGTCATTTCTAATTTTTACTGTTTAGTCCATTTGCCTTTTATGGTCTTTAATTATCTTTTGTATTAGGGAATTAAACTTCTAAACCATTACAAGAAGTGACTAGATTTTCTGTTCGCTTTACAACTCCCTAATCCTAAACTGGATTTCAAAATGAATGGGCACTCAGGTAAGTGCAATTACATGATCAAGATGCTTGGTTGAACCTTGGTGCCCAGGAAATACAACTATGATTTCAGTGATTGTTGCCAGCTTTTGTCTTTGGTTTGAAATTTTAATCCACATTTTTCATTGTTCCTTCTTGGGAGAAAGGTCAATGAAAAAAGTTTTTTCTTCTCTGAGACTCTGAGACAACGAGAGATTATGAAGGACCTTGATTCAAATTCATAAAGGCATGCATGGGTCTGCACAGGGCAAAGAGGCAAAGAAAGCCAGCTTAGTGGGTCTCTCTGACTCTTCTGCAGGCACTCAGAAACGCTCTCCTGAAAGAAACTGAGACATGGTAAGAAATTGGACCAAAAAGTCTTGGGTTCCAGCCCCATCTCTGATGCTCTCTGACTTGATGCCCTTATACAAATTACTGCCCCTTTGCAGATTTCATTTTCTCATCTCCCTTCCATTTCCCCCAGATCTTGGTGTAGTTCTACAAATTCGGTTTTTCTGAGATGCTCCTGGGCAGGCACCTGCAGCTGATACCACCCCGAGAGCACTTCTGGACACAGACAACATATAGGAGAGTGGGAAAGAGGATAAGGAGTTTAAATAGGAAATCTGTGTGTTTTGATGGATAGTCCTTATTAGCATTGTCTTCAGAAGTGAATGTGAGCAGCATATATTCCACGCCCTTCACCCAGATTCTTATTTTTTAAGGGGCCAAGAAAACCAACACCCAAATACTACTTGGGCTCTGTTATCCTCCGGAGAACTGAGATTAAAAAAATATAGTGTCCTCTCTACAGAAACCATCAAAAAACTAGAATGGGTTTTCCATGTGTCAGTACAATCATTACCACTTAATTTTTAAACATAAACTTTACAATATGTACAGCTTTATCTGGATAATACACATCTGTGTGAACTGCAGAAATCAAGCACATATATTATATACATGTATACACAAGCATCTGTATTCACAGGACGAGTGCGTTTGATCATCTTTGATCTGTATCAGGTGGCAAGCTGACCTCATCTGAAACAATTAGTTATGAACACAGTACAATATAAAGGAATGGGATGAGAAAGGGAAGCTGCATATTGGGAGAACTTTTCAAGTGTAGACCCCACATAATCTCTCAATAAGCACTTTCAACCCTGTTTATCCAACAAAGATGGAGTATCAGAGAAGCCTAATTTTGACTCAAGTGAAAATAAACACTGCTTTTGGAAGGAAAATCACATTTACATAGAACTGTTATCTTGTATTAAATATCAACCAGTGCATTTGGGTTCCACCTACTGAAATTCTTTTCCTTGAAGTCCAATTATGTCTACTACAGTGATGGTTAATGCGAACAAGAACAAGCTCCCTTTGGGAAGCAACTCATGTCCCCTTCCCAAGGGTTCATGCACAACAGCTATGTACAAAGAAACAGTACAGGAATGTGCATAATGCTAACGAGTGTATTCAGCTCCTCTGAAAGATATTTAGGTTTCTCAAATTAGTATTTATCTAGGTCTTAAACAGCAAGGGATTTCAGTGCAAGGTATTTGTTTATATGACAACCGATTATTAAAGCTGCACTTTTTAGGTTTAAAGGAGATAAATTTTTAATCACCATTTAATTAACACCAACTTTCTTTTTCTTTCTCATTAGCAATTCTATTTGCAAAGAATTCAGGGCATTTGTCATTTCCTGAGAAGGATGCAGAATATTAAATACACATCAATGGTAGGCATATCAAATAGAATAAACAATGCATGACTGTGTGACTAACATGGATCTTTTGACTAATTAACTGCCTTGGCTAAAATCCCATTTAAATGAAACTATTTCATTTGTAAACAAGGTGTAGTTTTCTTTTTTTCTCCAGAAAATAAGTGTGAATTTATTTGACAGATTTTGCTGCAATGGGTGAATTTTAATGCTTTCATCAGGAAAGCTAACTATTAAGTTCTCTTAGGCATTTTGTGAAACAGGGAAGAGAAACCCAAGTATAATCCACAAGACAGTCATGGGATTACCTGAAATAATGGAAGGAGATTTGCAGAGGACAGAGCAGTCGTGAATGGTGAGGTTATAGCCCCTCAGTTCTCAGGGAGATCTCATTGGTAGGAAGATAGATCCACTGGGGACTTGACCACTTGGAGCAGTGGGTCTAGATGCGGCCTAAGAACCAGGAGGTGTAAAGATGATGCAACTATATTTCAGAACACTATGATTCCCCAGAGTAGAGTTCATGCGCTGGAAGCCTGCCTTAAAGAATATTTTAATAGGTCATATGTATGTGCTATTACCCATGGACAGAAATCTGACTGCTGCATCCAGGTATGCCTATTTGAGGACCAGTGGATCCTTCCCAAGTGGGGAAACCATTTATTAGTGAAACATCATTATAGATGCAACTCTGACTTAAGCCAAGTAAAACTCAGGCATTTGACTTCAGAGATCCTTGCCTTTTGGCATCAAATCTAAGATCTCAGAGCTAGAGTGTATCACAGGAATCCTTGGTAATGGGCCCATAGTTCAGAGCTTTATAGTTATTTCTTTACCCTTCTTTACTTCTTTACCATTTACCAGTGAATTTTATATTTTGGATATTCTTTTTCCAAAAATTAACTGATCTGGGTTACCTTTGAATGGCTCCATAACATTATTTGTTCTGTGAAAACTGACCCTCTGGTTTTCTTTTTGGAAATCATCACATTTATGAACCAGTGCCTTAGTGGAGGATGCTAAAAGAGGTGCATTTTTTTCAACTACATTGTTTTTAATTCTTCCAAAAAACACATTTTAAATTCTTTATCAAGATACTTATGGCATTAATAGTGGAACTAATGCTGTTATTAGCAGGCTTTTTGACATATCAAGTCAATCCAAGGGTAATTGCACTCTCCCTAGAGATTTTGTGGCATCTGGCAGCCCTCTTGTCTTTGAGAACACTAGAAGAAGGCAGAAATCTTCTTTGGATTGATCCCATATCATTGCTCTGTATGCCAGGGAGATTTTTAATTTATTTCATGTTAAGACACGCTAGTCTTGCGAGGACATGGAGGTGATCTTAGCAGGGCAGACACGGGTCTGAATGTAATGGGAAAGCAAAGGCAGAAAGTGCTAAAAAGAAGATACAGTCACAGAAACTTAAATTTAAGATCAGAAATAGGGGTGACTGTTCAAGGTCCATCAGTCCAGCCTTCTCTGTTGCTGGGTATTGGAGCAGCAAAGGGACAGCATACGAGAAATAGTGTCATTTTTAAGCACACTGGTCCTCAGGATCACTTCAGCCCCTTCCGCTTTTCAGGGATGATTGAAAGATGCTCTCTCCCACTGCTTCCCTTTGCTATTCCACCACAGACCCTCAAACTTATTGCAGACACTTTTCATCATTATAGAAACATTGTAGGTCAGGTGCACTTTTTCAAAGATAGAGCCATTCAGTGTTCTAAGAGAATCAACTCTGGCACCTACCCACTTCCAGGAAAATACTACTTACAAAAGAGAATACACGCCAGGAAAAGATACAAGGTAAATTTTCAGCCTGCCATTTTGTCTCCTTCTTCAAAAACTCAAAACAAAATGCAAGAAACAAACTGGGAAATGGCCAGGCTCACTCACTTGAGCTTAAGGGTTCTGCTGTATGCCCCCAAACAGACTGAGGTCCTCTGCAAAACCTGATGGTTAGTTAGCCTAATTATTTCAAGAATATTAATGTATTTAAACTATACCAATTCATGTAGTAGAACCATATAAAATGCTTACTTAGTATTGTTTGCTGGTTTTATGGTATTTCATTTTTTAACTAGAAAATCCCATTTGAAAACTTTCATAACATAACAACTACCTTTTTGTCAACACTTTTGTTTCAGGGAGATGCTACGCGAAGAAGCTTACCATTCTTCAGTCTCCCCCTTCTTGCTCTAACTGTTTTAAATAATGACTATCTTTCATATCATATATGAAGTAGCATAAGAATGGAATGGTGCAAGTGGCTCAGAAATGATAAATGCATTGAGAATTTTTTTATGTATCTGTTGGTGCTGGTGAAGTAGTTTTCTTCCAATAGAAAGAATATTTCAGAAGAGAGAAACCACTTTTCTCACTTAGTTTCTCCACAGTTTGGAGGTGCTCAGGGTAGGTGCCTGAGTGTATCATGGTTTGAAGGCCTTTGACCTGAACAGGTCGGGTGGAAATGAGTGTTCAAGAGAGTTTCATGACATTAAGGAAGACAAACCTAAAGGACCATGTTAGCCTTAGGCAGACAGATGGTATGGCATTTCTTACAGTTCACGGTACACATATGGCTGTTGGCACGTGTTACCACATTAACAACTCTGGGAACAGCAACACACAGCTAATTAGATGCCATCATGGCTGTTTGGGGACTGAACAGGTTATAGATACTCTGGGAAGGACGAGGTAACAGATACTATACAACCCTGAGTCATCACCAGAAGGGAGAAAATGCAAACTTACATACAGAGGAGTCTTCAGGATAAACTACAATGGCCACTGTGTCATAGACAGAAGATCCACACTTAGACATCGAAGACGTGTTAGTTTATGCAGCTCTGAACAAGACCATCAAAGTCAAAAGTGAGAGAAACACACACATCAACATCCAAAGAGATTCTTGTAGCTCTCTGCCTGAGAGTGTCTCTGGCTTTTTGTTCCAGATATGTTTTGGGAATGGACTATCTAACGAAGGTAACACAGATACCACGGACACATTGATTTGCTATTCTTTGGGGGAGCCTGGATTTCTTGGGGTGGGGCCTGGGCTGTGAAGGGAAGGCATGACAATAAAGCTGAGAACTGTTACAAGCCAAACTTCCTAATCTCTTGCACATGTCAATCGCACTATGGTGCAGATGCATTCTTAACTGTTTTATTGTCTGTGTCAGATTTACATGCATACCATATTGCTTACTCTGTATTAGAGAAACCATTAGGCATTTCGGATGAAGAAATTACATGGTGGACTGATCTTAATGGAATTTGGAATATAGGAAATCATAACATCACCATCAGCATCCAGTGCATCATTATTGCCAGCATGCCTAGTAGGCATGTCCCAGAGACTTGCCCTTATTTATGTATTTGTTTTAGGTTAAGGACCCACCTATCTGGTATCTGTCATACTTAGCACAAATCTCATAAGACTCCTTGAGTGGAAGATTATGGCATGGAGCCATGTGCATAAGAGCCAAAAAAAAAAAAAAATCTCCCTAAATCTTCTTCCTCTTAGCAGGGCACTATCGGACATCCAACATTTACCCTCCAGAACATTGTCAATCACATGTTTCCCTATAGATAAAACATTAATGGAAGATTTTAAACATCAGATTCAATACTAGGCATTTTCTTGTACACACGTCTATTGCTGCAAGAATTTAAAACCCTGGGGGTAGAGTACATATTATTCTTATTTGCAGCATAAGGCATAACATGCTCCGAAATATACACATCACTGTGGCCCCGACTGTCCCTAGAACAGTATGATGCTGTTGACCTCAAGGACGATCGAAGGTAGTTGTCATTTGCTGCCTGTGATGGTAAGGAGTGTTTATAAGGGTCTGAGGGGCATCTCCCAATAACTAAGCGTTGATCATCCCTGTAGGAGTGAAGGAAAGGGTTATCAGAGGTATGGTCTGGCAAGAGAGACTTGCTCCTCTTGCTGTCCTCCAGACCTTGGGGGAAAAGGGAGCTTTTGTTCCCTGAGAGTTTGCTTGCAGGGACGCTAAACAGGCTCCCATATAAGTTGCCCTCCAGGAGCCTCTCCCTGTCCTTGAGGCTTATGCTCCGGGAAGGCTTGCTGAGGTCCATCTCCCTGGGTTTGTCGAGGATGTTATCATAGGAATGCTGACGATTAATCCTCAGCTTGTTCTTCTGCCCCTGGAGTGCATTGTTCTGTGCCCAGTCTTCCTGGTAGACCCCCTCCTGGCTGGCCGGGTTCCCTGTCTCCTGGAGCATCTGGTCTTCATCAATGTCATAGAGGTTCCCCATACGCAGGCAGGCATCACACTTGAAGGGAGACCTCATGGTGAAGTGGCCGGAGTATGTGGGCAGGTTGGAAAGGCAGCTTCGGCAGTGTGTGGAGTTCTGCCGGTAACGGTCACTGCCTTCGCTGTGGGGGGAACCCTTGTCTTTCAAGGTGAAGTGCTTGGCATAGAGCTTGTACTGGTCATTGTTGGGAAGCCCGTCTTCATTATGCAGGGGGTTCCTGTTCACAGGCAGTGTGGAGTCTCCCTTTCTAAAGTTCTCACCATGATCCTGGTAGGCATCTGGGAAGCCCACGTTCTCCGGGAGGGATATATTTTCAACAAACTGGGGAGGATCTAAGTGGAAACTGGGCTCCTTCTCACCATCAATGGTGTAGATTTTGTCCCTGGGAGAGCTGGCTTTGGTTTTCAGGTAGGTGCGTTCAACCTCGCTGCAGTCCTTGGGGTACTTGGAGGCCATTGACCTTTTGAAGTTGTCCTTAGTTTTATGGTTCTTATTGTTGTTGGGTTCCCTGTGGCATGTGGCCCGACTTGAAGTTTCTGAAATGTCAGAATGGGCCACCTCTTCCGGAAGGTACCTGGGGCTCTTTAGGGAGTGGCTCCTGTTCTCCACTGTCCCCTCATCCCTCTGGGAGGCTGGATTCTGGCTCAGAGAATCTTGGCGTAGAGACTCCATGGATTTCTTCCAGAGCTGCCGGGGTCTAGAGTTCCCTTTGGATTCTGTGCTCACAGCCACCTCCACTGTGTTTGGGTTGGACTCATTAAGAGTAAGTGGATGCTGTCCCTGGAACACATAGTTGTTGAGGTTATCCTTGTGCCTGTTGGCCACAAACGTTTGTAGTTCATTCATGTTGTCTCCAAAAATGCTGTCCTTCCCCTGGAAGGACCTGTTGTCTGAAAATATCAAATTCCCCTTGTCTGAAACCATATCCATGATGAGGGAGCCTCTTTGGATGAAGTCAGCAGTTCTTTTGGGTGAGTCCATTCTTGAGGAGTTCATGTTGGACATGTTGGAAATGTTTTTGGCTGACCGGAGGAGCTTTAACATGTTGCTCTGGGACCCAGTTAGATTAAAGTCTGGAGACTTCTTCTTTTCTTCAATGTGCACTCCATGGATGCAGCTGTAGATGCCCTGTGAGGGAGCAACACAAAAGAGCAATCAACAACAGCCATCATCTGAAAACCACTTTCCACTTACACTTTACCTGCAAAGGTGAGATATGTGCTTCTTGTAGGAGCCCTGGAGAAAAAATAGTGGCATTCCCCCTGAATCCTGATCATTTTCTTCAATGAAGGTTTTTTAGAGACTGTCAGGGACTCATCAAGAAGGAATGCATGAGGCAGATTCAGCAGCTGCTCCTGACTTTGTCATAAACTACGGGAAAGCACTGTACATGTGAGTAACTGCAGACTCTGATAATGGTGGGTCCATTGGTCACCCATAGTGGGGACAAGTTTAACTCAGAGGGACGCTCATCGGACTGTGAGAGCCTCAACTCATTTACATGGCTTCATTTTCCTTATAGTTTCTCCGCTCAGCCTTCTTGGATTAATAAAAAGGAAAGCTGACATTTGTGAGTTTGAGCATTTCTTTCTCTGATCTTCTCAACTCAAGGTTCACAATGAAGGCTCCATGGGGCCCCATGCACTGGCATTGTACCCTTTGCTTCCTTCCTGCAGCCTTATCATTAGTCTGTTTCTCTATATCCTGTGTGACTGCTATTCATCCTGACAAGCCCACGTCTCCTCCCTGTGGTTTCCTGGCTGGCTGGAGCTTCCCAACTGTGGATGTGAAAATCATACAGATGTGCAATGCACTTCACACAGTGTGGTGGTGCTCCACCTAGACCGTGACCTACGCCTTCCTCAACCAATTTAGCAATATAATCATCTTACACTCTACCTAGAGGGATTATGGCAGTACAGGTGAAACTGGTGTATTTCCTGCATGTCAGAAACACCCGATGTCTATCTCTTTTCTTATTAGTAGTATTATAAAAAGAGTCATTTTGAATTTTTTTTCCTAGCTTGAAATTTTGTTCTAACAAGTTCCCCTCTTCCATCCTGGATATTCTAAGAATTTCCCTCTGCCCTTTTCACCCTCAGAGAAATATGCTTCCTCCTGGCTGGATGAGCTGGCTGTCTTCGTGTTTGGAGGTCAGGGCCCTCCTGCATGGCAGTTAGATGGGAGGTTGGCTGCTCTCTTGGTCCTTTTGTCCGTGGGATGAATGTGGCACAGCTAAGGAAGTTTCTAGGTGCTGATCTGCCTGGTTCAGCCACAAACAGGAGGCAACATGATGGACCCAGTCTGTGCTCCAGGTGTTGATGACAGCCTGCTCCAACTGAATGGATCAATGGACCGTTGAATAAGGAAGTGCGTATTAACAGGAAGACTCAGAGGCCTGGAGGTCACCAGACCTGAGTCCCAGCTCTATCTCTATCATATTAGCCCTGTGGCTTTGTTAAGTAATTAAACCTATATGAGCCTCAATTTCTACATCTGTAACACAGGAATCATATACTGCAAGCACAAGATAAAATAATGCAAATGAGGCACCTAACACCATAGGTGCTCAATACACGTGGGCCAGAGAAACTGTCCAATCACCTCCGGCCTGCCCTTACTTCTTTCTCCTTTCAGACCAGCTTGAGCATGCAATGTCCATTTTGTCACAGCTTTGAAAAATGTATACTATTTTTTCATACTGAAGGTAGTTCTGGACAGCCACTTTGGCTTTCTGGTGAGACAAACAACCCAAATCCTATCTGGGAAGCTGAATAAACCCTTAAACTAGAGTTTCTGTCCTTGCTGCACCTCTCTCTCTCTCTCTCTCTCTCTCTCTCTCTCTCTCTCTCTCTCTTTCTCTGTCTATTTCTATTCTCTATTATTCATACACTCTGGGTACATGTTATGGGTTCTGGAAATAAGATCCCCTCTTGGTCCCTCAGTGTATGCTGAGTCAAATAAAATTAGCATCGAAGACTAAAGGTGTCATTCCAGACCATTTGCTCTGCTCCTCCAGAGGGTGCCTGACCCCTCAGAACATTGTCTCCTCAGAAGTCTACTGTCTGCCTTCCATCCTGAGCCCAATCCCTCAAGTGTCCAGTTTCTATTGATCCTCATCGTGGTCGGCCCAAAGCATCTCCCACTCTGTTTCTAAGCTCCCCACATTGTTCCCTGAGAAGGGAGCCATGGTTCCTACACCCTTGGGCTTTGGCTTCACTATGTCTCCCATTCCTCACATTTCAGGAGACAACCATGGTGGCTCTTTTTGTGGCGGCAGTGAGCCAGTTTGGTGAATGGGAGAAGCATTTTGGAGAGAAAATAAAGTTTAAGAGCATCCTGTAGACAGAGGAATGGATTTTTGTAAGTTGTAATAAAAGACAAGGGCCATAGCTATGTGAGACACTTGGTTCCTGCATTAAATAAACATCTTCTTCCAGCTTTGGCCATCTCTCCCGGAAGTGCCAGTGGTGCAAATGCATCTCAGGTTAGCATTTGCATTATACTCCCCAAGAGCTTCTCAGAGACATGGAGGCCATAAGGAGGGCTGATGTGTTTGCTGCAGCGTGTTAGTTAATTGTATTAGCTGGATACTCAAAGTGCTCAAAGGAGACCTGGTCGTAGTGGATAGATCCAGGCTCTGTGTAGAGAAAACCTGCCTTAAAACAGACATAAATAGAGTACTGTACATCAGCAGCCTTAGAATGAACCTTAAACTCTGAAGTAGACTAATGCATGTGACCTGATCCTGTGGGAACAGAAAATTTCTCTCGATTGTGCTTTTTTATTGCCTGATGAGTGGAGTAAAAAGAACCTTGTCATTTCAAGGAAATAAACAGTGATGCCCCATATGTCCCATTCTAACGTTTGGGGTCTCAGTTTCCCCATCCATAGGATGGGGGTGATCACGTCAGCCTCACAGGTATTGTGAGGATTAGTGATGATATAGGAAACAAATCTGACCAAGGCTCTTGCCTTCACACCAGGCATAATGCACTGCTGTCGGGGGCTACCTGCTGCAGATTTTCTGCAAGCGGACGATAGTGTGTGTGCAGTGAGCAGACTTTTGTTTTCCCATGTGCTATCTGCACTGTGTTAGTTACATGTATGTCAGACAGAGTATGTGTGAAGACATATAGGAGACAAGCTTTAGAGGTGGTGATAGCCCTTGATCAGACAGCAAGAACATTTTCCATATTTTCTTTTTGCAACCCAGAGCCCTGCTACATACAACGTTAGGGCCTTGAGCTTATTTTAAATTCCCCTAATAAACTAGAGAGGGAGGAAAAGAGTCCTGAAGAATTAGGCTTTCCTTGCCATACATAAAGGCTTTCCTGCACTTTAAAACACAAATGTGATTTGGGAAGAGCCAATGCTCAGGCAGGCCTCTTTGTATCCTTTAAGGGTAGAACAGTGTTGGTGGCTGGGAGATCCCAAAAGGACACAGAACTCCGTGCATTTGTTTCACAGAGCTAAGGCCCTCTCTGCCCTAGGGAAAAAGAGGCTGAAGTTTAAATTCTACCTGTCACAAAACACTACCACAAAGTCTGCCCCTTCACTGCCCAGTTCCCCTCTATTCCCCTCCCTCAAGATGCTTGGAACGGGAGTGAGGGATTTAGTCCATTTCTCACAGTGATGATTCTGTCAACTTGGCTTCCCAGATAGAGGATACACTCTTCGAAAAACAACCAAGATTTACAAGTAAATGCAACAGTGTTCATTTGCTCAAGATAATCCCAGAATCATTTGGATATAAAAATCCTTTAGCAATTGGCTGGGAAAATTAGTTTAAAGTTGGCATAATACCTAGCTATATGAATGCATGTTGTTATTTTTGAGCAATCTGTGTATTTAGATGCCATCAAGCTAATTAGGAAATATGTATTTGCACAGAACCCAAGTTTGGAGTGCAATTGAATGGAGAAAATAAATCCTCCTCACTAAGCTCATGTGTACCTTTTAAATCTCCAAAGTTCTTAAAATTACCAAATACTAAGACTATACAAATTTACTTTAAAGCGATTACTTTGTTTTCCCAATAAATATTAGCATATAAAATAAGATGTTTTTAACCAAAGAATTTTCACCACATTTCAAATCCCAATTCATTAAATTCTTCCAGGGTGAACAAAACTACCGAAGTAGGTAAATGGAAGAAAGAGATACATGATAGATAGATAGATAGATAGATAGATAGATAGATAGATAGATAGATAGATACATTGGTAGATACATAAACAGTACATATGTATGGGCTTTTATTTTAATACATGTAAGTGATTAGGTTTGTTACATGTATGAACATCTGTAAGTTGCATGTGCGTATGTTTGAAGTATGAAGTGCATCAAATCTTTTGCATTGCTTGTATTTAATGTTTTTAGTTTGTGGAAGACTGAGGGTTTTCACTGGTGCCACACTATCTGGATTGAAATCCTGTCTCCACCTTACCGGCTGAGCTATCTGGGGTAGTTCTCTTAGCTTCTACCTTTTAATTTTGCCATTTGCAATCTAGAACTAATACCCATATCCACCTCATAGTTTGTTTGTAGATTAAATTACATGAAGAATATGAAGTCCTCATATTGTGGCTAGCACATATAAGTGCTCCATAAATACAGTATAAATATTTCCAGGATAGTTGCCATTATTGATGAGCTGTGTCACATGTACATTGATAGCGACACACATGCCATAATGTGCTACATGAAAGGAGGCTCTACTGTATTGCGTGTAGTTGACTGTTGCATGTGTATCCTGTGCTTGTTTAGCCTGTGTAGAGTGGATATTTTGTTGTTTTATGCATGTGCATTTTCTTCTGGTACTTTTCATCTGTGTTTCAGTTTAAGTCCTTGCTGGGATTGCACGTACTTTTTGCGTTTTGTTAAAGTGTGTATATACTATGTAGCATTTCATGTAGATTGTCTTGTTGCCCATGTTATGTTGCAACATATGCATAAATTGTAACTTCCTGCACTCGAATGTTAGCAGTATGGTATGATGTATCTGGGTGCCAATGATACAGACCAAAGAGGGAGGCTTTATTTGGCCCCTACTTTTTATAGGATTAGTTATTAATATTGAAAAATTGAAAGGTTCTACATTCAATAAGATAATACTTTCACTTTTAAAAACTAGACCACCTGATAATATTGGCTCTAATGGCCATAAGCTAATACCTAGCAGGGGCTGAGTCTAGCCAATCCCTTTTGGGGCAAACATGACTCTACTCGCCACAGTCTCTGGTATTTTGATGTCCTCTCACTTTGGCATCCAAGCTTAGCTGTTATGCTTCATCTCATTTGTGCCATTTGCCTCATTCCCAGCCAACTCCACCCATTCCCATTCCCATTTCCATTCTGGTTCCTACAGTCTTCTGAGTTTGAAATTGCTGGTTTATGCAAGAGGAAAGTCTAGACACCCTCTGACAAGCCTAAGAGTGACTAAGTGAGGGGAGGCCATGAAGATCTCAAAGAGAATTTCCAAATGTCAGATTCTCTAATCTCCCAGGGCTTTTCTGAACCTGTCTGCTCCAGGTGGAAATGGCCATGGCAGTACTGACCCTGCTGATGGAGAAGAGCAGCCCAGGCCGGTCAGAGCACATGCCCGTGAAGCAGAAGCGCAGCTTCCAGTAGAAGAGGTGCTCCCAGATGAAGGTGATGAGGCTGAGGGCCATGGCTGCTGCCAGCATGTAGAACACACCCGCCATGTTGTCGATGTCCAGCTGGCTGCTCATCACTTCGTTCTTCTCATTGTGACAGATGCCCGTGAGCCACAGTGTCTCCAGCTCCTCCATCTCACCTGCACAGAACACAACACCCACAGGCAGTGAGCACCAGAATGTGTGCTGTAGGGTGGACACTTCTGGGTGAGGGACAGACATGAGTGACCTTAAGGTAAGCTGCTGAGCTCCACTGCTCCTTGGTTGCTCACTCGTTGAGTGTAGTGATGATAACAACACCTGCCTGAATCAGATAACATATCTGTACGGCAAATTTGGCACACTTCCTGGAATGATTTGGTTTTGGTCATTATTATATTGTTTCCCCTATCTCTACTACCTACACTTACTCAAACTCGGAATAAACCAGCCACGGGGATTAACCAGCAGCATGATACAGTGGAAAATTTCATTTCAAGGATCAGTTCATCATTTACTAGCTCTGTAACCTTGGAGCCACATTTATCTTGTCTGTAAAATGTGTAGAGCAATAGTGCATACTTCCTAGAGTTGTGGTAAGGATCAAATTACATATATATGTATTATATATATATATAAAGCTTATGTACACATTACATATTTTTTGTTAAAGTACATGGTTCTCAAAGTAATAGCCTTTGCTACTATTTATTTTTATGAAGAAATCAATCACCTAGAATAGTGCCTGGCATTTGGTAGTCCTCACATAAAGTATTTCTTTTTTCACATCTTTTTAGAACATCCAGAATTACTTCAAAAGTTACTCATGAGCAGTACGCTTAGGGCACAATAGTTTAATTGAAAAGTACATCATTGGCCCTGAACTGGCCCTTGCAAACTGAATACCTTCACATTTCAGTAGGCAATTTAAAAAGCAGGTGGGTTTTTTCAATGAAAAAGTAAAAATGTAGGCATGCTTACCACCATTATCTCTCTCTTTTATGTGAGTTTTAACCAGCCACCATTTAGGAGAAGTCTACAGATATAAATGTCTAGTAATTACACTAACTGTCTGGCAATCACTGCACTATGGCACTTAGACTATGATTCAACATTCAAAATTATTTTTCAAGGATACTGATAACCAAAGAAGATGTATATAATATTAAACGCAAAGTATGACTGTATTGTGGATGGATATATATAAGTGATTTCTAAGGTGAAGTAGAGGATATTTGGAGAAAGATAAATGCTTCAAATGTTTTTACTGATTCTCTTTTGAAGAGGTTAATCACGATTTTTTATTTCATATTGGTGTCTTTAATTTTTATGAAATTAATGTGTATAATTTTTGGTTTGTTCTCACTCTTGAATGATTTGAACATGAAAATATCTGTTGATGATGATTTTTTCTTTGGCCTTTTGAAGATGTTACTAAATTTTCTCCTGATCTGGATTGCCAAAAAGTGGTTAATGTTTTCCTTGTCATTACTTTCTATGCAATCAGCATTTCCTCTTGAATTACTTTTGAGGCTTTTATTTTGTTTCCAGTGTGGGTATATAGGTGTGAATTTGTCTTATTTGGGCTTTGGAATTTGTATAATACTTCAATCTAAAAACTCAAAATTTGGATTCTGAAAAAAAATCCCATGTATTATCATTTTGAATATTAACTCTTCATCCTATCCGTTTTTCCCCATCATTCCTCTCTCAGCCCCTTCCAAACCCTGGCAGTCACAGATCTTTTAACTGTCTCTATGATTTTGTCTTCTCCAGAATGTCATAGAGTTGGAATCATATGTATGTAGCCTTTTCAGACTGATTTCTTTTACTGAGTGATGCCTTTACAGATCCTCTATGTCTTTTCCTGGCTGGTTAAATCTAGAAGCACAATTTGTTCATCCACTGACCTAATGAAAGACATCCTAATTTCCTCGAACTTTAGGCAATTACAAATAAAAGTTGCTACAAACATAGGTGCAAGTTTTTGGGTAGACATATTTTCCTCTCATTTGGGTAAATACCCAGAGCTGGGGAATGGTTGCTGGGTTGTATGGGAAGAATGTTTTACATCGCAGGAAACTCAATTCCCAAGTGACTGGACCATTGCACATTCCCACCAGTCATAAAAGAAAGCTCTTATTGCTCTGCCTTCTCACTAGCATTGAATAGTGTTGTCAGTGTTGGGATTTTGCCATTTTAATAGAGATGTGGTATTATCTGATTGTTTTACTTAGCAATTCCCAAATGAATTGTGATAATTCTTTTGTTTTCCTAAACATTTTCTTTAAAATATTCTGGACTTTCTCATTCTACCCTCTAGGTTATTAACTTTGTTTTAGCTTTCCCTATTTCTCTGGGCTGCAGTTAGATGATTCCCACTGAGTTCTTTTTCTAGTTCATTTGTTCTTTCATTACTAATATTTAGTTTTATGAATTAATTTATTTATTTTAGTTTTATGAGACAGGATCTCACTGTGTAGTCCAGGCTGGTCTTGAACTCCCTATGTATCCCAAGCTGGTCTCAAACTTGCGGCAACCCTCCTGCCTCAGCTTCCCAAGTGCTGGGATTACAAGCACGCACCACTACCTCCAATTTGTGTTTTAATTTTAATCTGTTTAACTAGGACATTCATCTGGATCTTCTACAGTTCTGCCTGTTTTTTAAAAAAATCATAACACCCTATTGTTTTATTATGATTTTTTAAACTTTTACATATATGATAATTTTAAGCCTATAATCATACAGATTAATGCTTGGGCTTCTCATTCTTCTATTTGCTGTGCTCCAAGCCTCAAGATGGGCTGCTCCCATGTGACATTTGTAACTTTTGATCATGAGTGAATCCTCTGCAGAAGTGTTCTCCCTCTAAACACCATGATCCTCCAAGAGCACTGGGTTATATAAATGTTCCCACAGAGGATTTATTGGTTTGCTTCTGCCCAAGCTCCAGGGGTTTTCAATGTACTATTTTTTTTATAAAAAATTTTCCGTGTAATTGCTGCACTATCTGAGCAACATACATTTGGATTCCCATCCTCATCTGTGTTTCAATTTCTCACTCAGTGCTTCAAACAGATGGCTAACCCCCTTGCATTTTCTTCACTTTGACAGACAGAAAATTTTCCTAGTTTCTTTTTCAAAGACTAAGTGACTCATTGAAGGTCTCAGATTTGTTAATCAGGAGGGGAAAAGGATGCATATTTATGAGAGAAGAAATAGGAACCTTATCCCTCTTAACAAATTTTTTGCACACAAAGAAGGGTGCAGGTTTATCGGCAGGGTAGGAAAAGGGCTTGGGAAGAGGTATCTTCCTTCCATTCCTTTCCAGCACTTTCAGTCATAAATATCACTGGAGACCCTGGAATATTATTTCACCGTCCACTGAAACACCATAAATTTATCCAAATCCCGCTGTTCACCAGGTGCCTTGAAACTTACACAATTACTTCTTTGCCTCGCAAACCCACCAGCGTCATCTCTTTCAGCATGCTTTTGACTTCCCCCTCCCTTTGGGGCTTTTGAGGACACAAAAATGGGTCTTGTTCCTATGACGCATCAGTCCCAGCACACTCTTCCTGTCATGGTGTCCTGAGAGCCAGCCAGGTTCACAAGCCTGTAACAGTGGTAGTCTGGCTGGAAGAAACGTCGCCTTGTTCTTTTCAGGACACAAATATAAAAGAATTTTCCTGTGCCCTTTGCCCAAAAAACACCTCTCTTAAGAGTAAGTCAGCATGATAAACCAGACCCGAATTCCAAAAAAGGGGAGTGAATTCACATTTCTCAATACAAACTACAGCCTGTTCCAATCATTTTCCAGTTAATCATTTCCTGCCTGGTGGCCCTCTTTGACTAGTGTACTGAACTGTAGCACAAATGCTTTTTTATTTCATTTTTAATTTACTCAAGTATATTGTAATCTCTTTGAGGGAGATCAATGACCATGTTTTATGGTTTTGATATTTCTCATGGCCTGCAGCACATAGTAAGCATTGAGTCCATATTTTCTGTTTCCGTTTTTTTTCCCCCCTGATATCTCCAGGCTTAAATGGGGCAGGACTGAAAAATACTCACTCCTGCCTGGTGAGTTTTGCTGGCATATTAATAGGGGAAATACAGAGCAAAGGGGACTTTGGCGGTGGGCTTGGGAGTCACCTTGGGATGTGTGCTTGCCCTTGGTTTGTATGAAATGCTATCGTTGTGAGGAATAGCTTTGTAAAGCTCACCCCACTGTCAGTTTTTCCCACTACAAAGAGGTCAGTGTCTTTTTCAATGTTATCTTGTGAGCTAGGGCTGGTAGATGGGACAATTAAATTTTCTGAAGTGGACTCATCCTTGCTGTGAAGATATAAGCTAAATGCTCTCCTGGGAGAAGATGGAAACTTGGACTGGCAGCAGTGGGTTTTTAGCCATCCACGTGGTCTTCCTTTCCCTTCCTCAGAAGACTTGTCCTCATACAAAGTTCCAAACCTTCTCCTTTTCTGCTTATCCCTAATGACAGGGAGCTGAGGGACATGTGCAGAACTCCTCTGCACCTGTGGGAAGTTACACCTGTCTGAGAAGTTCCTCCTCTACCTGTCTTGATGTTGCCAATCACAGGTATCTCTGCCAAACCTTGAGCTCTGCACCATCACAAGAAAGAGTGAATGAAGTCCTGTACACAGAGCAGCATGCCACGTCTTGCTACTTTTCTAATGTTGGCAGTCGTAGAAGGTGGAGAGGTGAGGTTTCAAAAGTTAGGAACCAGAGAATTGTAAAATCTCACAGGGAACAAAAAAGTGCAGAGAACCAAGTGTCTCAGACTTGCTTCCATCATGCAGCACAGCTTGGCATCGGCAGAACACAGCGCAGGCTGATGCACACGCACATGGATTTCTCAGATTATCCATCCCCTTGTGAAGGAGAAGCTTTCCACTGCATATTTGCAAAGATACATGAAAATTCAACTAGATTTACCACCCAGCAAATCACAAGAAAGAAGGTTCCAGATGGAAAACACTAGCATGAGCTGCAAAAAGAGGCACCCTCTCTGGAAGATTTTGGGGAACATATCATAACATATCATGTCATCTTATAAAGTCCACATAATCACAAAAAGGTGGTATGAGAATCGACATCCAACTCACATTGCCTGCGTTCAATTCTTGCCGTCCACTGGTACTGTCCAGGTGACCTTGGGGCAGGTATCCTGCTTATCTGTCTATCCATTCATTATCTATTTTTTATTATTTAACAAAATTTATAAAGTCTACTATGTTCAGGCACTGTACTAGAGTTTTAAAAATTAACTCATGTAGCTCTTATAACAACTTAACATCTCCAATTATTACTGCCATTTATAGGTGAGGACACAAAAGCAGGGAGGCTAAGGAACTTGCTCATTGTCTATGATCTATAGCAGCTACCAAATGGGAGAACAGAAGTTTTTAACTTCGCAGGAGATTGTGTTAGAATTAAATGATGTTGCATCTGTACAGTGTCCTTCACACGTGAGTTACTCAATAAGTATTTCTGGGGAGAATATTACTACCATCTGGGGCAGAAAAGCTAGAGAGTGGAGTGGGCAAATCCATCCTGTGCCTTTCAACTCAGGCAGCCTGTGATTCCAGGAATGCATGTCCTAGGAAAAGGCTCAGGTCTCCAAGAAGACTCAGTTATATCCAACGTTACAGAAATCAGTTCCTTATTTTAGCGAAGACGCATTCTCAGCACTTCCAGAGGGAGAGCAGTTGCTTTTCAGATTAGATTTCATTCTATTCTGTAAGACCAACTAATCTAAGGGGATTGCTTCAGGAAAGGATTTTATAGCAGGCCATGTGACTTGCTTTCAGACTTCCTAAGCATTTCTCCCCTGAGGTCAGTTGTGAAAAATCCATTTTGAACCTGTACCCTTTAGGCTTTGTCCTGGGGCTGAGATTTTGCTGAAATGCAATTTTTTTTCCTTTTTGAAAAATCAGCCCCCATAAATAATCTTGCAGGCAGACATCAACATATTTTTTTCTTGGTTTCTGGCCAAAACACCTGACCCTAGACAGTAATGGTATCCAAAGAAACTGTACGTGGCTTTGAGAATCTGGATTTGATGTTCTATTTCATTTCCAGTTAGGAAGCTAATGGTTTTTTTTGGTTCTCCAGGGACTTTGTGTGTTTTCTCTTTACTCATTCATTCATTCATTCATTGGAAAAAATAGCTCTAAGGCTGTATTTTCAAATAGAGATGATTAACATGTAATCTTTGGCCTCTGAGAGCTCAGAGTCCTGTGGAAAATAAGTCATGTTTTCTAGTCATGAAAACAAGCAATTACAGCTCAATGAGATGATTGAATTTGCATAGGGCTGGAGGCAGGAAAAGATATGGAGTGCTGGAGATCAGAGAACAGTTTAGAATTTCCAGAAAAGAAGATGGGATCAAAGGAGGGGCCTGAAGAGCAGGAGCTAGAATGTATGGACTCAGCTTTCATGCTAGAGAATTTAGAATACCCTGGGAACAATAGCACTGCTGAGTGCAGAGGGAATATCCTGGCCTAGCTGATGGGCCCAGGATTCTTCAGTTTAACTGTTTCTTGGTGAACCCAAGATTCTTCAGTTGCTACCCTTGTTTCTCCAGTCCTGGACCTTAGCAGAGGTCCAGTGTCTCTTCATATGTAACACAAGATAGGTTGTCACGGATGTGGTGGGGAATGGCTCATTCTGATTGCAGATTTGAACAACGGCACTGTAGTGTGGAGAAAGACCACTAGCAAATTCTATCACAATGACAATCGCTATTACAGTCCTGTCCTTATCTTGGAGGCAGGTAGAATATGCAGAGTAAGCTCCTCTGCTCCCAGAATTTGTGGTCCCAGGACTTGTACTGGGTGAAACCCACTTTCAAGTAACTACTTTAATAAATCCATTATCAACTCTCATCAATATCACCTTGCTCATAACAATTTACTTTCTGTATACTTGCTGCACAGTATTGGCTGAAAATTTTTAAACGCTATCTGAGGGTATGGGTCAGATGTCTCTGCCTAGAAAAAATTTTGCTTCAATGTACAGTGATGTAGGTATGAGACCATTCTTTCTCCTACCATGACATCTTTGCTACAGAATCTATCATAGTGAAGTATAACCATCACTTGCTTCTATGTGGTCATCAATGGGAGATGAGCTTATTTAGGGGTGGAATTTTGTCTTATGCTTCTTGTTTTCCTAATCCACAATACAGGTATGTGATCATAGTATGATACATAGTATGTGATCAGTAAAACCACACTGACTATAAGTGACCCAATGGTCCTCTCTTCTTGATTAGTTTGTGATCCACAGACCTGAGGCTCAGCACAAGCTCTGGAGAGGAGGGAATCTGTGAAGCCACAGGCAAAGCAGTTAAGAAGGCTTTCTGGACCTAGAAGTCAAGGCTAACTCTCAAGGAATGCATGTGCCAATCAAAGATCCTAGCAATGGAGTCTGGTGGTTACCACAGGGAACTAACTTCTGTCTATAGCTGAAAGACGTCAGAATGATCCTGCTGATCCCATTAGGATTTGCTGTATCAAGAGGGGGAGCTGACTCTATTTCCATTCTCTTTCATGTATTGCCCAGGAGTTGAACACTTTGAGTTTCAGAAGCCCGATTGAAATTGGAAATGGCAAAGCAACAATTTTCCCTGTGGAGAAACTAGGGCAGAGATTCATACCAGGCTTGTGCTGTCAATGAGAATAGACTCAAAGACGAAGTTTCCCTCTGGGAGATAGGGTGATTTGGGGTCTAAACAACTGAGCCAAGTCCCCTCTCTGGCCTGTTGCCCTGCACACGAAAAGAAGCTGCTGGTCAGATCTGAGGGTGTAGTTTGTGTCTCGGGAGCTGAGTTAGGTCAGCTGACCATCTAAGTACTGACTTTGAGGTATTAATTTCATTTCCTGCACATTCCAGTCTCAAAGACATGAGTTCAATCTATTCTCCTAGATGTAGCAGTGGGCAACTATATCTTTTTTCTTCATGGCAGGTTCATACACTAAGTTTTTTGTTTTAAAAGAAAATTACTACCACAAAACCAAAGAACACAACAAATGCATCTGACAGATAAGATTAAAATTACAACCCATGTGACATTGTGTCTAGAAATAACATTCTGGAGCCTACTACCTCCGTACCCATGATGTCATTGAGTCACTGGAATGTTTGCTGAAGAGAAGAAATACCTTAGATGGTTGTGGTGACAGGAGATAGCACAAGATTCTGGACACAAGTAGACTGAATTTGGAAAATAAATATTCCTGATTTAAATGTCAGAATATTCCATTTCTGTATAATGCTGAGAAGTCACAAAACTAAAATAAAAATAGGGCTAGGCTTAAATGTATCTAGTTAGATGCAGAGACAAGCTGTCTTTAGCATAAATGCTCCTCATCACCACCTTCCAACCAAGGTTTCTGCTCCCTGGACAGAACTTCATTCTGCTTGTCACCATCTGGCTGGATTCCATAGGTCATATGACCAACTGCACAAATTGAAATTAGGGCATTTTATGCATACAGATTCCCAACTTTTGTCTTTTGAGGAAGACAAATGAAAAGGAGAAGAGAGGATGGGGCAAGTCTCTCAAACAATGCACAGGGTCAGTTTGAGAGAATTAATTCTCTGAAGACTAAAGAGAACTTGCAGGAAGTCTATGACATCTCGTGTATACCAAGAACATTTGGAGTCAGCTTAACCAATTTGCTCGACACAGATATAGAGGGTCAAACTGATATGACTTAAAAAGGTGTGTAAATTTTTAAGCATTAATGAATTAATAGTGACTTTTTGAGACTGCACATTTTCTTAATTGTCCTCAAAATCCTATGACTCGTCTTGTAAAGGCATGAGGATACCATGCCTTTAATACCACAAAGGGGTCCTCATGCTTTGCAGATATAAGAAAAAAATGATAGCAATAATCTCATACCCCATACCAAGAAATATTTCCTTTCTTTCAGCAGATAAAAAGACCTCACTGATTTTCAATTCTTTTTTTATTGAAGTGTTGACAACAAGCTCCAAGAGACTATAAAAATCCATAAGCAAAACGAATCACCTCCATTTTATCTGTATTCCCTACTGCCTAGGACAGTTCAGAGGGCTTAATGAGTACTCAAGACATGGAACAAAGAAAAGAAGAGAGAGAAGAAAGGGAAAAAAACAGAAGAAAGAGGGATAAAAAATAAGGGAAGGGAACAGAGACACAAAGGGAGAAACAAGTCTTTGTTGAGGGGATTCTATACCTCTCACGGTCTGTCAGTGTCATCCGTCACTAAAGCAGAAGGAAGACTTTGTGTTTCTTTTTATGGACAGTGGTGAGGGTGATGGCATGAGGGCTGGGTTATGGTTTAAGAAGGCTCTCGGCTCTCCCTTTGATGGAAGTGTTCCTTTGGCCTCCTCTCATTTATCTCAGGTCTGAAGTACTAGATGAGGTAGGACCGTGGCCGAGGAGAACTGGGAAGACATATGGGGAGAGGAGAGCAGCTAGACTCACACTTCAACTCCCTCTGTGGAGCAGACACTACTGAACCCTCCATTCTATTAATGATACGTTAAAGGTCAAATTACTTGAATCAAGGTCACAAAACAAGTCCATGTTTAAGCTGGGGAACAAATTTGGTTCTGCAAATTACAGGGTGTGATCATATGACAATCCAACCACACAGCCTTGAGGAGCAAACCCAGATTTCACCTATACAAAATGTGCTTCACCTCTGACATAGGAGGCAGAGAAAGGACACTACTTGGTGAACTGCAGGAACCGTGAACTGCAGGAACCGTGAACTGCTGGTGGGAATGGAAACTGATGGTACATCTTCTGAAAACTGGTGGAAATATCCACTAAAGCTGAGTATATGCACACTCTACAACCTATCAACCTCACCCCAAGGCCTATTCCCCGACAAATAGTGCCTATGTGTGCACACACACACATATACACACAGAGACACACATTCACAAGCACACAGAATGTACTAGAATGTTTGAGATAAATAAAAAACAAAAAAGGTACAGATGCTCATCAATATGAAAATGGTTAAATAAATTCTGTCATATTTATACAATGAATACCATGCAACAATAAAAATAATGAGCTATTAGGACCGGGGATTTAGCTCAGTGGTTTCGCTGCCTGCTGCGTAAGCACAAGGACCCGAGTTCGATCTCCGGTACCAAAAAGAAAAAATGAGCTATGGTTATAGGTAGGCTTTATTAATGTCATAAAGAAATAAATGCATGTTGTATGATTCCATCATTTACTTGCAGTTTACAAGGAAGTAAAACTGATCCACAGTCATAGAAGGCAGAGTGATGGTTATTTTGGGGGAGAATACTGGCTGGGGGCCCATAAGAGAGCCTTCTGCGTTCATGTTCTGTATCTTAATCTGGGTGGCAGTTGTGCAGTGGGGTGTGTGTAATACAATGAATCTATGTTGTAGATCACAAATACAAAAAAAATGAAAAGAAAGAAAAAAGCGCAAGTGTCACAGTAGAAGTATTAGGTGTCTTTTTATTTGGGAATGAAGGGGGGATAATAAGGAAAGTCAATGAAAACAGACTTTCTAAATTAGAGAGAGAAACACCTTTTTAAAAAATATAAGATTTCTTTACAAAGAGAGAAAATGCTTTCAAGAATAAAAGAGGAACTATGTTTAAATTCTTCCATATTGTTAAAATTACCTCAAAAGAACCTATTTTATTTTTATCATTTAAACCAGGGACCAGAAATCTTTTTCTATAAAAGGCCAATTAAATATGCTCATCTTTATGGCCATATAATGTCCAACACAACTGCACCACTCTGCATTGTTGTCCCTGAAACAACCATAGGCATACAGCACACGATCAGCATGGCTGTGCCCCAACAAAACCTACTACTTCCACAACGGACAATGGACAAGGTCGGCCATAATCTATAGAACCCTGATTAAGCAATCAACTTAAAACGTTATGAATGAATGAGAACAATTTCCCACTTAAGGAGATCCTCAACATTGTTATACATACTTACAGAGTATGTACATTTTGATGGGTATTACCCCATGCTATTTTCATACATGACACCATTCAACTTGGTGTCATTATAATCCACAACTTAGGGAGGAAGAGGAGGCCCTTAGAAAGGTTTGTTAACTTTCCCAAGATCATAGTGCTAAAAAAGATCACCTCTTATAATTGACCCCCAAAATTCTGTTCCTATCTATACCCATCATGCTACATTAATGATTTTTTGCATGACATACTGCAGCCAAAGTTTTAATAAAGCATGAAATATTTTAAAAATTCATTAAATTTTATATATAAGGATGGTCAAATAAAGTGATCAAAACTATAAATGTGTACATTTAAAAAGAATTATCACAGTAAAAGACACATTGGTATTAATTCCCCACAAAATACTCCCCCTCTCTTTGAATATTCCCACCATTCTTGCTACTTTTCAAGGTGGTTCTGGGAGTTCTTTTTCATAAGCATCTTTATGAGTTGTGATTAAAAAATGAAGTGCTTCTACCAAGTGCTATTCAATGAAAAGTCAGGCTTGTAAAAATGTGATAGTGTGTCTTCATACACCTTACCAGCTCTGGCACCATGCAACTGCTACCTCTCCCCCAAAGTCAAAAGGACCATGAAAAGTAAACAGTTTTGACCCATTCAGGACATCAAGGCAGCCACAGGAGCAAAGACACTCTTGAAAGAGGACTTACAGAACTGCTTCAGAAAGTAGCAAGAACAATGGGATAAGTATGTTCAAAGTGAGAGGGAGTGTTTTGAAGAGGATTAATGGCAACGTGTATTGTACTGTAAAAATTTTTAAATTTAAACACATACCATATTTTTCAATCACACCTTGTATTTGAAAGAATTTAAATTGAAGCAGCACTGAGATAACACATTATATTTTCTAAAATAGCAAAAGGCACTGTAAGGCACAGTGCTGCCAGATTGTTATAAAAGTGGTAAAAGGATTCATTATCATTTGTACTTTAGAAGGGAACAAACTTTTTGGACATTTATATGACACTATATATGGCGACTCCTTCAGATTTTTACAGCCATTAACCCTTCAAATTCTATATCTAAGGGTTTGGTGCAAAAAGACAGTTCCAAAGAACACATACACACAACTGGCACGAAGGTGTCCACTCACCACTATTATACTCACAAAACACCGAAGTATTTACCACAAAAAAATAATGTAATAATTCTTGCTTTAATAATGATAACATTTTATGCAAAAATTAAAACTGTGGGTAGCAGATAACATGCAACATAAAAATGTTTACAATACAATAAGTGAAAATAGAAAGATATAAAAGTGTATACAAGCAATAATTATAATTGTTCAAAGAAGTGTGCCTTCAACTAATAGGGACCAGGAGCTAATATATAGATTGAGAACAATTATGTAAAGGTAGTAGTTTGAGGTAATTTTCCATATATATATATATATATAAAATATAATCATATATATGTGTGGAAATACAGATTTTTAAATTTATGTATAAGTATGTACACATAAGTATGAAATCTGATAAAAATGTGAATGTTTAAATTTTTAAAAATTTATTCACAGTGAAACACACTGCAATTAATCTCCCTCAAAACCCTCCCCTCACTTTGAATACATTTACCCCATCACTCTTGCCACTTTCTGGAGCAGCTCTGGAAGACCTCCCTCGTGAGTGCCTTTAGTTACACTGTCCTGGCTACATTGCTTTTCTGGATCAGTTCAAATTGTTTACCTTTTGTGGTCATTTTTCATTTGGGGAAGGCCAAATGTATTACGGGATCAAATCCCATGCATATGGTGGATGAGGTTGCACTGTAATGTTTTACATGCCTATCTTCTTATTGGATGGCAATCAGCAGCAGCATTCACCACATTTTTGATACGAAAGAGGACTTCCAGAATTACTTCACAAAGTGGCAAGTGTCCTGGAATAAATATGTTTGGAGCAAGGAGAAGAATTTTGAGGGGGATTAATGACAACGTGGCTTTTACTGTAATACATTTTTAAAATTTAAATATTCAGTGTTTATTTTGATCACCTCTCGTACTACTGCCTTTCCAAATAAAAATTTTAAATGTTGTTGACTGAGTGCATCTTGGGCCCACTGCTTATCCAGCCTGTAAATCTTGCACAAGGCTTTGCCATCACTATTTGACTTACCAGCAAGCCATTCATTAAATCTTATTTCCTCTCCGATGGCTCTTTTGACATTTGACTTTGTCTGGTTTAAGTGACTCTGCTTGTCAGGCTCAGATTTGGCACCACTGACCTTGTTCAAATCCTGGTGTCAGACTAATAATAAACCATGCAGCTCTGTGTCTCAATGGGCCTGTTGGGAAATTCACCGGGCACTTACGCAGATGAAAACTCTCAGCGCTTTCACACTGAGGGAGAGTTAATGACTCTCCTGGATATTTATGGATTTTATCTGTTTCTTAAGTAATTACTGTTCCATTATTATGCCAAATATGTCTCTGGTTAAAATTAAGAGGGAGATAAACAAGTCTAATTTTTATGGTTCCATCTGGTCACAGGCCAATGAAGAAGCAGTTAAGCCTGTTATTGCTAATCTACGCTTAGGACTGAGACATTTCTTCTTTGAAAATACTGCATTTCTGAATGAATAGATTGCCTTGGATATAGTTTTTAGGTCATAGGAAGGTCAAAGTGACTTAGCTGCTGGGCATTAAAATGGCCATTCATCATCACTCTCTTTGAGTATCCATCACCAAAGCTGCTGTTTTTGTGTATAAATGAGGCCTGTGTGCAAGCAAAAATCCTATGCGTACAGCAGGAGCAATAATGAAATCCGTACAAAAAATCAAACTCAGTCAACCATCATCAGTAATGACCTTGAGCCGTGATTCTCAAGTGTCTTTTAATGAGGCCACATCTCCATGTTTAAGGAGGCTGAGGGGACCACGACACTCACACCCACTTTCAAATCCAATTAAATTAATAGCACTGGTTCAGTCTCCGCCCAAAGAACATGGAGCTTTCAGTCTTGCCTGCTTTATTTTTAACACTGTTATTATAGTCAATAAATGAAAGTGAATCTCTGGAAGCAGCAAAGACTTTTATGTCTATTCTGAATGAAGAGGCTTAACATTAAAGCCTATGCAACTATTTTTGCCATTCATGCTCTACCCTCTATATCCCATGTTCCTTATTGTGGCTGCAGTGTGGGTTGACGCCCAAAAGTTCTATACCGTTTATCCTCGGGTTTTCACAATCACCAAGGTTTCTGTGTGATTCCAGTGCAAAACCCTTAGAGAAAGAGAATGAATAAAATACAGGAGAAATTCAACCTCATGGACCCCAGTGGGGTGATCAGTTGGCCAATGACATTTGTATCTAGCATTTGTCAGAGGGCAAGATGTTTCTAAATGCTGACTACTATTATTCTGGAAGTGATTCTTAAATCTTATTGTGTACTAGAATCATCCAGAGAGAATGTAAAAACTGCCCTAGAAGGGTGAAAATGAAGTATCTATATTTTCAACAAGTGCCCCAAGAGATTCTACTGGACGCAAAAATGTAGGTACGAGCAACAGAGCAGAAGTATTTAATCATTTTTATATCCTATCACTGGGAGTTTTGAAATTGCTGTTATTCTCTGTTGAATGAATGACTAGGAGAATAAATGAATGAATGAACAAGTGGTTGAATAAATTGTGGGGGGGGGGCTTTGTTGATGGCACCCAGTCCTTGCTAACTTGATTTGGGAGTTTGTGCTTTAGAGAGTAGCCTCATTCATCCCAAACTGTGATTTCTGCCTTTGAAGCTTCATTTTGATTAAAACACATTTAGCAAGGAACAATAATATTCTGAAATGTTGGGGACTATGCACCTCTGAGGAGCTCTGCAGGGAACAAGCAGTTCCAGCAACCAAGCTGAGCCTTTGTGAACCTGGAGAGGGAGCCCTGCACGCTGCTAGTGGTATCAGGACCAAACATCTGACTTCTCATCATTACATTCTGTCCTTGCTTCATCTCTTGCTTCTGGGTTCTGAATCTTCCCAAACTGCCAGAGTTGAACTCAAAAATGAGGCTGAGTCTATTCCCACAGTGCTGGGGCCTGAGGCATGGGCAAGTCTCTCTTGCCACAGAAAAATAGGAAAGAAAAAGTATGGGTCACTTTGTCTCCCACCCTCAACCTTTGTCACCAAGTTTTCATTTGCAAGTGATGCTGTTCCCTCAGTAAAAGAAGAAGGAACACTGAATCTGGAGTCTGATCCATCTGGGTTTCAATCACAGCTGTACCTTTCTAGCTGAGAAAAACCGTCTTAGGAGGGGGCTGTGAAGGTTATAGCAGCTTGGGAAGATGCAGCATTACATGATGGTGAAAGCCAACATCCCAGGGTCCTCTTGCACAGGTACCAACCCTAGATGTGCTACTAGTAGTTGGGTGATCTTGGACACCTTAACCCACCTGTGACTCCGTTTCCTCATCTATAAACAGGAACCAATAGTCCTAACTCCTGACACTTTGTCATTTTGAAGGCTAAGCAAAATGAAAACATAAAGACTTAGATGATTATGTGACACATAGTTATCCCTCCATAACTGTTTCTTAGTATAAATATCTATAAAAATAATAAGGATAGTGATAGCTGGTGAGCTATTTTCATTTCGAGCAATGGAAACATGGCTTCAAGGGAGGATCTCAGATTCTCTGTACCTCCTCTCCCCACAAATCCCACTCCATCTTCATTTTACATTTATCTCTTTAAACTGGCTAAGGCTGCTGGTTGCAATGGGCTGGTTCTGAGTCATTTGAGGATACAGGGACCCATGTCAAGAATAGCTGCTGGTGGGGGAAGCCGGTGCAAGACAGAGGAGATTTCTCCCAGGCAGGAGTGAATCAGTTAGTGGTCTGTGGCTTGCATAGCCACCCTGGAGCCAGGACATGGCAATGGACAGGTTAGTCTCCTTCCATTTCGTCTGCAATGTGGTTCATTGCTTAACTGAACAAAGCCACCCTGCTCTGTGGATGCCAGGCTAAATACTGTCTAAGCTAGTCACTTAGCAAACATTTCTCTAATGTCTCTGCTCCTGCTCCTTCCTTTCTTTGCCTCATCTTTCCATTGCTTTCTCTTTTTTCCCATCTCTTCTTTTTCCACTCTTTCTTTCCTTTTTGACATTGCTCTTTTCTTCTTTGTCCTCTGTCATTTTCCCTCATCTTCATGTCTCCTTTCCTCCCCTTCTTGTTCATCCCTTCTTTATCTTCTATTTCTCATCTTAATTTTCTCTCTTCCTATAAGAGAACTGGGAAACCTACACTTTTCAGTCATCTCTGCCCTTTTTATCTTCCTCCAGATGGCCTAGAGCTGGGTCATCAATTTTTTCTCTGTAAAGGGCCAAAGAATAAATATCTATGTTTCAGTTGCTCAGCATAGCAGTTGCATTGTGAAGACACCCTTAGATAATACTAAATGAATGGCTCTGCCTGCATTTCAATAAAACTTTATTTACAAAAACAGTGGCTGGACTTAGCTGTGGGTGTTTCCTAACCCAGAGAAAAACACTCTCCTGTTCACCTCCTTGATCATAACCCAGCAGAATGAAGCACAGATTTCAGCCTTGTTCCTAATTGCTGGCCCCACAGGTACAGCTCCTGGCCACTCTGTCTCAGGCTCTTGATTAAAGAGACCCAGAACCCAACCTTAATTTTATAGAAGAACCTTGAGTTCAAACTTACATGGATGAGAGTCACATGGCAACACTGGGATCCTAACCTAAAGTCAGAGAAGTTGGAAAACAAGGCTTGACTGATAAGATGTGTACAATACATAATGTATATGTGGATGCGTACACATACACAGAAGAGAGAGAGAAAGAGAGAGAGAGAGAGAGAGAGGCACACCAAGGAGGAAACAGTCCAATGTTTAAATTCCCAGGGCCAGGGGAATGGGGAAAAAATAAGAACCAAGATACATCACATAAAAGTACAAGATCCCAATGATGTATGTAACTATTGTATACCTAAAATGCACCAATAAACTTAATGGAAAAAAAATATTAAAATAAATAAATAAATAAATAAATAAATAAATTCCCTGACCTCATTCCCTTCCCCTCCCAGTTGTCAGGGTTTAGAGTCTCTCTTCATGCTAATGACATTGCAGTGAAGAAAACCACATGTTAATAAAGGAAGACAGGATTTAGCTCCAATTCACAAACTTCTCCTTGGGGAAAGGATTTGGGCCTGATCATGGGTGACATTTATATGGTGGCCAGAGTGAGATGATGTGAATACAATTGGTTATCAAAAAAGGTATGGGTTGGAGTGTAGCTCAGTGGTAGAGCACATGTATACTTGGCAGGTTCAAGGTCCCAGGTCCAATCCTCAGCACCAAAAAAAACCAAAACAACAACAACAACAAAACACCACATGCTGCTTATGCTGGAGGGCATCTAGAAGAGGAAACTTACCTATTGCACCCATTGAGGTCTTGACTGGGCTGGGCTGGGCAAGTGTCCTGAGGCCACACTGCCTGTAGAGTGCAAAAGGGAAGGCAGAGGGAGCAGAGACAGTGGAGCAGAGCTCATCCTACTGCAGGTGTTATGAATAGATTGGGTTGCTGAGCACCATCACCTAACTTTCTCCCTTGTCTCTTGCTCCTGCTACTGAGATCAAATTTTTCTCCAAAGGAACAGGACAAAGGATCATCACATGTTTCACTTTCCTTTTGCTTTGTTTTCATACATCATTGGTCTAGGAGGCAGGGAATAAGGGTTTTAGCCCTTCCCCACCATTCTTCCATTATACAGCCTACAATGGAAGGTCCTATGCATTATAGTGGTCCTATTTAATCCATTATCCATTATGTTATAATGGTGAGCTCCTATCCAACCCCTGTAGGCTTCAGTTTCCCTACAATTGGACTTAGCAGACCTTATGATCCACTCAGTTTCTAAATGCTAAAGAATATATCATCTTGCTGGCTCTACCCACCACAGAAGATTGTGTTTAAAACATTAGGTAAAATAGGGATATTTGACTACTACAGTACACAAGTTAGATGAAGAAAGAATTTGTCTCTGTCTTGCAGTGAATAGAGGAGCTCAGGAAGATGGTCAGATTCCACAGTGATTACCTCTTTGTATTTCCCTCTCTACAGGGATCTAGTGTCCTTCCTCAAGAAAATAATACTTTTCCTCAAAGAAAATATCCAATTACTAAAATAAGTTCTGGAAACATATATCTACAGTACAGTCAAATCATTCATCCACTAAATAAATTTGAGCACCCGTTGTATGCCTGCCTCTGTGGTGAGTCTTGAGGGAGGGGAAGGGCAGGGCAAGAGGAAGGGACATGAATAGTATCACCCTCAAGGGGCTTAGAATTCAGTGTACTTCAGTAGGCCACAGGACATGGAAGGTCCCAAATGAAAAGGCATCTAAAGCACACTTGGCATCAGGCTGGTTTCTTTACAATTTTTCCACATTTTGATGTGAGTGTTTATCATTATGAACTTTCATCTTAGAACCACTTTGGCTGTATCCCGTAGGTTTAGGAATGTTGTGTTTCTATTTTCATTTATCTAAAGGGACTTTAAATTTTTCTTTTTAATTTCTTCACTGACCCATCAGGTGAGCTACTTTCATTAAGTTTAGTTTTAGATTTAATCTTCAAACAAGTCCAATTTAAAAATGAGAAAACTGAGACTAAGAGAATCCCAAGGTTACACTGCTAAAAAATTGTGAATCCTTCATTTTACCCATTTTACTTCTCTTGCTTTGCTAAATGCTACAAGGATGCTATAAGCTTGAATCTCAGGGAGTTTATAGGAAAAATATCTCCCTTAGTGGTCTTAAAGGGAGTTCTCCCGAGGAAGCCTAAAGCCTGAATAATGGATTGGATTCAAATCAGGAAATGAAGTTAAGAAAAGAGGGTACAATGGACTCTATTTTTTTTGCGGGGGGTGGGGTACCGGGGATTGCACTAGGGACCTTGCACTTGCGAGGCAAGGGACACAACCGCTGAGCTAAATCCCTGGCCCCCAGTGGACTCTATTTTTAAGAGGGGTTACATCAAAGGTTCTCTGCTTGCCTGAAAAAATTCAAGTATTTTGGGGTGGGGCATTTAGGAATTTCAACTCACACTGCCATGCCATTTCTAGGCCAGCCCCAAGAAGACAGCCTGCCAAGACCTCTCAGACCTGCTGCCTTTGGAAGAGAGGCATGTACGGCCACCACAAAACAAGCTGCAAGGGTGTCCAGCTCTCCTCAAGACTCAGACAGCAGCCCACAGATAATTAAACTTGGAAGATGGACAAGGGCAGTGCTGAGGATATTAGCAACTCATCCAGTGGCCCAGAGCAATTTATGAAAATCCTAATTAGATACACAAAGAAGTTCTGCAATCACAAACACTCTATACTCCCTCTGGCAGCACAGAGTTCCTCGCTGTCAAAAGCCATCCTGCATGCTTGGGTGGAAGGGCAGCAAACAAAGAAGGAATCAGGATGTCAGCACTAACTCACTTGGAGTCAGGGAATGGGCTTCACCATGGACTCCCCTCCAATGCTCTCCCCTACTCTGTGATCCATGAGCATCATTATCCTGTGTTAGTGCTTCCCAAAGCTCTAGAATCAATTGCAACAAGGTTCCTCATTAATGCACAGCAAAGCTTGTGGTCCCTTCCAATCCATTAACAATTCAGATGAATCTTTAAAACATTTGCTGGCCAAGTTGAAGTACAAAAGAGACAGAGGGAACCAAGTGTACCTATTCAGCTGGAATGATAATGTGCTATCTTTCAAATATCTCATGTATGACATTGATATATGAGACTGAGATATTGAGATATATGAGATTATTATGTTCACATATGATATAACTGGGGTCACTAACTAGTGTTAAAACTGAGAGAGTTCCAGGAAAATTGGTTGAGGAGGTCACCCTATTAATAGACTATTATTATGAGATATGTGTCATATTTTAAATATTTCACAAATATGTTAAATCTACATAAATAGATAAGTGCAATGGAATATATGATATAAATAATTTCTAAAATATATAAATACTATGCTAATATAATAATTCATTTAGTCTCATTTATGCAATGAACTCAGAATAGATACCAGGGACAAGTAATACGTTTCTGAGTTTAAAACTAAACACAGAGCCATGAAAACTGAGCCAAGTACAAAGATAAAGAGAGGAAGATTAAATGCTTTTCAATGCTAAAAAAAAACATAGTACCAATACCTAACACAACCTGGGTCAACTGCAACCAGCATGGTTTAATGGAAAGGTGATCAGCATTAGAATTAGATGAACTTGGTTCGATTTTTCCATCAATACAAATCTATGCAGGGTGTTGGCCATAGTCCAACAACATCACCTATGAGCTTGTCAGAAATGCAAAACCCTGAGTACCACTCCAGACTTAGAGAAATAAAATCTTTGCTTTAAACAAGATCCCCCCAGATGGGCAATTTGAACCATGCTACTATGCCTCACCTAATTGAACTCAGCCTCATTTTCCTACTCTGCAAAACGGAGATAGTAAGGGCTACTCCATGATGTTACATGAAAAGTTACTCGGGTGTCATATTTGATATACTTGGCATAGCAAATATGCCCAGAATATGGTACTAGATCATGGAGTGGAGGCTCAAAAATAATTTTCTTTTTTTTTCTTAGCACAACTTGCCTCTGAATAACATAATTAAATGGTCTCATTCCCTCAGCGTCTTTTTGCTGGCTCCTATACACATGAGGGGTTTTGACTTCCATGATATACCTTCTATCTCTAAATTTCAAAACCATATAAGACATTTACACTTTCAGTTTCTCACACCACAGATAGTATTCGGTATTTGAAGAATATGTTCAAATGGGAAGGGGCTGGAGGGAAGGGGGAAGGGGAAAGGAAGAAAGGGAAAAGAAAAAAGCAAGAAAAAAAGCTAAAATGGAAAGAAAGCTTTTTGTAAATAAGGAGATAAGAAGGGTTGAAGGGAGGGGAATGGGAAAAAATAAGAATCAAGATATATCATGTATGAGTACAAATTCTATATGATGAATGTGCTCGTTATGTATATCTAAATTGTGCCAATAAACCTAATTAATAAAAAAATTTAAAAATTCACAAAACCCTAGATAGAGGAGATAGAGGAGACCTAAGAGATCCTTGTTCACCACCACTTTGAAGCCAGAAACAAGTCTTTAAGTTGCAGACTGACACAGTCTTTGTGTTCTCACTTGTGACACGTCTTAGGCGTCAGGAAGCCATCCAGTACCAATAAAGATTTACCAGCTGCTGAATGAGCAAACCACTGGGGCTTCCATTAGTGCTGGTCCATGCTATTCTTTGTCTAAATATCACTACATGTTTTCTTTATGACTCATTCTGCCCATTCATTTCTCTTTAAAATACATTTGTATGTCTTGTATATCTGTGACCACCCTCTTAACTACCCAAGAAACCTGAGTAAAGAGGTATATGAATTCATAAATATGAATAATTTCAAATATATTTCTATTTTAAGGTTTGCTACTTTAAGTTTGTGCACCATCAACTAGCTGTACTGTAAGCCCTTTGAAGGAAAGAAGAAAAAACTGTGACAACCTTTTCTTGAAACATTATTGCATAGAAAGGTGTCTGTTTCCAAAAAAAAAAAAAAAAAAAAAGATATTGGACATTAGTGCTAATCAATGCTGAAAAGTACCTGTGATAACTGTTTCCAGACTACTGAGAACCAAAGATCCCATGATGTACTTCACCATTTCAGAAAGGACACAAGCAGACAGGAAGAGGGAGGTAAGGTCATTTTGGGGTTCTGTGTATCCCTCAAAGCAGATCAGTAGCCCTTCCTCCTAGGGAAATGCCTGGCAGCCTTCATGTAGGAGGTCCCTCCAATAACCAAATAGTCCACTCAAAGGTTATATTTACACAGCTCATTAGGAAAATTTTTTTATACTTTTGACACTCATTAGACTTGTAATCGTCCACTGAAACTACTCTATAACAAGAGATAAACACTCCATTCTAAAGGATGCATAATAATTAGGTACTGCTTGGCACTGTGCTCTTTACAGGTCTAATTTTAGAGCATAATTAATCCTGCTGAAGCTGCATAAGATAAGTGAAATATTTATGCAGCTGTGTTAATTCATGTATTTACTCCTAGAGAGACATTCAGAATTGGACATGGCTTTCCGGGAAGATTATCTTAAGACGCCCCCTGGAGCAACGTTATTTTCTCTCCTATGTCTTTGCTTCCAGATGGCCTCTAAAGATGAAGCTGAAAAAAGACACATTTCCCAACTCTGACAGTATGACCTGGAAAGCAGTAAGCCAGGATGTAAAATACCTAGAAGAACCTAGACACTCTGTAAGTAAGCATCAGTAGGATGCTTCAAAGACATTTTGTTTTCAGCACCATGAAAGCTGTTTCCATGATAACTTGACTATATTTTTGCGCTGAATACAAAAGTTTTGGACAGATATTAATGGTGTTGATGGGAGGGATACAGGATGGTGGTGAGGAGGAGGAAGATGTTGGTTATGATGGAGGTGACAGCAATGATGATGGTGATAATGATGAGGATCATGCAGCTGATGATTATGACAGTAACGACGAATCATGAAAATACTGCTGCTGGAGAAGATTATGGCAAGAGTGATGCTGAAGGCGATTGCTGGCATTTATTGAACCATTCCCATGTTGTAGGTGTTGTGCTGCACTAAAGGATTTACATGTATTTTCCCATTTCATCCTCACACCAACCTTATTAGATAAATGTGTCTGAACCCATTCACAGATGAGTACACTGAGGCTAAGGAAGATCACCTTTTTCCCAGAAGTATTTGTAAACAGGACAAATGCAGATTTGGTTCAGATATGTACCAAATTACTTCTTCCTAAAAACGTTATGAATTTCTAGTATCTAAGTAGTCAATTGGGGTAGATATCTTAGAAAAACAAATGAAAGAGGGGTTTTGCCTAATTGACCCCTTTCCAGAATACGATCCATTAAGTAAAGACATTTTCATGTAACAGTGAGGGGATTTATAAGAGCCCTGAGCTTTAGTTTTCTCCTCTGTAAAATAGGAATGACAATGTTTAACTTCATAAGCTTGTTATGAAGATTGAATTAAAGAACACTTGTAATGTGCCAAGTGTGACAATTGATGTCCCCTATTCCCTAAATATGTTAGCTGTTTTAATAGATGTTGCAAGAGAAACAAGAAAGATGGATAGGGCTAGAGTTAGGATTCAGTCTTTTGACAGACAGCTGTCACATTTAAAAGTTTCCAGTCAAATTAAATACATCCTAACACCAACCATTTATCCATACGCATATTTACCTGTATGCTCAGAGTTCTGTGATATTTACTGCTGGAGATCAGACTGCTGTATGCGGAATAGTTCACTGCATATAAAGATGCTCAGGCAACCACAGCAGTAGATGGAACAATTGGCTTTAGATTGTCAGTGTTCAGTCACCCGCCAAAACTCCATGTCTCTACCCATCAAAGAGTACATTTCCAATCTGCTGATTTGGGGCTTGGCCATCAGACTTGCTTTGGTTGGGAGGATGTTAGCAGACAATAATATAATGAAGCAGAGTCTTGAAGTGTGCACAGGCTCATAAGATGTCTTTTCTGTTCTTCCAGCAGAGGCAAGAGCTTACCAGGTAACCACTGGCTGGTCAGCCTGGCACCCAGGACAAATAGGCATGGGGCAGAGGTCACACTATTGGCACATTGCCTTGCAGGCTGAGAGCTCCCAAATCCACTCCAGCTTGAGGTAGGGCTCCCATGAGGAAACTAAATATTTATTGTCATATCCCTCTAAGATTTAACAGCCATCACTGATCAACACAACTACCAATCACCATTACCAGTACAGAACATGACCAGAGATCTAAGGAAAGCACAAATACCCTGTAGGGGATCCTGAGAATCCGATACTTATTTAAGAATTGAATATAAAACACATTTAGAATGCTTGATGATAGTATGAGAATCCAGGGTTTAATTCTGGGTGTAGTCAGAGGAGAAAAAGAAGTCAGAAATTCTACACTCCATTCAAATTCACACCAACCCTATTCAGTGACCTGTGCCCATACTTTATTCAGGTCTGGTGGTTGCTATATTTTTCTCTTTCAACTCTAGACAAGCATAGCATATGCTGTAGTCATCACTGAATATAGCCTCTGGAATGGGACTTGTGCCCCTTGCCTTGAGCTTGCATATTCTCTTCTCACTGAGCAAATTTCTGATACCAATCTGCTCTCTAGGTTGATTTTGCTTCTCTTATCCCAGTGTAGCAATTCAAGAAGAAACCATGACTCACATGGTTGGACTCTAAAAGCCATGTCAGGGATCCCTGGGCTGTGGTGAGATCCCCAGCTATGAAACAGAGAAGGAAAGAAGGAAATTCTACAGCCAGTCATCCCATTGGGCTCTACAGATCCGCACAGGCCTTAGTCCCCTGTAAACCTTGTGAAGGTGGGGATTGTATGTTTTGCATGTCAGGGATGGGCTGTAGTAAAAACCTATAGAATTTCTGCCCACTATCCCTTTTCTAGAGATTTCCCTGCCTTTGTTCCTCCATAGGATGACAAAAAGGAACATAACATGATTCCACCCCTTTGTCAGATCTGATGGGTTCAGAGAAAAGTATTTGACTCAAAACTGATGAGGAATTCTGTGTAACTTGAAGTTTAGAATTTAGAGAATAGAGATGGGAATTTAGGCAGCCTACTTACATAATACTCCAGAGCAAAATTTCTCAATGCCATACTACTGACATTTAGCATCACATAATTCTATTTTGAGATGTATGGGGGTGGCCTGGGCATTGTAAGATGTTTGCCAACAGCCTTCATGCCAAGCCTCTATTCACTAGATGCTAGTAGCTAACACCTTCCTTGTTGTGACCACTGACAATGTCTCCAGACATTGTCAAATGTTCTCAGAGAGGCAAAATTGCCCCTCTTTCACTGAGAACCACCTCTACAGAGAAAGGACCTCTGGATTCCCAGATTTGAGGTACAAGGACTGCCATGGGTCTTGTTTTGTTCTAAACCTATTTGTTCAACCCTCTTAAATTCACTGAGAGAAATGTTTTTGTATCCTTAAAATAATTTTCTTTTTTAAAAAATTGGCTATCTAGAATTGGATTCCATTTTAAGCAACCTAAGGAAGCATGCATCACATGATAGGCACTTAACTTGTGGCACAGTGGGTACATCTTGGAAAACCATGTGAGGATCTCAAGTCTCCTCAAAGTAGGGGGTATCCCGAGGAGGTCTTACCATCACCCACAAACTGGAGCAGAGCCAGGTCAATCTGCCTCTTCCAGGGTGATCCCTTCTGGAGGGCGATTCCATAGCCAGTGGTGGCAAAGATGTACCCACTCCCAATGGTCACCAGCTTGCAGCCTTCATCCCTCCCAGCCTTGTAGTTCAAGACTGCTGCATCATAGATGAAGGCATCCAACTTCCTGAAACAACAAAAAACCCGGAGTCATGGGGATGGCCTGGTACCAGCTCAAGGCCCCATTTCAGAGGTCTGATCTAGCATCACACACGCTGGAGATGATGATTCATGGCTTCTCCATCCTCGTCATAAAGGGATCTATTTTAAATGAAGAGATAAAAGCCAAAACCTTTTCTCTCCAACTTATAAGAGACAGCTAAATAAAGACACGAAGAATCCATGTACCCAAGTGAGTAAATAGACAGGTTTTCTGGTTTGCTAAGTGTTTGTCCTTAACACCTCCCAGCAGTGGGGAATGGTAACTTCTTTACAAAGATTTGAAGCAGAGCGCCATAAACTACAGAGCCAGTGTGCAGAAAGGAGACAGGAGCTAAATAGCAATGGTGTCTTTTCCTCCCAAAAGAAACACCTTGACTATTGGTTTATATTTTTTAAATTATTACATAATAAATTTTAAAAACACAAATTATATAGAAAAGTATTAAGAATATAAGTAAAATTTAAATTCTATAACTGATTATAAAATTCTATAATCCATAATTCTGTAACTCAGAGACTATCGTAACATATGTATGAGCAGACTCTCAAGGTCTTTGTGTGTGTGCGCTCACACATACACACACGCAGAGGGGTTGGCAAACTTTTAATGTAAAGAACATAGATTTAGGTTTTACTGGCCACACAATCCTGGTTGCAGTCACTCAACTCTGCTGTTGTAGGGTGTCATGGGCTGAAATATCTCTCCCTCAAAAAAAACGGGGGTAAAAAAATCATATGTTGAAGTCCTCATACCCATATATTGGATGTGGCCTTATTTGGAGAGAGAGATGTTACAGATGTAACTAGTTAAGATATGATCACACAGGAGTACGGTGGGCCCCTAATTCAATATGTCTGGTGTTCTTCAAGAGAAAAAAAGGAAATAAGTCACTGGGCAACTTAATGACTTAAAAAAAACCCTGTGTTAAAAATGTTTAAAGGGCTGTGATACAGCTTAGTGCAAAGGCTTTGGGTTCAATCCTCAGTATTGCAAAAAGGAAAACAAGGAGGGGGCAGCTAAATCACCACACAGGGACAGCATCACATGAAGACTGGCCTCATGCTGCCACAGCCCAGGGACCAGCAGAAGCCAGGAGAGGGGCCTGCAGCAAATCCTTCCCATGACCTGCAGAGACAGCATGGGAACACCTCCATCTCAGATTTCCAGCCTCCTAATCGTGAGACCGGAAATTTCTGTGGCTTAAGCCACTCGGGTTGTGTTACTTTTTCAGGGCAGACCAAGCAAACTAATACACAGCACCAAAGCAATAGATAATACATAAGCAAATGAGCTCCATTGTGTTTCATTACGATGTATTTACAAAAACAGATTGATCCCAAAACAGATTTATATCATTCCAATTATTTCACAAATTACTTTCTTTTCTCATTTCACACCAAGTAAATGCATTTCCATGTCAATAAACACACACTTCTTTTCTTTTTGATATATTTATTTTTATTGAGGTAAAACCCATATGCAATAAAAGAACTCAAAATTTTGCCTATGTACACACTTTGAAATCACCATGCAGTTCAAAATTGGGAGCACTGTCATCCTTCCAGAAGTTCTTTATCCCCCAGGAAACACGCTCAGCATTTCCTAAAAGACAAGTAGAGTGCAATCTTAACAATGACCCGGCTGGGTCCAGTCACTACTCAGAACCCTAAAGATGAGAATGTACTGTCTTAGTCACTCTCTTTGTTGCTGAGATACAATACCCAGCACCCACAATTTAAAGGAACAGAGGTTTATTTGGGTTCGTGGTTTAGTCCATGGCAGGTTGGCTCCAATGTAGAACAGCATGGCAGAGGGGCACAGTGGAGGAAAAGCTGTTCTGTCCCAGGAAGGAGTGAGAGAAGTGAGGACTGGGAAAGATACAGGTTTCCAGGTTGACTCGCCCAGTGGCCTGGCTCCTCCAACCTGACCGTATGTCCTATCTGCAATCAGCCACACCCCCACCACAGTTCAATCACCTCCTGAAAGCCCTGCCTATGAGCACATGAGGCCTCTGGGGGACATTCCTGATCAACACGTGCATATTGTTTCTAAATTTTAAACTTATTTAAGGAGGCTGAAATAATCACCCTTTAATACAGAGACGGATGTCTCAAACTCCTCAAATAGGTAGGAAAACCAAGTCAGAGATTACTCAACTTCCTGACATATTCTAAACTTTATCGCCTTTCTTTAACAAGGAAACATAAAACAGCGAGCCAAAGAAAAATGAAAGTGGCTGGGAGAGTATGTGCAATGCTGCATTCTTTTAGAGACAGCTGCTGAAGGGCTCCCTGTGGAAACAAAACAATTTGGAAGGTTTATAGATGTATTCTTCATTTTCATTTTTTTGTTTGTTTTTGTTTTTGTTTTTGGAATGATTAGAAGTGGGACAAAACTATAGGACTTGTGTTTCCCATAGAAAGACTTTAAAGTTTTTACCCCAAGGTTGGAAGATCAGAGATTTGGTATTAGGCTCCGAGAGCCTTCTAAAGGAATCAGATCATCCAAGTAACAGAAGAGAGCTGGGCACTGTCAATGGTTAGGTGTAGGTGATGGTGTAATCTAAACCACTTCCTCATTTCCTATTGTTGGTTTCTCATCATGGTCCGGCTGAGGCAGGCTTGATTCTGTGAGCCAAGAGTCAGTTCCTAGTACTATCAATGGGGAAACTGAGACATCTGGATTACATAGGCATCCTGAGGACTTAAGTCACAGATGGCATTTGCCTTCTTGATGGAGCCTAGGCACCTGCAACATAAATACTTCATATATTAAAGTTGTCATAGAGATGCTGAGAATCTTGGTTTTATGAAGACTTTCTAAGTCTCAGCAACCTCTCTTCTCACAGTTCCTCAAAAAGGAAGCATAAACACACACACATAGAATAGGTTTTCATGGAGCCATCAAAAGTTAATGCCATCTGTTGGTATTCATGGGATGAAGCCCTTCCCATCTTGCTAATCCAGCCTACACCAATGCACTGCAGTGATGGAAATCAAAAGAAATACCTGGCAACCATACAAAAGTTGTCCAACAGCAGTGTATATTGGTATTTTTAGGGACAGGCACAGATTTCTGTAAATTAGTACCATATTTCATGAAAAATCTGCTGAGCAATAAACAGCCAGATGAGCAGAAAGAGAAAGTGAGAAAAGTTTGCAAAAATATGATACTGTCAACTAAAGGCAGGATGATTCTTTGCCAGACATGGTTGATTCTAAATAGCTACCTGGGGTGGACTGAGAGACACAGGCTCGGGGCTGTGGCCATGGAGAGCCACAGATGGACCTGCCTTTCCTGGCTGGACTCTCCATGGTCTGTGGCCACATAAGAATGGATATAGGGCCGGGGATTTAGCTCAGTGGTTCTGTCGTTTGCCTCGCAAGCAAAAGGATCCGAGTTTGATCCCCGGTACCAAAAAAACCCCCAAAAATTAGAATGGCTATAATGTTAACACATGAAACTGCAGGACTGGGTTTCTCTCTGGTCAGTGATCAGAGAGCTGGGACCTAGACATAATCCCATAGATACTTCTGTTTTTGAAGGCATCCTGGGGTCTTACTGCCTGCTCTGATACAAATGGCCATTGTTTCCAAGGTGCGTTATAAAACATTACATGGCATTTTGCATACATCATCCCATGGGGCCTCACAACTGCCCAGCAGGGAGGTATCATAAATATTGTGCTTGTTTCCCTATTTCTTCTATGACCAGACAAGGTTTTGAAAGGGTAAGGGAGTCTGGGATTCATCAGTGATATGCCCTAACTCTGCAATACAAACCCTCCATTGTCTGCTGAAACTTTCTTTGCTGATGAAAACACTCTATATCAACACTCTCCCAACAGGGTAGGGAGCCTTTAAAATGCAGTTAATGCAACTGGGGAGCTGCATTCTTTATTTGATTGAATGCTAATGGACATGGTTACATGTGGCTGGGGGCTATTGCAGTGGACACCACAGCCAGACATGCCGTGGTGGGCAAGGCAAAGGCTGAGGGAACAGGACTCTGGTTCCCTTCCTTCCTCTGGATCAAAAGGTTTACTTTTGATTTCTATTGAGAATTAGTGTTCCCGTTTGTCAGAAAGAGACTTTGAAATCTTTTAGTGCACTAGAAAAAGAGCTTTTGTAAGTCAGGGACAAGGCACCTGTATTTTCTGTTTGTAAAATGGAGCTGACACTGTCTACCCTCAGAGGGCTTTGGGAATGAGGCCATGTCATATAAGTAAAGTGTATGTGCAGTGGTTGCACGTAACAAATGCTCAAAACACACAAAGGCACTCAATTGAATGCAGAGTTTATGGCAAAGGGGTTTGCAAATTTTTTATGTCCTGCATCATAAATCCAGGCCTGAACACTTAACATGCTTTATTTCATTCTATTTATTCCCTGTCAGTGTGCAGGGATGGGTTACTCTCCCACCGTCTGCTCTTCTGATTGTCTGATGAAGAAATCGATGCAGCAAACATCAAAATGAGTCAACATTTGCCCCCAGACTCTAAGGGTTAAAAACAGCATTTAGGCCCACGCAGGCTGACGCAAAGAGTCATACACATGGCCACTATGACCAAATCTGGTTATTCATGAGACTTGTGGGGTAAATGGAGGCAGCTCTGTGCACTATTTAGGAAATTTAGGTTGGGAATAATAGCTGTAAATCAAGCCACATGTTATGAAAGAAAAGGCCCGAGTGAGACCAGAGCAACCAGTATTTAAAGAGATGTGGTGGGTTGTTCCGTTTCTGTTCCTAATGGATATAGTGCCTGGAGCTAGCTATCTCCATAGAAAACTTCCTTTGTCCCCCATACCTCCTCTCCCACCTTTTTGGGAGATCTTTCGGTATTAATGACCACAGCTTCATGCTGAAAGCAGAGGACGAGAAGAAGAAGAAGCAAAGGCCAACTGAACTGAAGCTCAATTTGGACCAAAGGCATTTGGACAATTTGAGCTGTGACTGCCAAAGGCAGAGTGGTAGATTGGGCTGCAGTTGGGTAATTGGCAGTGCTGGGCTTGGGAAAATGGAGACAAAGGCCGGCACTGGAGGGATCAGCCCTGCAGAGCTAAGCACGGGTGAAGCCAAGGGTTCACAGGGAGGCGCTCCAGTCACTCTTCTCTAACAGACATTTCCGTCTCTGCTTTTTCAAGAGGAAGTCATCATTTCCTCCCCAACCAGGCTAAATGCTTCGCCTGCTGGGGAGGGAGAGGTTCCAAGGTCAGGATCTGCCTGTGATGGAGAAACATCCCTTGCCCAGCTCACTGAGATAATACTGCCTCTGCTTCTGCTCCCTACAGAAGGGAGGTTCCTCTTCCTCAGCCTCTGTGACAGATAAAATGATGCCTCTGCTTCCTAACAGGAGGACCAGGACAGGCCTGGAGCCCAAGATACCCTACAGCCTGGCCAGTCATTCCAGAGGCCATGTGGGTGCTGTCACAATCCCTGGAACCAGCAGTCCTTAAGGAACACATATGCGTAGAAATGGCAGTAATTTAGAACAAGAGGGGCAAATAAGACCCCATCTCTGTGAATCTGCAAAGGAGTAGAGTATGGTGGGATGTCACATGAGTCGCACACACTTGAGCTTGCCGGTTTCCTGCTGGAGCTTCTGACAGCTCTGAAGAGCTGTAAGAGCTTGTACAGTATGCATATCTGACCTCGTTACTTCAGTCAGTCTGTCTTTCTCATCTCTGTGCAATGCCCTTGAAAGTCCACTCCTAGCCCCCAATTTTACCTGCTGGCAAACCTGGTTCCCAGTACCCAAGATAAGGTCAGCCACCATTGTCAAACCATAGCCCTTTCAGGGACAGGGACTTAGATTGTCAAGTGGCCTGACATTTCCTAATCAAAAGTTTCCGGTTTTAGCTCATCATCTCCTTATGCATGTTTTCAGATGCTCTCTGGGGGTCTCACCACATTTAAAGGCTAATTATATAGTTAAAGTTAATTATTCATTCATTAACATTCAAGAAGCCTTTAACAAGACATTGACTTGTTCTGATGAATTAATGCAAACAGTGCACGTGTGTGTGTGTGTGTGTGTGTGTGTGTGTGTGTGTGTGTGTGTTGGAGGTCTAGTTTCAAGTGTTCCTGAAAATGAAACATCTCTTTGATGATAACTGAATGTATTTTTTCTAGGTCATGTCAAAGCCTTGTTCGGAAGAGCCATAGACCCACACATTAGGCCAGTCTGCATATTCAGGCAGCTGTAGAATGGTGTGCTGGATTCAGATCCATCTTTGCCAGCTCTGGGAAGGAGGCCCAGTCACAGGTCCTCTCTGCGCTTCAGTTTTCTCATCTGTAAGATGAGGACATAGTAACTCTCCCACAAGGCTGGCTGACACAAAGATTAAAATGGAAGTAAAGGTGTTTTGGGATTGCAGATCCTGGTGACACTGGGGATAGTTAGACAGCAATTATATCAATGTGCAGAGAAGCGATTATGATGGGTCATCAGCAGGAACCCAGACCCAGGGCCATGGGTGGCACAAGGACATGCAGAGTGCCCCAGGGGGTGTCACTGAGGCATGACCACCATTGAAAGTTTCTGCTTGGGAAGGAGACTCTCAACCTGCAGAGGCTGCACTGCCATCAGCACAAGGTGGCCTAGAGTGGCTTTGGAAAAGCAGCCTAGAATCCCTTTGACTGAGTTTGTCGGTGCAAACTTTAAAGTCAGAATTATACTGACATTGATTAATTTTCACTAAGGAAGCATTTCCATAGCAAACTCCATTAAGCTAATTTAATTCCTAGATCAGAGTCTTGCACAGCAGTTAAATTGTTTCCAATTTTTTGGAAGCTATTTTCATTGGAATCAATTCTTTTCATGTTTGAATTCTATAAAGATTTGATTCATTGATCAGCATTTGGAGCAAAACAAATTTTACTAATTTATAACTAAGTTATACCTTCTGCCATTTTGAGTTTTCTTTTCAGTTATTATTTCCACCAAGTCCAATTCTCCTGGGTGAAAATTGTGCAGCTATACAAAATTAACCAAGAGGATTCAAGTCCTCTATGGATATTTTAGTCAATAACAAATTTCACCCTGTGTGCTTTTAGCTGTTGCCAGTTTAATTTGTGTTGATTATTTCTACCAGTAATATTCCCTGTGAATGGGGCAAAAAGAACCGATGGTTAATATTTATTTTTTAACTGAAAATTCTGAGCCATTTTGTAAGACAGAGACAAGGAGAGGCAGAGAAGTAGGGAGGATATGAAGGAAGAAGAAAAAGTGGGAGGAACATTAAAAACAGACACCAAATGAAATAGGAAGCCAAGGAGAAGAGAAGACATAGGAGAAAAGAAGAGGGAAGAGAAAAAAAAGAAAGGAGACAGGAGTGAGTATAGGCATAGAGAAGGAGAGGATAAAAAGAGGAATGTGATGTTTCAGGAAGAGACTTAGAGAAGCAACAAGAGGCAGTAGTAGGGGAAGGAGAGAAAGAACAAGAGCAAACACAGGAGATGGAGTGGACATACTTTGCACCGCATCTGCTAACCTCAAAAGCAGAAAGGATTGAAATTATACAGCAGATCTCTGCTTTGTTTCTGTTAAATATAACATTGGCCCCCACAGTGGTTTAGATATAAAATGTCCCCCCAAAGTCTCATGTATTCAGAGGTGAGGTTTTCAGAAGCTGATTGGCTCTTGGGGTGCTGTACTTATTGGTAGATCAGTTCTATGGCTGTCCCATGAGTTCATAGCTGAATGTGTTGTAAGGAGGTGGAGCCTATGGGATGACCTAGAAGGGTGTATTCTTGGCCCAAGCTCCTGTCTGTCTCTGCTTCCTGGATGCCGTGTGGTGAGCAGTTTTCCTTTGCCATGGTGCTCTGCCGTACCATTTCTGCCTTGGAGCCAGCCAACTATAGGCTAAATCATGAATCAAAATACACCTTTCCTCCTAAGCTTCTGCTATCAGGTATTACGTCCCTGAGATGGGAAAGCTGACTAATACAGATGCGAATTGACTATGCCCAAAGAGTACTGAGATTATGTAAACCAGCCCTTCATTTTTCTGAGGAGGAAACAGACCCAGGAATTTCTGCCCAAGGTGTCCCAAGGACACTCAGTGATTCCAGACCAGTCTACCACCCAGCAAAGCAATGTGCCTCCAGGGAACCACTGTAAGATTCCCAAATGTGAGGTCAGTGGAACTGGCTTGGCCACATCCTATAGGGAGATGAGCAGGTCTGTAAACCTCAAGAAGCCTTGATTTCCCCATCTGACTGGATGGAAAACAAGATCTCTCTTGCGTGTTTATGTGTTGGTGGGATGAAGTAACAGCTATAAATTTGCCGATGAACAACAGAACAGAATGCAAATGTTTATTCTTCCTTCGCACCACCACTCATGTTCTGACACAAGGAAAGTATCCACTGCTTCTGGAATGTAAGCTTGTATACAGTTCCTTGGACTATAGTTCTCCAGGGATGAGATCATAGTGAACCATTTTGCTGCAAATTCCATGCATAGCATTATCATAAAGAACACTCAAAAACATTTTCTTTGTTCTCAATTTTCTTGAATGTTTATTACCTGCCAGATACTGTGCTCTTTGCCTAACTATCTCATTTATTTATTTGGTTGTTTTGTGGTTTCCTTGAGACAGAATATTGCTATGCAGTTCATGCTGGCCTTGAACTCATTACGCAGCCCAGGCTGGTCTCACACTTGTGGTGATCCTCATGCCTCATTCTCCTGAGTGCTAGGATTACAGGTGTGTACTACCTCACTGGACTTGAATATCTCATTTAAGTTTTACAAGCTGGGTGTGGTGGCACATACTTGTAATCCCAGAACTTGGGAGGCCGAGGCAATAAGATCACCACAAGTTCAAGGTGAGCCTGGGCTACATAGTTAGAAAGAAAAAAATCTGTAACACACTCCAAAGAAGAGGAGCCATAATTAGCGACATTTTATAAATGGAAACACTGCAGTCTGAGAGGCTGTCCAAGGTTCCATAGCTGTGCATTAGTGCTGAGAGAATTTGAATACTTGATACTAAGTTTTGAACACTGCCTCTTACTAATGGTAGTGAGATGGTCTGAAGAATGTATCATGGACCATATCGAAGACAGGGAATCTCCAGAGCCAGAAAACATAAAAGTTGAGGAGAGAATGAGAAGAGAATCAGTATTTGCCAAACCCCTAATTTTGGTCAAAGCCATACTATGTGGCAGATACAGTGCCAGGAATCTCCGTACTCATATAATTCTCAAGGGGAATTCCAGGAGGCGGGATTTCACAGATGTGAGAAACAGACTCAGAGATGTTATTTAATTTACCAAAAGCCACACAGCTGGTAAGTACCAGAGCCAAGGTATGAAACTAGATATTGCTTACTCCAAACCACACATTGTCTACCAACAGACCACTCAGCAAACAGAGAAATGAACAAATCAATCAACTGATTAGATAAGTCTACATTTTTCAAGAAAATATAAATATTTTGATCTACAATTTTTTTTCTTGTTCTTATTCTCAGACCATTTCCTGATGAGTACAGAAGATACTTTAAATGGTCATTGACGAATCGCCCTCCTCTGACCAAAGCACCCACCAAGAGGGAAATGCTTGAGTCAACTACGATTGCACACAACCATGAAGTCCTTTGTAGCAGCCTAAGAATGAAGGCAAAAGACACCTGCAGATATGGAAAACTCTTCAGAGCATATTATTAATTGAACACCAAACCTTGACGTACTGCATATAATTTGATAACTTCTCAACAGAATGAAATTTATGATCGTGGGTGGACATATAAATAGATGCAAGTGCACGTAAGAAAGGTCTAGGAGAAATGGGATGTACATCAGATAATGCTTTCCCGGTCAGGGGTGGTTCGTCACTGGAACATGGTCAAAAAGATGCTGACTAATCTACAGTTTTCAGTTTTTACAGTGAGAATCATTTTATGGTTCAGGGCAGAGATTCTAAGACTAGTTCAAGTACCCGCTCTGAAGTCACTGGCACTGTGCCTGGGCAAATGACCTCACCTGTCTGCCCGACAGTTTCACTGTCTCTACAGTGGTGACGCTGAATGCGTCAACCTCAGACTTCAGTCATGAAGATTCACTGAGGAATTATAGGCAAAAGTGCTTGCAATAGCTCCTGCTATGAAGCGAGGGCTACCTGGACAACCAGAATGAGAGGCAAGGTATGGAGAGGCAAGAAATCAGGCAAGAAAATACTCACCCCGAGGCAGGGATTCGTGTGCAAGAATCCATACTGTGCCCCTGTGCTTTGTAACACCAGTCCCCGGCTGCACACACGTAGCTGGAGCACTGAGGACAGTGGGCTTTCCTCTGGGTACCCAGACACCTGAGACTCCTTCTCCTGGGAGTGCTGATGTCAGACACCTGCCAGGAGGTAGTGCTAGGAATGCCCCACAATAGCCTGGATGAATGTAGCGGGCTATATAGTGCACCCTTCAATTCATGTCCATCTGGAACCCCAGAGCATGCTCTCAAATGAAAAAAAATGAGTCTTTGAAGATATAATTAGTGAAGAATCTTGAGATAAAAGTATCTCAGTGGACCTTAAATCCAATGACTGTGTCCTTGTTGGAAGAGGAGATGAACAAGGGGAAGAAGGTCACAGAGAGATGGAGGCAGACTTAGAAAGAGGTGTCACAATCTAGGAAGGCCTGGAAGCCACCAGAAGCTGGGAAAGACCAAGAAGTGTTCTCTCCTACAGTCCTTGGAGGGAGCATGACCCCACTGACACCTTGATTTTGGACCTCTGGCCTCTAGAACTGTGAAAAAATACATTTCTGTGTTTGCAAGCCAGCCTGGTGCGATAGGTGTTTGTGGCGCTCCTAGGCCAGTGATGGTGGACCTCTTAGAGCTCTCAGTAACAAACAGCTGGCCGAGGCATGCATGCCATAGGTTCCTCACCACTGCCCTAGGCCATCACTGTAGTGGGGAAATCTGAGGGGGCAGCACCTAAGTTCTCGTGACCTCTCCACCTGCATTTCTCTGGAAGAATGGGTCGGGCTTGACAGAGGAGAGGCCCCTGTCTGAAGCTGGCCCGACACACTCACCAGGGGTGTAGACAGTACCTCTCAATCTGTGCCTCATGCCTTCTGCATCTTGAGCTAGCATGGTGCACAGGAGCCTCTGTCCTCCCCGTGGCTGCTGCTTAAGACAAAGGTAAAAGCACATCCGAAACTGATACTTGGATGCTATGAACATTTCAGCACCTGGGTCAGTGGAACCCTGTTTAGAATTTTAACTGTGAGGAGAAAGGAAGTATGGAACAAAGATGTGCCAGATCTAAGCTGTGCCGGGCAAGAGCTTCAGTTTCCCTGCTCTCATCTTATTACCTGGCAGCAAACAGGTTCAGCCCTGCTCAAAATCCCCTCTTTCTCAGGACAAGCTGAGGGTTAGCACAGAACAGCTGGGTCTGTATCTGCATGGTGGCTCTCCTCTCACAGCAGTCAAGCTTTGGGCCAGCTAAGCTGGCTTCCCCTGACCCCCACTTCCTCCTCTCTACGAAGGAGAGGACGCAGGATGAAATGGGGATGAAATGAGAGCACAGAGCTCAAGTTCTGATGTGAGTCCTGTAATCAATAGCAGGAGGAGCATTCTAAGAATGTGGGATCTGCCAGGGGGCCCTGCTTCCTCGTCATTCTCCCCAGGAGGAACTTTCTAAACATGTGAGATCTGTAGCTCTATTCTCAATATATGGGACACTTCTCCTCCACCTCCTGTGTATCTATTTCTTTTTCTCATCTCAATAGCAGTAGAAATATTAAAGTTCCCATAGATGAAAGGGAGAGCTTAAAATTAAAATATGAACAAAATTCACATCAGGGTTTGTATAACAGCTTAACTGTGCAGTGTTATGGAATGGTCATATTCATTATTTTATTTAAGTTATGATTCAAAGCACAAGCCCTGGGATATGATTGACTCCAGGCACCCTGTTTAATCTCTCAATGCCTATTTCCTGGATTACCGGTGGAAATGATGATACTCATGGTCTCTAAGGATAATTATGAGATAATGCAGCAAAGTATTCAGAACAGTACCTGCATGGAGGTAAACTCCAAATAAATGTGAATGTTACCTTGTAGTTCGGAAATGCCTCACTCCGTTTCCCAAACAGCTCAGGCAGCTTATAAAAGATGTAAGAAAATAAAGTATAGATTTAAAGTAATTTGAGTTAAATAAATTCAGAGGTGCAGTAGTATCTTCAGCTCTAGGGAAAGTCAGTAAACAGATTCAGGTCATACTTTCCTGAAGTTGCTAAAGGAGAATCACAAATTAGGTTCTGAATTATGTAGTAGCCCAAGCAGAAAGGAAACTACGAGTATTTACAAGAATTGTATTGCCCACAGATAACAGCATGCCTTAAACCAAAGAAAATGTTGCTGTCTGTGGTAAAGAAATCTGAGAGATGACATAAAATGACATTCTCAACAAAATGCCTTCCAAGATCAGTATTAGCAAGCTTCTGGAAAATACTTGTTTCTTGTAGTTATTGCTAGTTGAGCAAGGCATGATGAAAGTTAAGTTAATTAATATTTTTCTACCTCAATGGAATGTCACCTAGTCGTTAAGTGTGGAAACTATCTAACAGAATTAACCGAATTTAACTGAGAAAAGCAAAAGACAGATTTTCACATACACTGATTCAACCTATGTATAAACTATACAACATCCACAAAGACAAGAAGAAGCTGCAGGAAGAAATAAAGAATTATGCTTAGAATACATTTTTATTAGTGTAATACTTGTGTTGCTGAAAATTTGTTCAATGTAAAAGGATGTAAGGAAAAGGATAATCCCAATTACCCAGCAATATTTCCGTCAACATAATAACTCATTTCCTTCTAGCCTCCTTCCTTCCTCTTTGTGTCCTTCTCTCTCCTTTCCTGGGCTTACAGAATTTTGATCCCACTTTATTCAACTTCTTAACCGTGACTCTAATTTTTCTATGTTTAACACTTTTAATTAGTGGCCTTGGAAATCCTTTAGTATTATCTTAATAGAGTTACCAGGAAGTAATTCCAAGGACAAGAAATGAAAGATGCTTTTGCTTTCCTAAGTTTTTATTAAGGAAAAATATTTCCTAACTTTATGATGTGGTAGCAATTATTTTCAAGCTTTATTTGCAGTGTGGGGGTAGATCTCAGAAATCAGGTCATTGTCGATCTGATTTTCTCTGGAGATGACGCTATCCCCTTTAAAAGAGTTCTCCCAACCCTGATGTCTATGCCTGCTTTCGAACTCAGCAGCTGAAAATGAACCATCTGAGATTGATTCTGTTTGATTGATAAAACACAGCAAATAAATCGTGCTAGAAGGGCATCCTTGCCAGAACCTGCTCTGCATTGCAACTAACCTTCAAAGATGATTCTTCTATACTGCAAGTTTACTTTTGTCTTTGCAGTTGCAGTATAGTATGGCATCTCTATACTAGTTCCTTCTGAGGATAGAAAACAGGAAGCCATGATTTCCATCTCACGATATGATACATATGGCACACATGTATGTTGTATATAATATGCAATATATAATACATAAAACATATATGTAATGTATATTGTATAACATGTTTAGATATGTACTTAACAATATAATCTACATATGATAGATATGATGTATGTATAACTCCAGGTTCTAATTCTCTCCTGAACCCTAACCCTATATACCCTACTGTCTAGCTGGCATTTCCAAGTGGGAGGTAGGCCTGACTCCTGCATTTAATAATTCTACAATGTACTCATAGTTATTTAGCTAAATAGCTTGTTGAGTAATCAGTTAACCTTGTTGAGCTCCATGTTTTTCATGTCTTACAGGAGATAACAGCAGTACTCAGCCCATAGGACTAATATGAGTGGTAAGTGAGATTATGCAAATGATGCACTCAGGGCTGCAGCTCACAAATTGTAAGGTCTCGAGAAATGCAGAGGTGGTGTACGGTTATGAGAGTGTTAATCCGAAGGTTGCGCCAAAACCTAACCTCATGTTCCTCCATACCTCCTCTTATCCCACTTTCTCTCTGAAACAGCCTTCCTTTTCCCTGTCCACTCCAAAAGGAGCACCATCTCTCAGAATTCAAGCATTGAACTCTCTACACCTGTGGACTATTCATATCTGAACCACTAGAGGCACTAACAAAGTATGCATTCCTGAGCCCCCACAGGCTTTGACAGCCTGGCTCCAGACTAGAAGATTAATGCTGAAATTTTCATTAAGACATTTCTGACACTTGCTGGCATGTTGGGAGCAATGCTACATAATTCTAGGAAAAATCATTTGAGTAGGCCTAGTTCTCCGGCCTACAGCCCAGCTAGGACATTCCAGACATAATTGCATTTTGGCCTCTGGTCACAACTGAGACCTGAGTGATCCCCCCACCCCCACCCCGATGCTGCAATCTCCAGGACAAGACCACACCTGCGGTAGACGCCAGGGAGGAACCAAATCTTCATCTGCATAATTCCTCATTGTTCTTAGATTTCCACTGCCCCCCAGGTTTTTGTTACACCTTGTTTATCTCAATGTGAAGTACGGAACTCTTTTTCACTTGTTACATCTGTTTCTCCTGATGTACTGAATAAAAGGTGCTGCAAGCTAGGGGGCTTTTGTCTTTGCTGCCCAGAGCAGCACTGATCAGACCCAAAGCTCAGCTTCTTCTCTGTCTCATTTGTCTACCTTTCCTGTAATTCGCCGTGTGCTGCGGTGGCTCACAGGAGACTAGGACTTACTGCAGAGGTTCTGGTAACGTCCCCTTCCCCTGCCCCCTACACTGGCAGATATGATTACCTTTCTGTTTTTTATTTTACAGACACATCAAAGGCAATGTGAGCTTTGCAGACACTTATTGATCCAAAGACAACCCTACCCCAAATTTAAGAAAAATAGTGCATCAAAAATACTACTGACAACTAAAATGTAAAAGGACATCCCACAGAATGTAAGGAAATATTTGCAAATACCATATCTAATAAGAGAATAATATCCAAAAGATATAGAAAGTCCTAAAGTTCAATAACAAAAACACAATTCAAAAATGGGCAAATGAGAATTAAGTTGTGCCATGTGCATGTACCGTCTCCCCATGAGGAATGTGATTCTTATCTGTTACAAACATGTATGCACTAACAAAAACTAAAAAACCTGAAAAAATAAAGGTAAACAATTTAGGAAAAAATAAGCAAAGGACTTGAATAAACACTTTCCAAAAGAAAGCATCCAAATAGCAAATAAGCACAAGAAAAGTGCTCAATGTCATTAATCACCAGGGAAATGCAAATCAAACACTACCATTTCACATCCTTAGAAAGGCTACTGACAGAGAGAGAGAGCGAGAGAGAGAGAGAGAGACAAAGAAAACAAATATTGGCTAGAATGTGGAGAAATTGGAACACTTCTGCATTATTGGTGGGAATGTAAGATCATATAGCTGCTGTAGAAAACAATGTAGTGGTTCCTCAAAAATTAAAAATGAAATTACTTTGTGATCCAGCAATTCTACCTCTGTGTAAATATGTAAAATCTGAAATCATAGATGCAAAGAAATAATAACATACCTACCTTCACTGCAGCATTTGTGTGTGTGTGTGCGTGTGTGTGTCTGTGTGTCTGTGTGTCTGTGTTACTGGAGATTGAACACAGGACCTTCACACTGAGATACATCTCCAGGCCTTTTCATTTTTCATTGTGAGACAGGGTTTTCCTAAGTCACTAAGTTGCCCTGACTGTGCTCAAACTTGTGATCCTTCTGCCTAAGCCTCCCATTGAGCTGAGATTACAGGCATGTCCCACTACATCAGCTATAGTAGCATCATTCAAAACAGCCAAAAGGTGAAAGTCATTCAACTGTCCACTGATGTAAGAATGGATGAGAAAAATATGTTATATACATACAACATAATATTGTTCATCTTAAAATAGGAAGAAAATCCTGATACATGGATGTTCCTTGAGGACATTATGCTATGTAATATGAGCCAGCCACAAAAGGACAAATATTGCATATCCAGAGCATATGAGGTGCACAGAGTAGTCATATCACAGAGACAGGAAGTAAAAACAGGTGACTGCCTAAGGGTAGGGGAATAGAGAGTTTTTGCTTTATGGGTACAGCTTGAGTTTTACAAGATAAAAGATTTTGGAGGTGGATGGTGGTGATGGTTGCACAACACTATGAATATATTTAATACCACTGAACTATAATCTTCAAAATGATTAAGATGGTCAATAAAAAACACAACAGTTTTCAAATTCTCTCCAACTACTCTGTGTGAAGGAAGCCAAAAGAGACCTGTTTCTCAACATTGTTCGGCTGAAAGAGAAATTGAATAAGAATATGAAGGATGAAGATTGATGCTTCTTCAAAAATTAGAACTTTCTCATAAATACATTTTTATAGTTTTACATCCAAAATGTTCCCCAAAGATGTGGTCAGAGATAGTGCTTTCAGAAAGTGATTGGGTCATGGGAGTCCATATTCATCAGTGGAATAATCCACTGATGAGTTCAAAGCTGAATGTGGTCTTAGGAGGTGGGGTGTGTTCCCTGCCCCTTTTACTATGGCTCTTCCCCTGCTCTCTCTGCTTCCAGACACCATAAGTCAAGCAGCTTCCTTCTGCTATACCCTTCCACCATGATTTTTCTGCCTTGGAGCCAGCCAGCCAACCATGGACTGAAACCTCTGAAACTATGGCCCAGAAAAACCCTTTCCTCACTTAAACTGCAGGTGTTGGTACTTTGTCCTAGCAACAGGAAAGCTGATTAACACATGTATATGTACATGAAAATCAATACAACAAACTACCCTACTATGTCTTGAAATATTAGGGTCTCCAGAGTTCCAGGGACATTAATTTAAATCTGATATAAGTGCTATGCTCGCAGTTTTGCCCATAGTTTGCCCAAACTGGAGAACATCATCTTTTGATGACAGAATATCTGTAAATCTAAGTCCATCTCTTTTCCCTCAGGTTCAGTTCCCTCTTCTAGAACAAATATTCTTAAAATCTGATCAGTGTACATTGGAATCACTTGAAGAGCTTGTTAAAGCATGTAGATTTCCAGGACCCTCTGTGTGGGACTTGAATTCACCTGGCTCAGGAAGCCACTTTCTAATTAGCACTATACTAAAGCAGACTTAGGCTACACTTTGAGAAACATTGGTCTAGAAACATGGGGTCAATTACAGTTCCTCTGCCTTTGGTTCAAGAGAGCCTGCATTCCAATAATCCTGTTCCCGAAAATCCTATCTCTGTCCAAGTTTATAGATAAGTCATATTTCCTCACTGAATTATCTGATAATTTTGTTATCTCCATTTATCATGAATTCCAATACATAGTGAAGCATAAATTTCGAGTTTCTTTTTAGTAGTGCTTTTCTTCAAGCCATGATGGCTTCTAAAGATAAGAAGTTGGTTTGTCTACTCTGTATATGTCTGTTTCAATTTAATATGTTTATTGGACTCCTTTATAAGAGTTGTTATCAAATATTAGTTGGTCTCAAAATCATGTGGGGCGAAAAGGGAAAATGATTATTAAAATAAAGATTCACAGGCTTCATGGCTGAAGTCCTGCCTCAAGTCTAGGAATCTGCATTTCAACAAGTTATGTGATTCAGGTACAATTAGTTACTTGGTCAGGCTTGGAGCCATCCAACTGTGAAACATTCTTCTAAATCTTTTCCTTAAAACTAAAAATCATGTATATTTGTGAATTGTCTAGATTTTGACTATTTGATGCAAATAAAGAGTCTCTAAACTATTTCAGACCTCAAAGAATTCAGCCCTTTCACTTTTTAGATGAGGAGCCTGAGGCTCAGAGAGGTGACATGGCTTGTCCAAAACCATGGCTGGACTCAAACCCAGATGGGACTCTCAGTCAGCCATAATCCGATGGTCTCCCAGGAAACTAGACCTCATACTTCATTGGCCTGGTGTTCATGCACTTGCATCCTAAGCAGCAGATGCTTCTGAGACTGGTGGGTGGAGGGGCAGAACCAGTAGCCTCCCTATATGCTCTGCACGTTCCCAGTCAAGGACAGCTGGACCAGGGTGTTGGGGACAGCACAAAGGGGATGTTCCGAAATTCACCAACTCTGATGAGGCCATCGCCCTCCACCTTGCCAAGAGTTGGAAATTTCTAGAGATATTGTAGGTGGTGAAGGAGGACAATGACTATTTTTTTAAAGCTGGATGTTAGGTACATGGCTCATTTTATTATTCTTCACTCTTAAACAGCAATACATTCCATAATGAAAAACGTTTAAAAGGAAAGAAAGAGTGTGAGAGAAGGAAAAGCCCTTGAAGTGTGACAAAAAAGACTAATTTTGCATTGGAATGATGGGATCGAGAGATCAGCACAGAGGACTTGTCAGATTTGGTGTAGTTTTGTGGGTGGCTTTTCTATTTTGTGAGAGTTGGGGTCATATCTCACATCATACAACAAGAAAAATTTCAAACATTAAAAAGACAACCAAAGTAGAAAAAAAATGAGGGAATTATTTTGTAACCTTAGAAGGGAAATTTTGACATTATGACTCAAAATCCAAAATGTATAAAAATGATTAGTATATTTGACAACAAAAAAATTAAAATCTGCATGGAGAAAACATCATCAGCAAATTCAAAAGGCAAACAAACAAAAAGCTAGGGAAAACTTTTGTAATCACATCACAAATAAAAGTTTCACCCCTCTAATAAATTAATCAGACAAAAGACCAACTTAGCAATAGAAAACATAATAAAGTCCTCAAAAAAGAAATTATGGATAACTGTAATATATGAAAATATGTTCAAAATTTACTGATAATAAAAGGTGCAAGTTAAAATACTTGTCAGAACATTTGTTTACCTCAGCAAAATCTGAGGAGGTGGTTTACACACTGTATTGCCAAAGACCTAGAGGAAATGGACTCTCTCATAAATTGATATAGCAAATATGAAGTTCCTTTGGAGGGAATTTGTCATTATCTGTCAAAATGACAATTACCTATCGTCTTTGTCTCCTTTTCCAGGATATTTTATTTCACACTGCATGATACATGTGTGCAAAGATATTCATTGCAGCACTGTTTGGAGTAGCAAAAGGCTGGAAGCAATCTAAATGTCCATTGATAGGCACTGACTAATACAGCATGGCACATTTACACAGTGGAAGATCATGGATGGATGCAGAAAGATCTGGAAGAACATGCTGGGCCAGCTAGAGAGGAATACCATTATTGTGGGAGGAGAGTGCTGGGCAGGCAAGGAACTATGTGGAAGACATCACTGTTCATCTTTTAACGTACTTTTTGATTTTAGAATCATATATATGTATTATCTAGTCAAAATTTAATTTACTTAAGTAACCAGGAGCCTGTTAATATGTGTGGTTTCCCCTAACACTAAGCCCACCAAAACTGAATATCTAGGATCAAGCATTGCTATGCGTTCACCCCTAAGGGTTGTACTAAATTATTTCTTAAAGAAAGACTCAAACCCCATTAGCTCCAGTTTCTGAGTTTAATGTAACATTGCGAAGCATCCCCCAAGTGAGAGATTGAGTATAGAGTGAACCGCCATCTGCCCAAGTCTTCTAAGATAGATGTCATAATTATGATGAGGCTTCTAGAAAACAATTTGTAAAATTTAGCGACAGGAATGGTTTCCATTTCTCTAATCCTTTTGGAGGGATACTCCATATATATATATATATATATATATATATATATATATATATATATATATATATATATATAGGAAATAATTGAAAGGGAAAAAAATAATCCACTTTGAGCTGTGGGTGATGAGTGGATGCAGAGGGAGGTAGCCGTCCTTCAACCACTGTTTCCAACCACTGTCATCCCCATTGCATTGATGGTCTGTCCAAAGCAACAATACAGATATTGATTAAAATACCAAATGGAAACAAATGAAAACCCTATACCCATGGCTAAGGTGGAAAGTCAGAAAAAATCTGTCTTTTCTGGTATTTACTCAAGTTAAATATATACACAGCCTATAACCAAGTATTTCCAATCTTAGGTTCACACCAAGAAGAATACACTCACTTTTGGATCAAAACACATGTGTGAGAATGTCCTCAGAAGCACTACCCCTAACACCCCAGAACACTGCCATTACCCAAGTGTTCATCAAGATCAGAAGAGACAGATAATCTGTGGCATTTTCCAACCATGAAATTCTCTACCACGATGGGGATGACAGGACTGGAATTACATGCAATAATCTCACACACAGAATGTTGAGCCTAAGAAGACAAACAAAAAAAGAGAACAAGTGGTGCTTTATTTATATGTTGAAATAACAACAAAAAGAGAATCATTGGCTTAAGGAAGTGAGGCTGGTTGGTGGAAGAGGGTGTGGAGGATGTTCCTGGGGATGAGTGACCGGGAGGAGCAGTTCATACAAAGCCATCAAGCCACAAGCCTTAATATTTGTAATCTTTGCATTTTTGTTATGCTTTAATTTAAAAGTTAAAAAATTATTCCAGGCCAGAACGAGCAGTGTATGAATTCATTTTGGATGTCATGGGCTTAACCTCTGAATAAGTGTCCTCCTAGGCCCTGCTGTGATACCAAAGAGATTCCAACAGAGCCAGAAAGGATAAGGTGCTCTCAGCCATAATTCCCGAGGGATTGTGCAGAGTCCAGCTTGGCTTGTTTACAGGGGTCCCTCGCTCTCCAGCCAATCAAAGCAAGCAGCAAGGCCTCTGCAACCAGCCTGTGGAATAGCCAGCTCAGAAGAGGTTATTTCCTGAGCATCAGAGCACACCTGCAGGCATGTCTCAAGCTGTGGTTTCCCCAGTGACTGAAATCCCCATGGAAGTTAGTATTCTGGATAATCAAAACCTCTCTCGTTAAACAACTCCGTTGTTAAAAGTGAAATCATCTATAATAGAATCCTTTCTACATAGTATCTCACACATTCCTGACTTTTTGCAGATCCATAGAATAGAATTTAACTTATGCAACAAGCCATGACACTAATAATTAGGTCATCATTTGGGGACTTTCCATCAAGTTTTCTCTCTCAGTTCTCACAAAATCTTTATGAAATTGGTCCTATTTTTCCCATTTTATGTGTGAGGCTTAGGATGATTAAATAACCGTCCCAGGTCACATTACAAATACAGTGAGGAAGAGAATACGGTCTCTCAAATCGTCAGGACCAGTTCATTGCGTTTTCCCCACAGATTTACTGATGACTGATGGACTGCACGCTACCCTGCACAGCACCGACAGGTAGACAGGAATACTAGCTGCACCTTTAGAGAGGTGGTTTGAGTTCTCATTGTTTCCCTCTCTTTCTCCTTCAGTTTGTTTCTCCTCCAGCACCGGGGATTGATCCCAGGGTTTCACAAAAAGGGCTAGGCAAGCGCTCTACCAGTGAGCTGAATACTCAGCCTCCTTCATCAGTATTACATTATTTGCTTCCCATAAAACTATTTCCAGTATGCTACATCCCCTAAAAAAGTTCCTACCTAAAATCTGATCTTTAAAAATCTTTGTTTCTCCTTCTTTAAGTTCTCACTTCTTAGGTCTTTCTATTTGGCTAAACTCTCCCATGAAGTTGGGCCAACTTATTTAGCAGTTTAAGAAACCCCTCTGGTTCTCCTCATTTCCAAGTGTCATGGGTTTGCCTTTTCTTAACGCAGCTCAGGAGGATGCCTGTGATGCTCCTCAGAGTAACAAAAACAGCCCTCCATTGGGGTCCATCTGGCCTGCAGCTGCTCTCCAGAAAGATACAACAGCAGCGAAGATAAGCACCAAGCCACGCAGAGAGTCAATTTTGACAAGGTTTATCAGCTGGCAGGACTGCAGAGGAAAAAGAGCTACTGTCCTTACCCTGATTTCAAGCTGACCAATGCGTCCTCCACTCCCTTCTGATTAAATTTGGTCATGTATTGATGCATGTAGGGGTAGTTATTCCGAATGTTCCTCTCTGTGCTTCCGTTAGGTACCGTCCCAAAGCGAAAAGGCGGGGAATAGTCATGAGGTCTCTGAAACTGAAGAGAGAGAAAAAAGACAAGAGAAGAGGGGAAGTAGGAGGAGACAGGAGGAGGGAAAGAGGAAGAAGAAATTAGCTATGATTTTGTTTCTTGTCAGGAGTTAAACATGTTCATTCACACAGGACAATTAAATAAACATCTATTTTTGTTCTTTCTTTGAACTTAATCACATTGTCCATTGGTCCCTGAGTTGCAGTAGATTGGGAACAGTGTGTGTATTTTTGGAGCTGTCCCTCAGTTCCTAGCACAGGACTTAGCTGTATGCTCAGTAGACATTTGTTGGGGTGAATTTTCAAATGCTATCAGAGAGACAAGCACACAATCGTGCTAAGGAAATGTTAAGCTGGAATTGAGACACGACTTTAGCCCAGTTCATTTATCTGCTTCATGAAGAAGTTTCCTGTGATCCCCACAAACCACCCCTTTCTCTTAACACCATTTACAATTACCTTTGCACCCACCAGAAAATGACTCTATGTGGCCATTCACCCGTCCTCCACTCACTGGCTCATTCATTCAGTTCCACAAGCAATATTCATCAGGCATAGTGCCCCAGCAGGCTCTGTGACTATTTGCAAAGTCAAAGTCCCTACCAACCTATTAGCTTCCTGGCAATGTCCAAGTCTTGCTCTGCTCTTGAACCTTCATAAAGCATGTTGTTCATGCTCCTTGAGTCTTCCCTGACCAATAGTGTCTGTATCATCCCTGAGGAGAACTAGGGTGCTTAGCACCATGTCCCTAAAACATCTCTTTGGTGCTCCCAAGACACCTGCCTAGTCCAGGGAGCATTGTAAGGGTGTCACTGGATGCGGTCCAAGGAGGTCCCCCAAGAGGAAATGCGGACCTTAACTCATCCCATCTGTGGGGTAGGTTGTAGGTTCACTGAGTTATGCACCAGAAAAAAATTTCAGGGCACATCAGTGAGAGGCATTAGAAAGGTTCAGCAGGTAAAAATATACACACGGAGAGAGAATCAAGTGCAGGCCCTCAAGAGAGAAGCACATTATGATCTGGGAATGGGGCCTTTTACGTGGTCTTGAGGGTGTCCTCAAGATGGGTGACCTAGGATATGTATTCTTACTATATGTCAGACGACCCACTTGGTGCTACGTTAAAATGCAAGCTATTTGCATGTTTTTGGAATTTAGAGATCTCCTGTCAACTTAATACCCATGCTACTTCCTTAGGATGGATGTCTGTGAGAAGCAGAATCATTTACAGGTGAAAATCATGGGCTCCAATGTGCAGGCTTATTGTGTCTTTAAGACCCCTAGGAATTTTTTTAGTGAGTTTCCTAGAAGGGAAAAAGGGCATTATAAATTTGGTAACTTTTATGCCCTGAAACAGCAGCTTTTCTTAAAAGCACAATTTTAAAGTTACAACTTTCGCTGTCTCCTTACTACTTATCTCCATTTCTTCCATCCTACCTCAAGGGGACAGGAATGAGATCACTGGGATAAGTATTATCCGAGGGACACTGGGAACTGGACAAACCAGTGTTATCTGTAGAATCTGCCTTCCTGCTTGTATGCTGGGTCAGTTGCTCCTTGGAATGCAGGTTATACAATGGAATGAAGCAAGCTACTGGTGTCACTGCTTATGCAGCCCAATCTACTCACCTCCCTGCAATAACCAGGTATGGATCAGGGCAGTGTGGAGCCTTATAGCCCAGCCAGTTGCCACTGTATACTCTGAGTACTTCTCAAGCAATTTTCCTTGCTGGCCTGCCGCTCTAGTCCAGCCCCTGCCACTAGACATCCCAAGTAGCTCCTGGCAACTTCCTGTCCAGGCCACTGCCACGGGACCCCATCCTTTTTTGCCACCAAGTCTCAAATTATCCCATCTCCCACAAGCCATCTCTTAGCAAAGCACACCTCAGCCCTGGCACAGCTGGGCTGTGGGCAAGACACTGTCCATTCTCAACTTTGATCTTCAGGGACTAAACCTGGTTAGAAGTCAAGAGAACTGAACCTGAGTCCCAGAAATACAAACCTAGAGACAGCACTGGAGGGGCTGAGTGTGTGCTCAGGCCTCCTGGCTGGAAAGTCAAACTATCACTTATAAACTCTGCAACCTTAGACAAGTCACTTTACTTCCTGCTGCCTCTATTTTCCACCTGTAGAATGGGCCTCTTCAAAGTATTTCCCTTATAGGATCGCTGTGAAGAAAAAACCACATTTATGAAGTAACTGGAATAGTTCCTGGAACTGAACAAGAGGTCAAAAATAAAGCTTTTATCACTTTTTTTCTATGATTGTTGCAGGAAAAAAATAACAGGCTGCATTTTTCTGTGAAATATGGAATCATGGAACTAGAAATTAGTGGTAATAATGACTGGAACTTTTTGAAGTTGGAGCTAACACTGTGCCAACAGCCCTGCTAGGTAGCTGATCTTAGAAACACCATTTTACAGATGAGGAAACTGAGGCTCCAAGAAGTTACACAACCTATTAACAAATAGTGACCCAAAATTCAAACCTAGACATGCTTTAGACATGTGCTAAGGTCTTAACTCTGTCATTCATCAGAAACCATTGCTAATGACTCCTTCCTTGGTTAGAGACGGGGACTTGGAGACCCAGACAGGAAAACAATACCCACCAAGTTGGTGTCAGAGCCAGGACTATGATGCAAATGTCTCTCCAACTTCCAATCCACCTTCCACACCAAGAATCCACCTTCCTCACCGACTTCCAATCCATCTTCCACAGAACCAAGAACCATAAGAGAAGGTGTCCATGTTTGCCCAAGATTTGGACCAACCAGAAACATTCCTCTTTCTCTACACTCACACTTCATTTCACTGTTAATTAAAATTTCCAGTTGAAAACTGTTTTCCTTGCATTAGCCATGCTGCTGCCTAAGAAGCAGCCATACTGGATTTGGATTTAGGAGAAGTAGCCAGCCATTGTCCAAATGAGATTCTCCTTCTGGAACACACTTGGCATTGAGTGTGTGTGTGTGTGTGCACACGTGTGTGCTTGTGTACAGACCTCAGGATTGTGATGTCCTCACTCATCATCCAACTTGAAGACACAAGCCTAGGCTTGTTTCTGGCCACCACCTGCTTCGGGGAACGGTGGTAATAACACTCTTTGTAAATCTCACGCTGCAGCAGCCGCTGCTGGTCTCCACAACACCCAGAGACGGACTATTTGACAAAGTGTCTCCCACTTCACTCCCCATCTGTTCCTGAGGAGCGATGCAGCTCTAAGATTTGCTTCCTTCCTTCCCTCTGATTTGCACAGTGATAGGGACAGACGCTCAGTCCCACACTTCTCTGGCATTGCCATAGCATCCTGTACACAATAGTCAGTCCAGGGTCAACATCCAGAACCTTTCCTACTAGAACTAAGATTGTCAAATTTTTTTTAAGACAGGGTCTCACTATGTAGGTCAGGCTGACCTCGAATTCACTATGTAGCCCAGGCTGGCCTTGAACTCGCAGCAATCCTTCTGCCCCAACCTCCAGAGTGCTGGGATTACAGGCGTGAGCCACCACACCTGGCCAGACTGCCAAACTTTTGAAAGCATCACTCCCAATACACTTCCCCTTACCACCCTGTACACACACACACACACACACACACACACACAATCTCACAGGACTCTCTTTCTATATGTGATGTACTCTGATGCTATCTCTTATGTTCTATTTTTTTTCATGGTCACAAACCTCAAATTAATGTCAAGGTTCACTGAAAAGCATGACCTACATTGTGCAAAGCTAGGAGCAAGGATGGCTCATGTCTGATGTTGACCTCCAGCACAACTTTCTCCCAGAGCACGGCATGTACAAGCAGAAAGGAAGACACGTGGGCTTCAGCAAACGGAGGGACAGTGCCCAGGTTCCCACTGTCAGCAGGGCACAGAGTAACATCATCACAGGACGCAGAGTCCAGAGATCTTCTCTCGGCTTCTCTCAAGGATGCCCTCACTGGGTCTTGGGCTTAGGGGAGTCACAGTCAGCTTCTCATCTTCCACTTAGGAAGTGCATAATTTGGGGTAGCCCATTAAGCTCTCTGAGCATCAGTTTCTAGATCTGTAAACTTGGATTTACTTTTACAATTGTATAGTTCTTGGAAAAACACCTAAAATCCTCAACTCCTTCGTATGCATCACATGACATATTACATTTTAATCGCACATATATCACTCTTGGAAACCTGTCACCACCCAGAGTAGCTGTAGCCACATAACAGACCCAGTATCCCTCCAGTTTGCAGAATACAGGACCACTTTCGGAAAAATGTTTCCCTTCAATGTGGAGACAAGTCCGGAGGTCATCCAAGAGAACAAAATATGGCAAACATTTATAGTGGAGAGATAGAAAGGTAGGGCTAGGAAATAAATTTTTAAGGAAATACAGCAATTAGGAAATTTCTTTATTCTTATAATGAATCGAAAGTTACACATTTAGTAAAGCTATCTGTTTTCTGTATCTGTAAAAAAGGGACATCTGGCAAACGGAGCACTTATTTCTAGCACAGTCTTTGGTGGGCAAAGTGCTACATGCTTAAAGTGAGCATCAAACAGGTGTGGCCATCAGCAGAGCACAGTTGCTCCCTTCCCGGGCCAGGACCTCTCAGCAGTGCAGTCACAATGCACAGAGGCAGAATGACTCCTTGAGAACACAAATGTGGGTTCATTTGCTAAGGGAAGTCATCTAAATTTCTTCCACAGGCTGCTGCGAAAGACCAGCTCAGTGCACTAGCATTCTGGGCCCTAAAAGTGAGGAATGGTTTGAATCAGGAAGTAATGATGACCATTAAATAAAAGGAAGGAGAAGAGCATGAGACAGAGAGGAATGAGAAGAGGAAGTGGAAAGGAAGAAATAACACTTGTAACAGGATCATCTATGGGATTATTTCTAATCCTCAAATTTACCCCGCCAGAAAGGTGCTGCTATTGTCCCTTCATAGGGAAGTTAGGCCTTGGGGATACTCATGTATTCAAAGATACATAACCATTACATGGCAAGATCAGGATTTGAGTCAGGTCCATTTGACCCCAACTATGATATTGTCCCCCTGCCATTACCTGAATCTCCCTTCCAGAGATGAGTTTTCTATATCATAGTGATTCCCAGCATGTTGGAAAAGGTCCCATCAATGTCTCCACTTGCCTTTAATAATTCCCAGGAAAGCACGTCCCGTGAACTCACTAATAACGTAAGCCCACACTTATCTAAGCACACCATGGACTCCAAATATACTTCATTCACAGCAAGCACTAAAGGTTTGAAAGTCTTGTAAACCCTGATTATTGTATAGTCATTTATGATTTAAAAACAAAGCAATCACCGCTGTGTACAGTATTAAAATAAATTGATTCAATACAAATTTGTATTTCGCAAACTTTCTTGTTGTGTCTACCACTTATCTTCTAGGAGCAGTTAGCCTATTTGCTCTAAGAAGTTTGCTGTTTATCTAGTTGTAACTAATATTTAATTAAGAGAGCTACTGGCTTGTCTTTAATCCTCCAACCATGGAAACTAAGCTATGTCCCCTGATGATATAGTATCTGCTATTGGGGGTTTCCAAATCAGAGAAGGTCAGTCAAATTATTGGTGCATTTAATTAGTTTTCCCACAAGTCGTCTTATTATGTAGACCTAGAACTACAAAATGAGAAATTCTTTTTTTCCTTTGCTTTTGAAAATAGCAACAAAGAACAAACCACGCTGCCAACTACTTTCTTGACAAATTTTCTCCTTCAGGACTTGGCTTCCCCTTCTTCTACAGAACTTTCAGTCCCTTGTAGGAATTCCTTCTTTTGATCCCAAAACATAATGAAGTTACATAACAATGCTTTGTATCTGCACAGGATTTTACTGGGTAGAAGGCACATTGGCATATGCGGTTTCCTTGGATCATTTCTGTAACTTTGTCTCCCTAATTGACAGAGAAGAATAAGCAGGCCCAGTGAGGTGACAGGAAGCAGCTAGTTGTGGAAGAGAGGAAACAAGAATCCAACTTTTCTGACTCTAAATGCAGCACTTTGGTGCCTCCTAGATGCCTTGTGCTTTAGGTGGATCTCTGCCAAAAGCCAACCCTGAGCCAAAGAAATGGGTAAACTCGATTAGTTAATGACAAATTCCAGGAGAAACCAATAAGAGAGTAGGGGTGAGGTTAGAAAGGACTAGAGAAAAGCCAGTCACAGTCTGATAAGAGCCAATTCTCAGTCTCTGCCTGATCCTGCTGCAGGAACTTCTGGAGGGTCAACTGTGCCTCAGTGTTTGTCTTGCTTTAAAAGCAAGAGAGAAGCTGGGCTTTTGTATTCAACACACTGGTTATAGGTGACGGCAAGGACAGGCAGAACTTAAATCCAAGGCATTGACCATTTCAGTGTCCAAAGATAATAACCCTCTGAGGATTCCTGGTATGAGTCTACAGCAAAATGTGTAGTTGGGGCTGAGCACAGAAGGCTAGAAAAGGGATTCCAGGAGACCCAAGTGGGGGTGTTCAGTGTGCAACACACTGTGTATTTATTCACTCAACCAATAAGTAGGTACTGAGCATCACCTAAGGGTCAGTGAAATCTATGAAAAGTAAATACATTTTCATTCTTGTTGATATTATTAATCTTATCTGGGGAAAGGGGATTTAGAGGAGAGGGAAGGAGGTGGGGGAAGGCGAAAGGGACTAAAAAGAAGAACCAAGCTGTATTATGTTCATGTACCCAAGACGATTTTAAAGTGCACGTACTAAAAATATGTACTAATAAAAAATAAATAAATTTGAATAAAAAGATAGTGCATGTAAAGCACTCAGTATAGTGACAGGCTGGTGGAAGCTAAGCCCTTAACATTAAAAGAAAAAAAGAAAAATATGTACATAGTTTGATAAAAATATATGGTAAATGTTTAAAGTTTAAAGTTTATTATAGTAAAGACATATTGCTATTAATTCCCCTCAAATACTCCTCTTCACTTGGAACACACTTATCCCATCGTTCTTGCCACTTTCTGAAGCAGTTCTGGAAGCCCTCTTTCATGTCTTTACAAGACATTAGAAATATGATGAATGTGCTGCTGAGTGCCATCCAACAGAAAGGCAGGCTGGTAAAAGCACTGTGGTGTATATTTATCCACTTTATTCACCAGATCTGGCAACGTGATTTCTGGCTCTTCCTCAAGGTCAAAGTGGTCAAGGTAAACATTTTGAATCAATTCAGGATACTGAAGCAACTACAAAAACACAGCTAAAAACACTCACAAAATAAGACTCCCAGAACTACTTCAGAAAGTTGCTAGGAGGATAGGATAAATGTGTTTAAAGTGGTGTGTGTGTCTGTGTGTGTGTGTGTGCCCGCGTGCATGCATGTGTGTGTAGCGTGCTGAGAGGGATTAACAGCAATGTGTCTTTTAGTCTAATTCTTTAAAAATTTGAACATTCTCTGCTTTAACAATCATACCTCATACCTGAAGTCCTCTCCCCCATTCCAGTTTTTATCACCTCAGTCTTACTTCCTTTCTGACATTTATTCTTGTCTGACATTTTCTCCTTTTCTGATATTTGAAAGTCTATTATTTATTTCTTCCCACTAAGCTTTAAGTTTGTCGGGAGCTTGAGCTCAGTCTGCCAAGTTCACCCCCAGTAGCCAGGAAAGACCTCTCTGAGGGGGTAATATTTTCCCCAATACCTGGAATTCAAGGAGGAGCCAACTGTCAGAAGACTGTAAGCAAAACATTTAGGCAGAGAATACAGCACAAGAGTACTGAAGTAGAAATGAACTTGGAGCATTAGGGAAGGGTGAGGGAGCTTTGGTGAGCAAGAGGAAGGGAGGAATTGGATAAGAAAGGGCTTTGTGTGCCACAGTAAGCAGAGGGGCACCTACCCCAGGACAGGTGGGAAGCCCCCCAGAGAGGCCCACCACTCACATGGCGCCTTTGTGATGGGGACTCCATTTTCAATCCCAACCTCTCCTCCTCTCTCCCGACGGGCCTCTTTGTACCTCTTTCACACAGTGTATGCCATTGGGAAGCTGTAAAGGCTTTTCATGGGCTGATTTTCTATTCAGCAGTTTGTTGATGAATGCCAAAAGGGTATATGCAGACTTATGTCAACAAGATAGGACAAGGAGGTTTTATAAAGATACAAATTATCCTCACACAGAGGAAAGAGAAAAATCTCTGCCGTGCTGCAGTCTCAGCAGTGCTGAGCTCAGCGAGTCAGAATTTGTTTCCCGAACTAGAATTTCAATAGGAGAATGCACCCAGTTTACCTCTTTTTTCCCTTTATGTGCATTTCTGAATAGTCACTCAAACCCCTCACTAGGATTTGGTAGAGAATGAGGAGAGCAGGTGTTATCCATCTATCTTCCTGGGGGGAAATGGGTCTAAGAAAAAGGGATGGGGAAATGAGAAACGTCTCTGCATCCTTTCAGTCCCTTGCCGAAATTTCAGCAGAGATGGAGGCGGGAAGAAGGGGCCTGCTTGGCAGCTCAGGGAGGAGCAGCCACTCAGTAACTCTGTCTCTGGGGAGCGTGCAGAGAGGACTTTCGTCCATGTAGGACATGAAGTATATAAGAGCTCATGAGAACTGGGAGAGCCCATGGCCACCAGTGCCCCTGCACCCCAATTGTCTCCTTGTGTGGACCCCAGTCCTTCTCAGCCTCACACTCTGCTGGGAGGTGTGAGCTACAGTGAGTCATAGAGCCTCAGTCGCAGCATGCTCAGAGAGATGGTATAAATGTGAGAAATGACCACGTGGGGGAAATTATCCTTCCAAATTAGATGCAGAATCTTGAAGACTTGGGAGAGCAAAGCTTAAGTTCTGTTCCTAACTTTATTTAGAAATATTCTGATCTGAATTAAGAAAAGAATCTTCTGGCTTTGAGCTTTAGAGCTGAGGATGGGTAGGGAAGACAGGCACCTGAATCACTTGTTCTCTGAAGACCTCCAGCCCGAAAAGAATGTGCGATGACCTTACCTTTTTGTCACTGAGGCCAGTCACTTGGTCCACAAACTCCTCCTGGATCATGAAAGCAGCCAGATTGGCCGTGTAGCTGGCCAGGAAAATGACGGCAAAGAAGGCCCACACAGACACCATGATCTTGCTGGTTGTACCTTTAGGGTTCTGGACAGGCACGGAGTTGTTGAACACCAGGCCCCAGAGGAGCCATATAGCTTTCCCGATTGTGAAAGAAGGCCCGTGCGGTGCTGCAGACAACAAAAAAGGACGCTGTCAGCATTTTCTCAAAGTGGACACGTGTGTGTGTGTGTGCAAAACCTATGTCATGGCCACCCGCAGCAATGCAGGTTGCCAGAAGCCAGAATTGTGCCCTAGCATCATCCTGGAATCACAGTCACAGTTAACTTCTCTTTTCTTTAAAATTAGCATTCTTCCCACATCTCTATATAACTGCATTTTGCCATCTTTCTTTAAAAAAAAAAGAAAGAAAATGGTTATGCAAACTGGGGGTTTGAATGAGAAGCAGTGTTACGACCTGTTTTAAATTTGGATTTGATTTCCATTTGGGGGAACCAGTCACCTTAATAAATGTAAAGAAAAGCTGACAAAAATGCAGGGTAGGGGGAGCTTGCTGCTTGGGTATTCATAGGATGTGCTATCAGAGAAGAGCCGTGCAATTTATCTGGACTGATGTTTGGTATTCAAATTCAATTGTTTCTAACAATTGCTCCTGTTCAAATTCACAGTAAAGTGTGCACAATATAGGAATTAGACCAATGAAAATTCTCTGCAAATGGAGACATTAAGGAGAAGAACAATAGAGCTTAATTCTTCCAGCACTTCTCAGATGGAAGACATTTCACTGCAGGGTCATAGAAAATGAACTCTGATATCACAACTCTTTTTCCTCCTCTGTGTATCCTTACAACAGCTATGTGTCCTTTTTCAGATTCTTAAATGTTCCTCACAACAGACTCAACTAAAGAGGCAAAGCAATATATGAAAATTTATTGGGATGGGGCATATGCAGGCTGTAAAACACTCCTCCCATTAAGGTTTTCAAGCCTTTGCTTTGCACGAGGAAAAAAATCAATTCATGCCCTCCTTTCAAGAGGGGGGAAAAAGGTCTTCTTTTAACAGGAGGTTAATTTTTATGTCACTTAAGTAAATGAAGATATGAAAAAATGATCTACTGAGACTTCAGTTGGCCATGCAAGCAAACTGGGCAATAAATAAGTGGCAGAAGTGAATTCAGATTGATGGAAATGATGAAATTCTGGGCATGGAGCCAAAGAAAAACAAGCTTTCTGCACACTAGAAGCTGAGCTCAGGCTCCCTTATAATGGCCATAATACAATGCAGTAAAGAGAAGGCAAGTAATTCTGTTCTCAAACTCGCCTGTTTCCTTTTTGTCTACTTTTATGATCTTCTGGGCTTATTCCCAAGAGGCTGGGTACTCTTAGAAAAAAATAACTGAAATCAATCCAGTTAACTTCAGAAACTACTTACTTTTATTAGAAATGCATGTTGATCAGAAGTGGCAGCTATGTGGGGATCAGAAATAGGTAGTTGCAAGAGATCTTCTCCAGCACTGCTGGGAGCTCCTGAATAGTGAATACTATTACTGGGCCATATAACTTTCCCCATAAAGCACAACAAAAGGTAACGTATGATATTCTGCCCAAAGAAATAAGGAACTATCATTTCCTGAGAGTCGTCACATGCACTTGAGTGGGAGACAGGAAACCTCAATGTGGTGAGAGTGCTGGGGAGTTTGCCTGCTGAATTTCTTTCTTTACAATACTTGCCTTCTACATGCTTCTGCCCAGGGAGAAACTATAAGTGACAGTCTTTGCATCAGCTTTCCCCTCCTTGTTGCGCCTCACATGTGTCTGCTTAGCTCCATCTTCAATGCTCTCATAGGACACTGCCCTCAAGTCCAAAACACTGTCAACATTTTCCTTAGAAAACCATGAGACCTTCTTCACTGGCCTCCCTACTTCCACTGCTGCTGTCCCCTCCTGTTATCTTGGCATAGTATATAGTGACCTCTTCACATTTGTTATCCTGCTTCCCTCCCATGGTATTTTGAAGAAAATCTGACATGTTTGTTTACCATGTTCAACTGTCTGTCCATCTGATTTCACCTAATCCTGTTATCCATCTCACTCATTCACATCTCTGCTTCTTAAACACAGGTTCCACCTCCAGGCCTTTGTATTTGCTGTTCCTCCTTCAGGGAATGCTTTTCCTTCTCACCCTTCAAGTCTTAGCTTAATATCATTGCTTCTGAGCATCTTTCTCTATTTTACCCTGCTATCTAAAGTACCACCCACTCCATCACCACCAAATCACTGTTTTCTTCTATTTCTTCTTGAAATGTATTAAAAATCTGTGATTATTACTATATGTGTTTACATGCTTGGCATATAACACCCACTCAATAATTACTCCTCCAATACATGTGTGAATTCAGAATAGCTCAATCTCTGATCATACAAATTTAAAGTTCTATTTTACACCAATATGCTCACTCACAGGTCACTAACCAGTTCCACTCCAATGGAAATCCCTTTAAAGGTTAGTTACACCACCCTTTTAGTGAAGGCTAGAAATCTCCCACTTAAACACAACATGATTATTTATCACATTTTACTGTTTCAGTTGATTGTAGATGGTTTATGTAGTAATCACCACTCTTGAATAGTTAAGAAAAAGTGGGAGGATTTCAATACAACTAAATACCTAACAGATTCCACTGCCCTGCTGGCTATTTCCAATATTGAGTCTCCGAGTGAAAATAGTACGTATTGAACTAAAGTGGCCTGTTCGGAGGGGCATTAGAGACATCAGAATCTCCTATGCCCTACCATATCAAGCCATTTTTTCAGGACAGAGATCTGGCGCTTGCATCTTTATGATACCATCTACATAGAAAGTACTGTGCATCGAGAAAAATCTACTCAAATGATACAATGAGTTGAGCACTGGCTTGTGTGGGAGCCTCATAATGAGATACAAACCAGTAAACATCTCCCAATTCAATTTCTTATCTACTGATTGTCCCTTTATCAAGTACAGTGTCTGAGGGTCAGGCACCATCAATGTATATCAAAAGAGTACCAATAAAATTAATTTTAAAAAGAGAAATATATAACTCTTTGGGAGGAAATATTTTAAAATATTTATTGTCACTCTAAAGCAAATATGATTCAGTAGTTTGAAGAATGTTTTTATTTAATTAATTTATTTATTGGTACCAGGGATCAAACTCAGGACCTTACACTTGTGAGACAGGCAATGGCACCACTGAGCTAACGTTTTTAAGCTAGATTCTACAAGCTATTTTCTTTGCATAAGCTGAAATTGAGACTCACCGTGATATTAATTTTTTTTTTTTTTTTGGTCCTTGCACTTGCGCAGCAGGCGGCAAAACCACTGTGCTAAATCCCTGGCCCTATTAATATTTCTTTTGATAGGCATTTCAAAAATTAATTGCCAAAAATCTTCTTCAAATGTGCGTTCTCAAGAAATTATCAATGGTTTTTTCCCAACAACTATTGCTTTCACATTGTAAGAAGATTAAAATATTTGATTTTATTTTATCCTTTTCCCAGCTGAAGTAAATAAACCAAACTTATCTGCCATTACTGTTCTTATTAATGGTCTGGAAGCATTACTATGATGGTATACCAAGGCAAGACAGGGTAAGGGATTCTAAAACGGAAGTCATCATTGATGGTACAGGAAATAGCATCAACTTGGAATCGTGCTTATGTAGGCTTCCTTACCTTTCCCTTTGGCCAAGTTTCTGTTGTATCCAACAGGACTGAAGTATTCAAAGACAAAAACAGCTATGGCAGAGACAATGAGCAGCATTACAAACATCATCACCCAGACGGAGGCGCTGAAGGGTTCTGTAGGCAAACAGACCAGAGTAATAGAGACAAAATCCATTAACTCTTTCTCACCTCCAGCAAGAAGCCCATTTGCAGGCTCACCGAGACAATCTAATTCCAATCTGGTTATTCAAGAGACACTAGCCATTTTTCATTCTCACTCTTAAATCATTCTTTATTCTATAAAATATTTGAGGCCCCATATAAGACTGCATATATAATATGGTAAAAATAGATTAAAGTATATGACATTTTTACAAACCAGGTCAAGGATAAAAGAAACACAAAAGAATGATAAGACCAAAGGAGAAGTCAGAATGCAAATAAACAGGCCACAGAGTTGAAGATAATTATAGAACCATCTACTGAATCAAAGGGGAAGAGGAATGGTACCCGACTCAAGCAGTTCATCACAAGGCTTCTGCAAATAGGCATGGTTTCGATTTTTATTTTCATTTGCATTTTTACATACTGGTGGAATGATGTGTGGGCAGAGAGAATTATAATGTTTTAGAAAAGATAAATTGTGGGGTTCACAAGAGGTCATCATTTACACCCATGATTGTCTATCTGTCCTTCTGCTGTAGCCAGGTGAGAGCTCTATACTTGATAAATCATTCTAATCCTGGTTAAAGGGTTAAATGCAACTGAAATCATTGGAGGACATTATGTTCAGATGAAAATTCACTGAAAAGGCATCATTCAAAGAGGCGAAGCACTCTGGGAGGCTGAGGCAAGAGGATCACAAGTTTGAACCCAACCTGGCGAACTTAGAGACTTAGTGAGATCCTGACCCAAACTAAATAATAAAAAGGGCTGGGCTGTAGCTCAATGGAAAGGCCTTGGATTCAGTTCTCAGTAGCAAGGGGTGGAAGCAGAGACGTGGAGACAGTGAAGTGGTAGGTGGATTTGGATAGGTGGTAATTTCTCTCCTAAAGGTCACTTTTATCCATTCATTTCCATGTAATTTAGGCAATAGACAGATAGATATATTAGAAGAGCAGTTCTGAATCTTAAACAGTCTAGAAAGGTAAGAGGATACTATGTAAAATAAGTTAGCATTTCTATTCAGCCTGATTGAGGATATGAACATTCGTGGATTGAAGCCATTTTATGCACTTATAATATAGATTTACTAGAAAACCAACAGAGAGTAAAATTTTAAGAATGTTATACCTCCACCTGATTGCATTATTGGGAATATCAGTGAACGCAAAATTCTTTTCCTCAGAACCAAGCATTATCTGAAGGTAAAATATAATAAGTGCAATAATGCCTCTTGAATAATAAACATTTTCTTATTTTTCAATTGTTTTCTGATGAAGCTAGTAATAGTAATAAAGAACTAGATTGACTATAGGCCATATTATTGGTGTCTGTGACTATATAAGACAATGAGAGATCATTGCAAAATTCTAATTTAATGAGCTTAATGTTTAACAAGAAACTAATATGACTGAAGTTTTAATTGCATCTGATAATTCAAAAACTGAAACAAATGCTGTGCAATATAATTTTGATAGGGCAAATATGTTATAAAACAACAGGTAACAGCACAGCTCACTTAATACAAGATGAAGTCCAAGAAATCAATGAGACAGAAACTGAAATTTATCTTAGTTAAATTTAGCTTGAGTAATAAATTATGTCCCTGAAATCAGGTAAGTTTGGTAATGAGGTGTATCCAGAAAGGAGGGGAAGTAAATTAATAATTGGGAGATTAAGAAGTATTTAATATTCAAGGATAGAGAGGTTAATGGAATTCTTCAAGTTGGTTATATGAATGGCATGGTGTTTCTCATCAGAGGAAGATCATGGTGACGAGGACATGAGAGTGCACAGGTAAAGCGCTTGGTGCTGGGCCTTGCATATTGCATCTATACAATGAAACAAATGGAATCAGTGTTTGATGCCATCATTAAAGCCAGAAATGGTGAGGTTGGTATGTTGTCCGTGGTACTGCAAAAGTTCCCTAATTTAATAGGAAAAACATTTATTAATCTGGTAACTTTCATTTCTCTGTAGGCTGTGATATATAAAAAATAGATGGGGGACTTTGCCGAATTCTTCTGTTCACATATCAGAATCTGTAAACCTGAATTAGACTTCACTGGGCAGACATATCCGTGTTATTAATACACTGGTCAGAAAGTCAGATGGAAGTTGACCAAGCAACTAACTGATCCCAGGCTTTTTTTAACTTGGAAGTGACAATTTTTGTCTCTTGACTTGTAATCAAGGCAGAGAGATCAAAAGGTTCTCTTGTAGTGTTCTGGTTTTGGTAGATCAAGTATCTCTGAGTGTCTGGAAAGACTGATGTTTTTAGGCATTACATATGCACACTGTACAGTGAAGAAAAACATTAGGAATTGGCGAGGGACTGTCTAGAGTGTCCAAGGAGTGACCAAGAAATATTTTATGATTGGTATGGATTATATGTCTGAAACCAGACTCAACATTTGTCCATGAAAGAATTTAAATCTAGGAAGGGGAAAGGAAAGAAGGCAAAGGAAAAATTATGAGAAAAGAAAAAAATGGAAACAAAGTCCATGTAAATAGGGAAGGGTGGAGGGAGTGAAGGGTGCACAGGTAATGAAGAAAAACTAAGAACCAAGACACATCATGTACAGGTACAAGCACCCAATGATAAATGTAAATGTATCATATACCTAAAATGTACC